>CM060264.1:15504039-15734666 GCA_030684275.1 Acipenser oxyrinchus oxyrinchus
ACATCACTCACATCATCGTCTCAATACTGTATATAGTACATCACTCACATCATCGTCTCAATACTGTATATAGTACATCACTCACATCATCGTCTCAATACTGTATATAGTACCATCACTCACATCATCATCTCAATACTGTATATAGTACATCACTCACATCATCGTCTCAATACTGTATATAGTACATCACTCACATCATCGTCTCAATACTGTATATAGTACATCACTCACATCATCGTCTCAATACTGTATATAGTACATCACTCACATCATCGTCTCAATACTGTATATAGTCCATCACTCACATCATCGTCTCAATACTGTATATAGTACATCACTCACATCATCGTCTCAATACTGTATATAGTACATCACTCACATCATCGTCTCAATACTGTATATAGTACATCACTCACATCATCGTCTCAATACTGTATATAGTACATCACTCACATCATCGTCTCAATACTGTATATAGTACATCACTCACATCATCGTCTCAATACTGTATATAGTACATCACTCACATCATCGTCTCAATACTGTATATAGTCCATCACTCACATCATCGTCTCAATACTGTATATAGTACATCACTCACATCATCGTCTCAATACTGTATATAGTACATCACTCACATCATCGTCTCAATACTGTATATAGTACATCACTCACATCATCGTCTCAATACTGTATATAGTACATCACTCACATCATCGTCTCAATACTGTATATAGTACATCACTCACATCATCGTCTCAATACTGTATATAGTACATCACTCACATCATCGTCTCAATACTGTATATAGTACATCACTCACATCATCGTCTCAATACTGTATATAGTACATCACTCACATCATCGTCTCAATACTGTATATAGTACATCACTCACATCATCGTCTCAATACTGTATATAGTACATCACTCACATCATCGTCTCAATACTGTATATAGTACATCACTCACATCATCGTCTCAATACTGTATATAGTACATCACTCACATCATCGTCTCAATACTGTATATAGTACCATCACTCACATCATCGTCTCAATACTGTATATAGTACATCACTCACATCATCGTCTCAATACTGTATATAGTACATCACTCACATCATCGTCTCAATACTGTATATAGTACATCACTCACATCATCGTCTCAATACTGTATATAGTACATCACTCACATCATCGTCTCAATACTGTATATAGTACATCACTCACATCATCGTCTCAATACTGTATATAGTACATCACTCACATCATCGTCTCAATACTGTATATAGTACATCACTCACATCATCGTCTCAATACTGTATATAGTACATCACTCACATCATCGTCTCAATACTGTATATAGTACATCACTCACATCATCGTCTCAATACTGTATATAGTACATCACTCACATCATCGTCTCAATACTGTATATAGTACATCACTCACATCATCGTCTCAATACTGTATATAGTACATCACTCACATCATCGTCTCAATACTGTATATAGTACATCACTCACATCATCGTCTCAATACTGTATATAGTACATCACTCACATCATCGTCTCAATACTGTATATAGTACATCACTCACATCATCGTCTCAATACTGTATATAGTACATCACTCACATCATCGTCTCAATACTGTATATAGTACATCACTCACATCATCGTCTCAATACTGTATATAGTACATCACTCACATCATCGTCTCAATACTGTATATAGTACATCACTCACATCATCGTCTCAATACTGTATATAGTACATCACTCACATCATCGTCTCAATACTGTATATAGTACATCACTCACATCATCGTCTCAATACTGTATATAGTACATCACTCACATCATCGTCTCAATACTGTATATAGTACATCACTCACATCATCGTCTCAATACTGTATATAGTACATCACTCACATCATCGTCTCAATACTGTATATAGTACATCACTCACATCATCGTCTCAATACTGTATATAGTACATCACTCACATCATCGTCTCAATACTGTATATAGTACATCACTCACATCATCGTCTCAATACTGTATATAGTACATCACTCACATCATCGTCTCAATACTGTATATAGTACATCACTCACATCATCGTCTCAATACTGTATATAGTACATCACTCACATCATCGTCTCAATACTGTATATAGTACATCACTCACATCATCGTCTCAATACTGTATATAGTCACATCACTCACATCATCGTCTCAATACTGTATATAGTACATCACTCACATCATCGTCTCAATACTGTATATAGTACATCACTCACATCATCGTCTCAATACTGTATATAGTACATCACTCACATCATCGTCTCAATACTGTATATAGTACATCACTCACATCATCGTCTCAATACTGTATATAGTACATCACTCACATCATCGTCTCAATACTGTATATAGTACATCACTCACATCATCGTCTCAATACTGTATATAGTACATCACTCACATCATCGTCTCAATACTGTATATAGTACATCACTCACATCATCGTCTCAATACTGTATATAGTACATCACTCACATCATCGTCTCAATACTGTATATAGTACATCACTCACATCATCGTCTCAATACTGTATATAGTACATCACTCACATCATCGTCTCAATACTGTATATAGTACATCACTCACATCATCGTCTCAATACTGTATATAGTACATCACTCACATCATCGTCTCAATACTGTATATAGTACATCACTCACATCATCGTCTCAATACTGTATATAGTACATCACTCACATCATCGTCTCAATACTGTATATAGTACATCACTCACATCATCGTCTCAATACTGTATATAGTACATCACTCACATCATCGTCTCAATACTGTATATAGTACATCACTCACATCATCGTCTCAATACTGTATATAGTACATCACTCACATCATCGTCTCAATACTGTATATAGTACATCACTCACATCATCGTCTCAATACTGTATATAGTACATCACTCACATCATCGTCTCAATACTGTATATAGTACATCACTCACATCATCGTCTCAATACTGTATATAGTACATCACTCACATCATCGTCTCAATACTGTATATAGTACATCACTCACATCATCGTCTCAATACTGTATATAGTACATCACTCACATCATCGTCTCAATACTGTATATAGTACATCACTCACATCATCGTCTCAATACTGTATATAGTACATCACTCACATCATCGTCTCAATACTGTATATAGTACATCACTCACATCATCGTCTCAATACTGTATATAGTACATCACTCACATCATCGTCTCAATACTGTATATAGTACATCACTCACATCATCGTCTCAATACTGTATATAGTACATCACTCACATCATCGTCTCAATACTGTATATAGTACATCACTCACATCATCGTCTCAATACTGTATATAGTACATCACTCACATCATCGTCTCAATACTGTATATAGTACATCACTCACATCATCGTCTCAATACTGTATATAGTACATCACTCACATCATCGTCTCAATACTGTATATAGTACATCACTCACATCATCGTCTCAATACTGTATATAGTACATCACTCACATCATCGTCTCAATACTGTATATAGTACATCACTCACATCATCGTCTCAATACTGTATATAGTACATCACTCACATCATCGTCTCAATACTGTATATAGTACATCACTCACATCATCGTCTCAATACTGTATATAGTACATCACTCACATCATCGTCTCAATACTGTATATAGTACATCACTCACATCATCGTCTCAATACTGTATATAGTACATCACTCACATCATCGTCTCAATACTGTATATAGTACATCACTCACATCATCGTCTCAATACTGTATATAGTACATCACTCACATCATCGTCTCAATACTGTATATAGTACATCACTCACATCATCGTCTCAATACTGTATATAGTACATCACTCACATCATCGTCTCAATACTGTATATAGTACATCACTCACATCATCGTCTCAATACTGTATATAGTACATCACTCACATCATCGTCTCAATACTGTATATAGTACATCACTCACATCATCGTCTCAATACTGTATATAGTACATCACTCACATCATCGTCTCAATACTGTATATAGTACATCACTCACATCATCGTCTCAATACTGTATATAGTACATCACTCACATCATCGTCTCAATACTGTATATAGTACATCACTCACATCATCGTCTCAATACTGTATATAGTACATCACTCACATCATCGTCTCAATACTGTATATAGTACATCACTCACATCATCGTCTCAATACTGTATATAGTACATCACTCACATCATCGTCTCAATACTGTATATAGTACATCACTCACATCATCGTCTCAATACTGTATATAGTACATCACTCACATCATCGTCTCAATACTGTATATAGTACATCACTCACATCATCGTCTCAATACTGTATATAGTACATCACTCACATCATCGTCTCAATACTGTATATAGTACATCACTCACATCATCGTCTCAATACTGTATATAGTACATCACTCACATCATCGTCTCAATACTGTATATAGTACATCACTCACATCATCGTCTCAATACTGTATATAGTACATCACTCACATCATCGTCTCAATACTGTATATAGTACATCACTCACATCATCGTCTCAATACTGTATATAGTACATCACTCACATCATCGTCTCAATACTGTATATAGTACATCACTCACATCATCGTCTCAATACTGTATATAGTACATCACTCACATCATCGTCTCAATACTGTATATAGTACATCACTCACATCATCGTCTCAATACTGTATATAGTACATCACTCACATCATCGTCTCAATACTGTATATAGTACATCACTCACATCATCGTCTCAATACTGTATATAGTACATCACTCACATCATCGTCTCAATACTGTATATAGTACATCACTCACATCATCGTCTCAATACTGTATATAGTACATCACTCACATCATCGTCTCAATACTGTATATAGTACATCACTCACATCATCGTCTCAATACTGTATATAGTACATCACTCACATCATCGTCTCAATACTGTATATAGTACATCACTCACATCATCGTCTCAATACTGTATATAGTACATCACTCACATCATCGTCTCAATACTGTATATAGTACATCACTCACATCATCGTCTCAATACTGTATATAGTACATCACTCACATCATCGTCTCAATACTGTATATAGTACATCACTCACATCATCGTCTCAATACTGTATATAGTACATCACTCACATCATCGTCTCAATACTGTATATAGTACATCACTCACATCATCGTCTCAATACTGTATATAGTACATCACTCACATCATCGTCTCAATACTGTATATAGTACATCACTCACATCATCGTCTCAATACTGTATATAGTACATCACTCACATCATCGTCTCAATACTGTATATAGTACATCACTCACATCATCGTCTCAATACTGTATATAGTACATCACTCACATCATCGTCTCAATACTGTATATAGTACATCACTCACATCATCGTCTCAATACTGTATATAGTACATCACTCACATCATCGTCTCAATACTGTATATAGTACATCACTCACATCATCGTCTCAATACTGTATATAGTACATCACTCACATCATTGTCTCAATACTGTATATAGTACATCACTCACATCATCGTCTCAATACTGTATATAGTACATCACTCACATCATCGTCTCAATACTGTATATAGTACATCACTCACATCATCGTCTCAATACTGTATATAGTACATCACTCACATCATCGTCTCAATACTGTACACATCCCATCACTCACATCATCGTCTCAATACTGTATATAGTACATCACTCACATCATCATCTCAATACTGTATATAGTACATCACTCACATCATCATCTCAATACTGTATATAGTAATCACTCACATCATCGTCTCAATACTGTATATAGTAATCACTCACATCATCGTCTCAATACTGTATATAGTACATCACTCACATCATCGTCTCAATACTGTATATAGTACATCACTCACATCATCGTCTCAATACTGCACACATCCCATCACTCACATCATTGTCACAATACTGCATATAATACATCACTCACATCATCGTCTCAATACTGTATATATTACATCACTCACATCATCGTCTCAATACTGTAAATAGTACATCACTCACATCATCATCTCAATACTGTATATAGTCACATCACTCACATCATCGTCTCAATACTGTATATAGTACATCACTCACATCATCGTCTCAATACTGTATATAGTACATCACTCACATCATCGTCTCAATACTGTACATAGTACATCACTCACATCATCGTCTCAATACTGTATATAGTACATCACTCACATCATCGTCTCAATACTGTATATAGTACATCACTCACATCATCTCAATACTGTATATAGTACATCACTCACATCATCGTCTCAATACTGCCCACATCCCATCACTCACATCGTCTCAATACTGTATATAGTACATCACTCACATCATCGTCTCAATACTGTATATAGTACATCACTCACATCATTGTCTCAATACTGTATATAGTACATCACTCACATATCGTCTCAATATTGTATATACTCCATCACTCACATCATCGTCTCAATACTGTACACATCCATCACTCACATCATCGTCTCAATACTGTATATAGTACATCACTCACATCATCGTCTCAATACTGTACACATCCCATCACTCACATCATCATCTCAATACTGTATATAGTACATCACTCACATCATCGTCTCAATACTGTATATAGTACATCACTCACATCATCATCTCAATACTGTATATAGTACATCACTCACATCATCGTCTCAATACTGTACACATCCCATCACTCACATCATCGTCTCAATACTGTATATAGTACATCACTCACATCATCGTCTCAATACTGTATATAGTACATCACTCACATCATCGTCTCAATACTGTATATAGTACATCACTCACATCATCGTCTCAATACTGTACACATCCCATCACTCACATCATCGTCTCAATACTGTATATAGTACATCACTCACATCATCGTCTCAATACTGTATATAGTACATCACTCACATCATCGTCTCAATACTGTATATAGTACATCACTCACATCATCGTCTCAATACTGTACACATCCCATCACTCACATCATCATCTCAATACTGTATATAGTACATCACTCACATCATCGTCTCAATACTGTACACATCCCATCACTCACATCATCGTCTCAATACTGTATATAGTACATCACTCACATCATCATCTCAATACTGTATATAGTACATCACTCACATCATCATCTCAATACTGTATATAGTACATCACTCACATCATCATCTCAATACTGCCCACATCCATCACTCCACATCGTCTCAATACTGTATATAGTACATCACTCACATCATCATCTCAATACTGTATATAGTACATCACTCACATCATTGTCTCTATACTGCACACATCCTATCACTCAGATCATCATCTCAATACTGTATATAGTACATCACTCACATCATTGTCTCAATACTGCACACATCCCATCACTCACATCATCGTCTCAATACTGCACACATCCCATCACTCACATCATCGTCTCAATACTGCACACATCCCATCACTCACATCATTGTCTCAATACTGTATATAGTACATCACTCACATCATCGTCTCAATACTGTACACATCCATCACTCACATCATTGTCTCAATACTGTATATAGTACATCACTCACATCATTGTCTCAATACTGTATATAGTACATCACTCACATCATCATCTCAATACTGTATATAGTACATCACTCACATCATCGTCTCAATACTGTATATATCACATCACTCACATCATCGTCTCAATACTGTACACATCCCATCACTCACATCATCGTCTCAATACTGTATATAGTACATCACTCACATCATCATCTCAATACTGTATATAGTACATCACTCACATCATCATCTCAATACTGTATATAATACATCACTCACATCATCGTCTCAATACTACCCACATCCCATCACTCACATCATCGTCTCAATACTGCACACATCCATCACTCACATCATCGTCTCAATACTGTACACATCCCATCACTCACATCATCATCTCAATACTGTATATAGTACATCACTCACATCATCGTCTCAATACTGCACATCCCATCACTCACATCATCGTCTCAATACTGTATATAGTACATCACTCACATCATCATCTCAATACTGTATATAGTACATCACTCACATCATCATCTCAATACTGTATATAGTACATCACTCACATCATCATCTCAATACTGTATATAGTACATCACTCACATCATCGTCTCAATACTGCACACATCCCATCACTCACATCATTGTCTCAATTCTGTATATAGTACATCACTCACATCATTGTCTCAATACTGTATATAGTACATCACTCACATCATCGTCTCAATACTGTATATAGTACATCACTCACATCATCGTCTCAATACTGTACACATCCCATCACTCACATCATCGTCTCAATACTGTATATAGTACATCACTCACATCATCGTCTCAATACTGCACACATCCCATCACTCACATCATCGTCTCAATACTGTATATAGTACATCACTCACATCATCGTCTCAATACTGTATATAGTACATCACTCACATCATCGTCTCAATACTGTATATAGTACATCACTCACATCATCGTCTCAATACTGTATATTAGTACATTGCAATATAGCCCACTTGAAGGTTTAGCCAACCTTTAACAAATGATCATCAGCACGTAGGAGAGGAAAACAAAACCCATTTTTGGGAAATAAACCTCTGGGAATCCATGGCTGATTCGATTGCCCTTCCTCCAGGCAGGCTACTAACACTTTAGAGCACATTTCTGTAAAAGCATTTTTAGGCTCCGTAATATTTGTTATAATGTAAACTTGGTAAGCACTGGAGGATCAACAACCTAACCGTTTGATAAGAGAGTCTGGAACTCCGTGGGAAGAAGCTGCTACGATTCTGAAGGAATGACCGGAAAACTGCTCAGCTGCAAATCCGGACCTGGAAATAAATCAGGTGAAAAGGTGAAAGAAGAACAAATGTTGGGTGACGATTGTTCAGTTTTCGTTAATAAACAGCGGGCCTGAGGGTGATGCGCCCTGAGAAAGATGGAGATGGATAAGAGAGAAAGGGGTCATATGGGCCAACATGGGAGTTTAATTTATAAATAAATTGAAAAGCTTTCCCTAATCTTCCTGGTCAGTTTTACTTCTTTTGAGCAGGAAGGAAAGGGTATCAGATGAGGTGATTGCTAGGACAGAGATTAAGGGTGAATCTGGGGTTGAATTTGAGAGCGATGTAGACTCTGAGCACCTATGGGAACCCAAGAAGGCTAAGAGAAAGAGCTTTAAGGTTTTATCTAAAACAGGCAGGAGTAGCTGGAGCAGATGAGAGGCACCAAGAGAGTACGTTGATGGCGATAGGTAGGCAAGCAGGGGAGAAAGAGATTCTGATAGTTGAAGCCCTTTCAGGATTAGTGAAATTTGTGAGTTGCAGAGTGTAGAGCTGGGACACCGAAATTGAGTTGAGTTTGTAGAAAAACTGGATGCCGGAAATTCAAATCTTATAGCTGTATTCTTAAGGGACATAATATAGGATGACGCTACGGGCACTGAAAATGATGGAAAGGAATGTTGAATGCAAAGTGAAATTTTAAAGCAATTCCAGGATGACCAGTACATTTGCAGTGAGAGGGAAGTGATGCTGAGAAGAGTTGTTTCTTGAGCCTGCAGAATCAGGGAATGCAGCAGGTGGCTCACATGAATGTCAGGTCTGAAAAGGGAGGAATCTGAGTTGGCAGGAGGTCGTCTTCGGGAGCTAATGCTCTGAATCTCTGCGTTTGGAAACGAGAAAGAGAATCGATTATATTCAGGTGGCCGAGAATGTGTTGAGCTCTGAAAATGAACTGATGAGTAACAGATAAACAGGTAATCCTTCTGAATATTCTCATTATATGGTGGGAGAATGAATGACCTTGTTAAAGATTTAGACTGTAGGTGAATTATGTGAGCGGAGAAGAATGGATTTTGAGCCCAGGAAGACCCCCAAAAGGAATGCGGCTACAGCAAATGGACACATTTTGCGCAATGACGAGGAGTGATCGGTTATAGGAATGATGCTGAATTAGTCGGGCCATGGAGCAGAAAACCAATTTTCCCTTGTAGTATCCTCCAAAGCCAAGAGAGGGAGCTGCATCTTTGAACGGTTGAATGTCTTTGTGCAGCAGGAGACAGTTGTCGTAAAAGAAAGTACTGCCATTCCTTTCTTTTAGTAGGAGCTCCCACAGACGGAGTTCCTTGCGAAAAAAAAAAAGGATCCATGAGTATGACATCGTTGAGGGAATCGACAGAAAGGATCAAATCAAGAGAAGGTAGGAGATAAAAGCTCTGCCTTGACATGGTTTATTTAAATTTCCAGAAAGCTTTTGACAAAGTCCCACATAAAAGATTAATTTCTCAAACTGAACGCAGTAGGGATTCGATGAAATGCATGCGCGTGGATTAGGGAGTAGTTAACATGTAGAAAACAGAAGGCCTCCAGAGTATGCAGTATTGCGGCCCTGACTGATATTCAAAGAAATGGGAACGGTTTTGAAAGTGTTTGAATAAACTGCCGATAAGCTGAAAGAAGAAAAGCATCTCACAGAGAAGAGACCACTATGGGGTCCTGCTGGACACCCATAGCGGCCAGGAGGTCACTGCAGGGGCCTGCTGAATGCCTGCAGTGAGGGAGGGTAACCTAAAAGGTTACATTTGGAAGACCGCTGAGGTAAGGAATAAAAGGGGGCTGTGGGGCCCTGTTGAAGCTCGCAGCTGGTAGAAAACCGTTTGACAGAGAAGGGAGCACTATGGGGGCCTGCTGGATGCCCATAGTGGCCAGCGAGGTCACTGCAGGGGCCTGCTGGACGCCTGCAGTGAGGAGAGGTAACCTGAAAGGTTATAGTTGGAGGTGAAGGGAGCACTATGGGGGCCTGCTGGACGCCCATAGTGGCCAAAGAGGTCACTGCAGGGGCCTGCTGGACGCCTGTAGTGAGGGGAGGTAACCTAAAAGGTTATAGTTGGAGCCAGCATGCTCAGGAACTGCTGAATGAGCCTTTGATTGACAGGTGCTGTGGTCCCGCCTTTGGAGTTTTCCAGATGTAGGCAGCCTCGTGGAGATGCAGTCGGTCTTGGCGGCGAGGTGTTTCAAGTCCTCTTATAATAAGCGGAAATTGGGCTTGTTTCTTGAGAGTCACAGGTTGGAATTTGTAGAAACACCTGTTTTGTTGTGAGACTTGGCAACACTGGGTAAAGCAACGATCTGTGATGACGTCATAGCGCCTGCGATGGGAAGGATGAAATAAAGTAAACAAATTGTCCTTACGTGCTGTAGATTTGAATGGGATCTTGTTGCTAAGAAGATAACGCTGGAGCCGGGAGATCGTCCAGTCTCTGATGTCAGGAGTTGCGGAGGAACGAGTGGCCATGCAGGAACCATGGCAGACAGGAGAAGCAGACATCTGGGCAGAGAAGTTTGGAGTGGTAATACCGCCGACCGAAGTTGTCGTGGAGTTGGCCCGGGAAGGGCTGGTTGAACTGGTTGCGTGGATCTCGGCTCCGGGGAAACAGCAAACAGATCATCATCCGTCGAAACGGAATAATCCAGAATGCAGACCATGATGCGTGTATGTACGATGAAATCAAAACGCAACTGAGAGATAAGTGAAGAGGGTATTTATAGTGCTAACAATTTAATTAGCTAATGTGTAAATTGAATGATTCAATTTGGTGACGCGGAGATTGGTGTCTGACCCTCCTCCCGAACTTTAATTATAAATTTCATATAGTACATCACTCACATCATCGTCTCAATACTGCACACATCCCATCACTCACATCATCGTCTCAATACTGCACACATCCCATCACTCACATCATCGTCTCAATACTGCACACATCCCATTACTCACATCATTGTCTCAATACTGTATATAGTACATCACTCACATCATCGTCTCAATACTGCATACATCCCATCACTCACATCATCGTCTCAATACTGTATATAGTACATCACTCACATCATCGTCTCAATACTGTACACATCCATCACTCACATCATCGTCTCAATACTGTATATAGTACATCACTCACATCATCGTCTCAATACTGTATATAGTACATCACTCACATCATCGTCTCAATACTGTATATAGTACATCACTCACATCATCGTCTCAATACTGTATATAGTACATCACTCACATCATCGTCTCAATACTGCACACATCCCATCACTCACATCATTGTCTCAATACTGTATATAGTACATCACTCACATCATCGTCTCAATACTGCACACATCCCATCACTCACATCACTGTCTCAATACTGCACACATCCCATCACTCACATCATCGTCTCAATACTGTACACATCCCATCACTCACATCATCGTCTCAATACTGTATATAGTACATCACTCACATCATCGTCTCAATACTGTATATAGTACATCACTCACATCATCGTCTCAATACTGTATATAGTACATCACTCACATCATCGTCTCAATACTGCACACATCCCATCACTCACATCATCGTCTCAATACTGTACACATCCCATCACTCACATCATCGTCTCAATACTGTATATAGTACATCACTCACATCATCATCTCAATACTGTATATAGTACATCACTCACATCATCGTCTCAATACTGCCCACATCCCATCACTCACATCATCGTCTCAATACTGTACACATCCCATCACTCACATCATCGTCTCAATACTGTATATAGTACATCACTCACATCATCATCTCAATACTGTATATAGTACATCACTCACATCATCGTCTCAATACTGCCCACATCCCATCACTCACATCATCGTCTCAATACTGTACACATCCCATCACTCACATCTTCGTCTCAATACTGTATATAGTACATCACTCACATCATTGTCTCAATACTGTATATAGTACATCACTCACATCATTATCTCAATACTGTATATAGTACATCACTCACATCATTCTCTCAATACTGTATATAGTACATCACTCACATCATCGTCTCAATACTGCCCACATCCCATCACTCATATCATCGTCTCAATACTGTATATAGTACATCACTCACATCATCGTCTCAATACTAGTACATCACTCACATCATCGTCTCAGTACTGTACACATCCCATCACTCACATCATCGTCTCAATACTGCACACATCCTATCACTCACATCATCGTCTCAATACTGTATATAGTACATCACTCACATCATCATCTCAATACTCACATCATCGTCTCAATACTGCACACATCCCATCACTCACATCATTGTCTCAATACTGTATATAGTAATCACTCACATCATCGTCTCAATACTGCACACATCCCATCACTCACATCATCGTCTCAATACTGCACACACCCCACCACTCACATCATCGTCTCAATACTGTATATAGTACATCACTCACATCATCGTCTCAATACTGTATATAGTACATCACTCACATCATCGTCTCAATACTGCACACATCCCATCACTCACATCATCGTCTCAATACTGCAAACATCCCACCACTCACATCATCGTCTCAATACTGTATATAGTACATCACTCACATCATTGTCTCAATACTGTATATAGTACATCACTCACATCATCGTCTCAGTACTGCACACATCCCATCACTCACATTATCGACTCAATGCTGTACACATCCCATCACTCACATCATTGTCTCAATACTCAATACCACAACAGAAGAGCGCAGCATTCAGAGCAGCCAGCACCGTCAACCACAACACAAGAGCACAGCATTCAGAGCAGAGTGCCAGCACCGTCAACCACAACAGAAGAGCGCAGCATTCAGAGCAGTGTGCCAGCACCGTCAACCACAACACAAGAGAGGAGCATTCAGAGCAGTGTGCCAGCACCGTCAACCACAACACAAGAGAGGAGCATTCAGAGCAGTGTGCCAGCACCGTCAACCACAACACAAGAGAGGAGCATTCAGAGCAGTGTGCCAGCACCGTCAACCACAACACAAGAGCGCAGCATTCAGAGCAGTGTGCCAGCACCGTCAACCACAACACAAGAGCACAGCATTCAGAGCAGTGTGCCAGCACCGTCAACCACAACACAAGAGCACAGTATTCAGAGCAGTGTGCCAGCACCGTCAACCACAACACAAGAGCGGAGCATTCAGAGCAGTGTGCCAGCACCGTCAACCACAACACAAGAGCACAGTATTCAGAGCAGCCAGCACCGTCAACCACAACACAAGGTCACAGTATTCAGAGCAGTGTGCCAGCACCGTCAACCACAACACAAGAGCGGAGCATTCAGAGCAGTGTGCCAGCACCATCAACCACAACACAATAGAGGAGCATTCGGAGCAGCCAGCACCATCAACCACAACACAAGAGCACAGCATTCAGAGCAGTGTGCCAGCACCGTCAACCACAACACAAGAGTGGAGCATTCAGAGCAGCCAGCACCGTCAACCACAACACAAGAGCACAGTATTCAGAGCAACCAGCACCGTCAACAACAACACAAGAGCACATTATTCAGAGCAGCCAGCACCGTCAACCACAACACAAGAGCGGAGCATTCAGAGCAGTGTGCCAGCACCGTCAACCACAACACAAGAGCGCAGCATTCAGAGCAGTGTGCCAGCACCGTCAACCACAACACAAGAGCGCAGCATTCAGAGCAGTGTGCCAGCACCGTCAACCACAACACAAGAGCGCAGCATTCAGAGCAGTGTGCTGGCACTGTCGAGCACAACACCTGAGAGGAGCATTCAGAGCAGTGTGCCAGCACCGTCAACCACAACACAAGAGCACAGCATTCAGAGCAGTGTGCCAGCACCGTCGAGCACAACACCTGAGAGGAGCATTCAGAGCAGTGTGCCAGCACCGTCAACCACAACACAAGAGCACAGCATTCAGAGCAGTGTGCCAGCACCGTCAACCACAACACAAGAGTGGAGCATTCAGAGCAGTGTGCCAGCGCCGTCAACCACAACACAAGAGAGGAGCATTCAGAGCAGTGTGCCAGCACCGTCAACCACAACACAAGAGCGCAGCATTCAGAGCAGCCAGCAAAGCATTTATTTTCTTTTGGTTTAAATGAAACTCCTGGAAGCAAGTGCATCAATGAGGTGCTGGAATGAAAGCCAAGATCATTTCTCTGCTTTTGGTAAATCTAGTCCATCTACAGTACAGTTCTGTTAGTAAGGGGTTCCCTTTGCCTCACTGATCTCTGCCATTCTGAAATTCCCTTATTAAATGATTATTTGTGAAGTCGTTTCTGTACTCTGTTCAAATCTGCCTGCAGAGCCGTGTTCTTCATGCGCAACCTCGTCTGTCTCTGCCTCTTCGCTGGATCGCTCTCCAGGTTTCAGTTTGTAGAGCCGTATTCTTCAAGCGCAACCTCGTCTGTCTGTCTCTTCGCTGGATCGCTCTCCAGGTTTCAGTTTGTAGAGCCGTGTTCTTCAAGCGCAACCTCGTCTGTCTCTGTCTTTTCGCTGGATCGCTCTCCAGCTTTCAGTTTGTAGAGCCGTGTTCTTCAAGCGCAACCTCGTCTGTCTCTGCCTCTTCGCTGGATCGCTCTCCAGGTTTCAGTTTGTAGAGCCGTGTTCTTCAAGCGCGGCCTCGTCTGTCTCTTCGCTGGATCGCTCTCCAGGTTTCAGTTTGTAGAGCCGTGTTCTTCAAGCGCAACCTCGTCTGTCTCTGTCTCTTCGCTGGATCGCTCTCCAGGTTTCAGTTTGTAAAGCCGTGTTCTTCAAGCGCAACCTCATCTGTCTCTGTCTTTTCGCTGGATCGCTCTCCAGCTTTCAGTTTGTAGAGCCGTGTTCTTCAAGCGCAACCTCGTCTGTCTCTGCCTCTTCGCTGGATCGCTCTCCAGGTTTCAGTTTGTAGAGCCGTGTTCTTCAAGCGCGGCCTCGTCTGTCTCTTCGCTGGATCGCTCTCCAGGTTTCAGTTTGTAGAGCTGTGTTCTTCAAGCATGGACTCGTCTGTCTCTGCCTCTTCGCTGGATCGCTCTCCAGGTTTCAGTTTGTAGAGCTGTGTTCTTCAAGCATGGACTCGTCTGTCTCTGCCTCTTCGCTGGATCTCTCTCCAGGTTTCAGCTTATTTGATTCAACATCTTTGTAAAAGCTCTTCTCACATGTTGAGGAAGACTGCCCCCTTCTGGTCACAACTATGCAGTGAAAAACTACAGCAATCCCAGCTGGTTTTAATTAATTATAGCAGCTCATTCAATTCCTCAGACCCTTTTTAAAAGTTTACTGTAGTAAACCCTGGTAAGATATATACCCTGGTAAGATATATACCCTGGTAATAACCGAGCAGCAATGCAGCGCATGGGGAAAGGCTCCAAAGCTGACAGTGTATATTGAGCCTGGTAAAGCCCAGTACCTGCATGGGGTGTGCCGTAGTGAAGGCATCTTGTCATGGTACTGTAGTCATTCTTCTCAGCAGAGCCTCACACTCCTCATAGACTCAGGACTGAGTGATGCATGGGATGTGCTGTAGTGAAGGCATCTTGTCATGGTACTGAACTTGTCATTGTATTTATCTTGCTCTTATTGTATTACCTGTACTGTAACACTTGAAATGTATTTGCTTACAATTGTAAGTCGCCCTGGATAAAGGCGTCTGCTAAGAAATAAATAATAATAATAATAATAATAATAATGGTACTGTATTCATTCTTCTCAGCAGAGACTCACACTCCTCATAGACTCAGGACTGAGTGGGAGGACCGGATGCTGCACAGGAATGCATTTATAGTGTGGTGACATTGGGACAAACGGCCTGCCTCTATGTCAAAGTGAAAATAAAGGCACCTGTGAGAATGCTGTAAAACTACATGTGAGGTGTGAAAATCTGCATGCAGGCTATAGAAGCCGGAGAACATTTGTGGGAATTGCAAAAGTGTCTGAAAACGAGACCGTTCCTCCATCCCATAATGTCACATCCCATCTGCCTGGTGATGCCATGACACTGTCATCATGTTTGTACTGAAGATAATGGGCTGTGAGGACCACTGCACTGGTACAGTATAAAGACCATTCCAATGAAACAGCTAGCTTACTAACCAACATATTCAGTGTTATATTTTTAAAATAAAACTTAAAAAAAGCTCTATAGTTTTTACTAGATCTGTTGTGGGTCACTAACGCTAAATGCCACTCATCTATATATCGATACAGTGTGTATCTATTCTAATGCTAAATATCACTCATCTACATATCGATACAGTGTGTATCTATTCTAATGCTAAATATCACTCATCTACATATCGATACAGTGTGTATCTATTCTTTGCAGTGGCGCAGGTTAGAGGTGGCTGCAGTAGAGAGCTCAGACCCCTGGCTGTCAGGCAGTGTGGAGAGTCTGTGACAGATCTGGGCAGTGCTTCATTCAGCAGCGCCCCCTAGCTGCAGGTTTTCTCTGAGGATTCTCTGTCCATTCATTCAGCCAGGCTCCTTCCCAGCGAGTCCGGGCTTCCACTGCGTAACCATGGAGGCAGAGCGAGCAGGAAGTAAACCTGAGCCTGTGTTAGTGTTGGTGTCTCTATGGCAGTGAAAGATCCCATTCAAGGGGAGCCAGAGCTGCTGCCTGTCTGAGCACTACAGAGAGACCAAAACAACATGAGGGATCTGCTGACCACACAGAAGCAGAACTGCTACCGCGAGCTGATTGAGAAGGAGGCCTACACCAGGCTGGCCTGGAAGGCGAAGTATGGGCAGGAGTACTCCAGAGGCCCGTCCCTGAGGGGGCTGAAAGCCAGCGCGGTCCCCAAGCTCCCAGCCCCTAGGACTGTCCTGCCTCCTGTCATGTGCACAATGAAGCCAGAGGAGCTTGCAGTGGCACAGACTGCAGAGACGGGGCTGCAGCCTGACATGAGGCCAGTGACACCACAGATTCGCAGCACACTCTACCAGGGCTTCTCCAAGGAGGGCAAAGGGAGGAACCTCTACCTACAGCAGAGGAGCCAGAAGAGCCCCGATGAGAAATTCCAGCATCCCGTCCTGTCCTCCTGGGAGTACGGGTGGAGACTGGGTGAGTGGAATTCACTGCTTCAGCTGAGGAGAATCAGTATGAAACTCACTGCTTCAGCTGAGGAGAATTACTATGAAACTCACTGCTTCAGCTGAGGAGAATCAATATGAAACTCACTGCTTCAGCTGAGGAGAATCAATATGAAACTCACAGCTAAACTGGGGAGAAATCATATGAAACTCACTGATAAACTGAGGAGAATTAATATGAAACTCACTGCTAAACTGGGGAGAATTAATATGAAACTCACTGCTAAACTGGGGAGAAATCATATGAAACTCACTGATAAACTGAGGAGAATTAATATGAAACTCACTGATAAACTGGGGAGAATTAATATGAAACTCACTGCTAAACTGGGGAGAATTAATATGAAACTCACTGATAAACTGGGGAGAATTAATATGAAACTCACTGCTAAACTGAGGAGAATTAATATGAAACTCACTGTTTAAACTGAGGAGAATCAATATGAAACTCACTGAAGGAGAATTAATATGAAACTCACTGATAAACTGAGGAGAATTAATATGAAACTCACTGTTAAACTGAGGAGAATTAATATGAAACTCACTGCTAAACTGAGGAGAATTAATATGAAACTCACTGTTTAAACTGAGGAGAATTAATATGAAACTCACTGTATAAACTGAGGAGAATTAATATGAAACTCACTGTTTAAACTGAGGAGAATTCATATGAAACTCACTGATAAACTGGGGAGAATTAATATGAAACTCACTGTTTAAACTGAGGAGAATTAATATGAAACTCACTGTTTAAACTGAGGAGAATTAATATGAAACTCACTGATAAACTGAGGAGAATTAATATGAAACTCACTGTTTAAACTGAGGAGAATTAATATGAAACTCACTGATAAACTGAGGAGAATTAATATGAAACTCACTGATAAACTGAGGAGAATTAATATGAAACTCACTGTTTAAACTGAGGAGAATTAATATGAAACTCACTGTTTAAACTGAGGAGAATTCATATGAAACTCACTGATAAACTGAGGAGAATTAATATGAAACTCACTGTTTAAACTGAGGAGAATTAATATGAAACTCACTGTTTAAACTGAGGAGAATTCATATGAAAGTCACTGATAAACTGAGGAGAATTAATATGAAACACACTGTTTAAACTGAGGAGAATTAATATGAAACTCACTGTTTAAACTGAGGAGAATTCATATGAAAGTCACTACTAAACCAGAGAGAATGTGTAGGAAAGTTCCTGCTTGAACTGGGGAGAATTAGAAGGAAACTCTTGTGTTCTCTTTTTCTAGGTGAGTTAGTCAAAGAAGTGAAGAAGCCGGTTTACGGCAGATCTGGACTTGTGAAGGATACCTTTTATGCTCGGAATGGCATTTTCAACTCCCCCGCTCCCACTGATCGGCTGGGTTAAATAAAAGTAGCAGCAAGGCATTGTGGGTGCGTATAGGAATCCTTCGAGCTGCACAGTCTCTTAGTTATCTTTTACCCTAAAATGAGACGATAGCATTTTCTACTTAATCACAAACCACCCCATGTTGCCTGTCCAGTTTGTTTACCCCGGGTAGTTTCAGGTGCAGGTGCACAAGCTGCCCCTCCTTGAAGCTTTCTGACCACATTGTAACACCATGAACTAAGCATGCGAATCCTGCCTACATTCAGCAGCAGGGGGTTATGAAGGACATCTAAAACTTACAATCTAAATATTCTTTTTAAAAATGTATCTCATAAAGTTTTTGTCTTTTCATGTTATATAATAAAAAAAAATGTCTCCCTTGTTATCTTGTAACAATTGTAAGTCGCCCTGGATAAGGGCGTCTGCTAAGAAATAAATAATAATAATAATAATATTAGCAAGATTCATTTTTTGAATTACTGAATTTATGATGCCTTGTTGAGCATCTTATCCCACTGTCAGGCAATATACTGGACTTCTTACTGCATCGTTTAATATTGCAAAACTGCCAGCACCACATATTATTTTACACTGGATTGTTTCAGTGTCTGTGTAATTGTGTGTGTGTGTGTGTGCTCGCCTCTGTTTCTGTGTGGGTGACTGTGTAATTGTATGTGTGTGTGTGTGTGCGCCTCTGTTTCTGTGTGTGGGTGACTGTAATTGTGTGTGTGTCTGTGTGTGCCTCTGTTCCTGTGTGGGTGACTGTGTAATTGTGTGTGTGTGTGTGCGCCTCTGATTCTGTGTGTGGGTGACTGTGTAATTGTGGGTGTGTCTGTGTGTGGGTGACTGTGTAATTGTCTGTGTGTGTGTGTGTGTGTGTGTGTGCGCCTCTGTTTCTGTGTGTGGGTGACTAATTGCGTGTGTGTGTGCGCCTCTGTTTCTGTGTGTGGGTGACTAATTGTGTGTGTACATATGTTAGTACATATGTTAATTATTCATTTTGTGGATCACAAAAAGCCTGTTACATAGCAGAACCTACGTGTGGATGACTGTGTAATTGTGTGTGTGTGTGTGTGTGTGCGCCTCTGTTTCTGTGTGTGGGTGACTGTGTAATTGTGTGTGTGTCTGTGTGTGCCTCTGTTTCTATGTGGGTGACTGTGTAATTGTGTGTGTGTGTGTGTGTGTGTGTACACCTCTGTTTCTGTGTGTGGGTGACTGTGTAATTGTGTGTGTGTGCCTCTGTTTCTGTGTGGGTGACTGTGTAATTGTGTGTGTGTGTGTGTGCGCCTCTGTTTCTGTGTGTGGGTGACTGTAATTGTGTGTGTGTCTGTATGTGCCTCTGTTTCTGTGTGGGTGACTGTATAATTGTGTGTGTGTGTGTGTGCGCCTCTATTTCTGTGTGTGGGTGACTGTGTAATTGTGTGTGTGTCTTTGTGTGCCTGTTTCTGTGTGTGTGGGTGACTGTGTAATTGTGTGTGTGCGCCTCTGTTTCTGTGTGTGGGTGACTGTAATTGTGTGTGTGTGCCTCTGTTTCTGTGTGTGGGTGACTGTGTATTTGTGTGTGTGCGCCTCTGTTTCTGTGTGGGTGACTGTAATTGTGTGTGTGTGTGTGTGTGTGTGTGTGTGCGCACCTCTGTTTCTTTGTGGGTGACTGTGTAATTGTGTGTGTGTGTGCGCCTCTGTTTCTGTGTGGGTGACTGTGTAATTGTGTGTGTGTGCACGCCTGTTTCTATGTGTGATTGTGTGTAACTGTGCATGTGGGTGAGCACATTGTGTTTATAAAAACATTATTAGTCACCAAGCAACAGTAAAGTACACATTGAAAGATGAAGGATCCGCGTTCTTATTTAAGCCCCGGCGCACCCTTTCAACAGATTGTATAAATAATGAACACGTGTGTAATACTATTCATCAGGAAGTAACAACATGCAGGAATACACTGAATAGTGCGGATTGAACCCAGTCCTAAGCTCCAGAGCCCCACAGTAATGTTACTTTACTCAGTGTTTGTACAGTACTATCCCACGTTGCAGTTCTAGTTTGAGAAATCATTGTGCATGTCATAAAAACGATATTATACCTCTAAAAGCACACACAAAGCTTAGTAACACCCGAGGCTGTCATATGGTCTGCGATGTAACAGGCTTTTTGTGATCCACAAAATGAATAATTAACATATGTACTAGCTGACTGTTTAATAATGTACAAACGGCTTGCTTGCTACACTGTGCTGATGTCATCTGTTTGATATAGTTAGTGGGTTATTAACCTTATAATTGAAGTTTCCCTTGTTCTGTAAAGGGGGCTCACACAGTATCTATCCGTTCTCTTAGGAACAGCACCATTCTTCTGTATAACACTGCTATCCAAGGCCCTCTTGTGGCCAGCTGTGTGTAGTGCAGTGCCAGCTGGTATCTGAAAGACGTCATGCAAGTGGATGAAGAACTATGTGGATTGGGTACAAAATGGAAGACTGAGAAACTACAAGCTTCCACTAGGAATGTATTTTACAACAATTATGGCAGAATGGAGAAGAAAACAGTGCAATGACACCAATAAAAATGCCAGATTGTATTTGTGAGAACCTCCTTCTCTGTAGTTTCTCCCGGTTATCTACATCAGGGCAGTAATGGCTTCCCTTCAGCACCCAGAACTCAAAGGGACAGCAGATACACACTTGTGCTTTTAATAGATGGACAGCCTGTTGAGATTCTCTTAAAGGAACAGGCCTCTGATTAAACCAGGGCTGGCACACAGGGTGCAATTTTCAATGATAACAACACTGATCTTTATCACAGGTGTTGTTTGTTTTGCGATTTGGTGCTTTTTCAAAGCGGTTATAAGGCCAGCAGTGCCGTCATTAGAACTGAATCCCACTGCTAGTATCTGAAGCATGTTTGCATTCATACACAATAACTCCCAGAATACCATAACTGGTTTATCAACAGCTTGCTTTATTAATGTTTATTAGTATAGCCACACTGGCACTGCTGGCTACATGCAGGTGCTGGTGTTGTAACATTGGAGTATACACAGGTAGTACAAGCGTCCTGCCAGAAGGAGACAGCTTGAACTACTCAGAATATCAGAGCATGACAGCTTTCATTCAAAGAAGTCCAGACACAGTGAATCAACAAGTGGTGTCATCCCGTTCAAACAACAGGAGCTCTACAGGTCTTCTGCAGGACTCCAGTAAGAGGGATCATGTGAGACGCTGTGAAAGCTGCTGTGTTGAGCTGAAAACCTGCCTGCTAACCATGTGAAGTATTAGATCACTATTGGGTTGTTAAAGAGAATAACAAAGTTTCACAAATGGATTTTCTTACTTCTTATTAACTAACAATATGATCACTGATCCCCATTTCTTCTGTTGAAGGTTTTTTGCATGTAACTCAATTTGGAATCTGCAGATATCTGAAATAACGCTGTGGATGAGAAGTTGCTGTGAGTTCCTGATACTGGATCACTTCATGTGTTGTAGTTCAAAACCGCCCCCTGCTGGCCTTGTGTGGGATATACACTGTTAGGAATCGAATGCTGATGCCTGAGTGGCTGGTTAATAATTGCACAGTGCACTGTGCTTACTTGTGTGGGATATACACTGTTAGGAATCGAATGCTGATGGCTGAGTGGCTGGTTAATAATTGCACAGTGCACTGTGCTTACTTGTGTGGGATATACACTGTTAGGAATCGAATGCTGATGGCTGAGTGGCTGGTTAATAATTGCACAGTGCACTGTGCTTACTTGCTTGCGCTGCGTTTTGTCTTGTTAACTGAAGATTTGAGCCATGTGAGGAAACCCCTGGCTGGCTTCAGATCCACTGCCACAGGGAAATGATCGCTGACCGCCAGCCCCTGTTTGAGAAGAGCAAGCTGGTTAATAAAGCTGTACAGTGTGTGAACACAGCCTGTCTGTACAGTGTGTGAACACAGCCTGTCTGTACAGTGTGTGAACACAGTCTGTCTGTACAGTGTGTGAACACAGCCTGTCTGTACAGTGTGTGAGCACAGCCTGTCCTGTCTGTACAGTGTATGAACACAGCCTGTCCTGTCTGTACAGTGTGTGAACACAGCCTGTCTGTACAGTGTGTGAACACAGCCTGTCTGTACAGTGTGTGAACACAGCCTGTCTGTACAGTGTGTGAACACAGCCTGTCTGTACAGTGTGTGAACACAACCTGTCTGTACAGTGTGTGAACACAGCCTGTCTGTACAGTGTGTGAACAAAACCTGTCTGTACAGTGTGTGAACACAGCCTGTCTGTACAGTGTGTGAACACAGCCTGTCCTGTCTGTACATCCATAAGTTGACACACTCCCCCATGACCTGCTGTGAACACGCTGAGCACATACAGGACCCTGTGTGTACAGAAAGGGTTAAAGGACATGCTGGTTTTTTGTGGTATTTTTTTCAGAAATCTAGAAGTGCACTAGTAAGGGATAAGATTACCTGCTCCTCAGTTAGCCCATAGACAGTTTGAAAATTAAATATCTCCACTGACTCCCTGTCGATGGCTTTGCTGATTGCTTCTCCGTGGATGACGATCCTGTTGACACAGAACAAAGTGAGCTTCAGTGTTACCATGAGCGAGAAAATCACAGGGTCATGCTAACATTCAGGAGTCATTGAAGGGGTGTGAAAATCACAGGGTCATGTTAACATTCAGGAGTCATTGAAGGGGTGTGAAAATCACAGGGTCATGCTAACATTCAAGAGTCATTGAAGGGGTGTGAAAATCACAGGGTCATGCTAACATTCAGGAGTCATTGAAGGGGTGTGAAAATCACAGGGTCATGCTAACATTCAGGAGTCATTGAAGGGTGTGAAAATCACAGGGTCATGCTAACATTCAGGAGTCATTGAAGGGGTGTGAAAATCACAGGGTCATGCTAACATTCAGGAGTCATTGAAGGGGTGTGAAAATCACAGGGTCATGCTAACATTCAGGAGTCATTGAAGGGGTGTGAAAATCACAGGGTCATGCTAACATTCAGGAGTCATTGAAGGGGTGTGAAAATCACAGGGTCATGCTAACATTCAGGAGTCATTGAAGGGGTGTGAAAATCACAGGGTCATGCTAACATTCAGGAGTCATTGAAGGGGTGTGAAAATCACAGGGTCATGCTAACATTCAAGAGTCATTGAAGGGGTGTGAAAATCACAGGGTCATGCTAACATTCAGGAGTCATTGAAGGGGTGTGAAAATCACAGGGTCATGCTAACATTCAGGAGTCATTGAAGGGTCCTCTCGTGGCTCATCACTTTATTACACTTTGCTATGCTTTGACTATTGGAAACTTAAAAGGGGGGCTTAGCTAAACAAAGTGTCCGGGGCATGCACTGTAGCACTAGAACATAAGAACATAAGAAAGTTTACAAACGAGAGGAGGCCATTCGGCCCATCTTGCTCGTTTGGTTGTTAGTAGCTTATTGATCCCAGAATCTAATCATACAGCTTCTTGAAGGATCCCAGGGTGTCAGCTTCAACAACATTACTGGGGAGTTGGTTCCAGACGCCCACAATTCTCTGTGTAAAAAAGTGCCTCCTATTTTCTGTTCTGAATGCCCCTTTATCTAATCTCCATTTGTGATCCCTGGTCCTTGTTTCTTTTTTCAGGTCGAAAAAATCCCCTGGGTCGACATTGTAATGTTGTTGAAGCTGACACCCTGGGATCCTTCAAGAAGCTGCTTGATGAGATTCTGGGATCAATAAGCTACTAACAACCAAAACGAGCAAGATGGGCTGAATGGCCTCCTCTCATTTGTAAACTTTCTTATGTTCTTATGTTCTTATGGATTAGAGGATACATGATTGCACTCGCTACTGAAGGGGGCGTGACTGAGGGTATACCAAGGGATGTGGCGAAGCAATCTGTTCCTTTGTTATGGTTACGAAAGGAAGGGAAGGAGTACTGTGTTATAAAGAAAACGTGAGTTTTTGTGTGTTTTGTTTTTCTATTAAACTGTTAGGTTTGTCGTTTATAGAAGGCTAATATCCGGGAGCTGTAGCTAACTACTAAACCCGGACTCCACTTCACCATTGTGCACGTATAAACCTGTAAATCACCACTTTCACTAAGAGCACTCACTCTGGACTTGTGACCGTGTTGTGTTTGTGTGGATCTTGTTTAGAGTCTATTATTATTTTGGGACTGAACACCATGGTTTACCTGCATGACACACATTGTTGTGTAGAGCCAGGTATTATTATTTCTGGTTGCAAAACAAGCAACCCAGCCAAATAAAGAGCATTCCTGAGCACTGCATCACCTCTACACCTGCGCACTGCAAACCACTGTGCCACACTAATGCATAGTAAAGTTTTAACATTACTTCCCTTGATTTAAACACTTCTCACAATATATCCAAGCATCTTATTGGCCTTTTTTATAGCTTCCCCTCATTGTCTAGATGAAGACATTTCAACATAAACTCCTAGGTCTTTTTCATAGATTCCTCCTTCAATTTCAGTATCTCCCATATGGTATTCATAATGTACATTTTTATTGCCTGCGTGCAGTACCTTACACTTTTCTCTATTAAATGTAATTTGCTATGTGTCTGCCCAGTTCTGAATGCTGTCTAGATCATTTTGAATGACCTTTGCTGCTGCAACAGTGCAGAGTGCTACAGTGCAGAGTGCTACAGTGCTACAGTGCAGAGTGCTACAGTGCAGAGTGCTACAGTGCTACAGTGCTGAGTGCTACAGTGCAGAGTGCTACAGTGCTACAGTAAAGAGTGCTTCAGTGCTACAGTGCAGAGTGCTACAGTGCTACAGTGCTACAGTGCAGAGTGCTTCAGTGCTTCAGTGCAGAGTGCTACAGTGCTACAGTGCTACAGTGCAGAGTGCTACAGTGCAGAGTGCTAAAGTACTACAGTGCAGAGTGCTACAGTGCTACAGTGCAGAGTGCTACAGTGCTACAGTGCAGAGTGCTACAGTGCAGAGTGCTACAGTGCTACAGTGCAGAGTGCTACAGTGCTACAGTGCTACAGTGCAGAGTGCTACAGTGCTACAGTGCAGAGTGCTACAGTGCTACAGTGCAGAGTGCTACAGTGCTACAGTGCAGAGTGCTACAGTGCAGAGTGCTACAGTGCTACAGTGCAGAGTGCTACAGTGCTACAGTGCTACAGTGCTACAGTACAGAGTGATACAGTGCACAGTGCTGAGTGCTACGGTGCTACAGTGCTACAGTGCTACAGTGCAGAGTGCTACATTGCAGAGTGTTACAGTGCAGAGTGCTACAGTGCTACAGTGCTGAGTGCTACAGTGTAGAGTGCTACAGTGCTACAGTGCAGAGTGCTACAGTGCTACAGTGCTACAGTGCAGAGTGCTACAGTGCTACAGTGCAGAGTGCTAGTGTAGAGTGCTACAGTGCAGAGTGCTACGGTGCTACAGTGCAGAGTGCTACAGTGCTACAGTGCAGAGTGCTACAGTGCTACAGTGCTACAGTGCTACAGTGCACAGTGCTACAGTGCAGAGTGCTACAGTGCAGAGTGATACAGTGCTACAGTGCACAGTGCTACAGTGCTACAGTGTTTATTTGCTTCACAGCCATATTGTTTGTGCTAATAAAGCAAATAAGAATAATTGTTGGTTTTACTGTATTTAATGTAAGGTTATAATTTATACATACACCTTAAGTTAGCATTGAGGTGTGTACAGTATTTATTGAAAGTACTCATGACTTCAAGGTAACGTTGCATTTTACTCACTGAGGGGCCGATGTACTAAGAGCCTACGAGCGCAAGTAGATGCGGGTGCGTAGTTAACTTGAGCTTCTCATATGCGCATCTCAAAAGTTGCGGGCTATGTATTAACTGAGTGTTGAAAACTGCAAATCAGCATGAAGTTTTAACATCTACTCTCATGTAATGGAAATCATGAAGATCTGGATACATCCAGTGACTGCTGTGAATAGTGCAGCTGGCAACAAGGGAAAGACCTCGTGACAGCCTGGAGAGACAGCTGACTGGAGGAAAGAGACCCCATTGGGGCTGGCAAGGGTTAGCTACCCTTGTCGGCAGTATCCAGCTCTGTGTTTACAGGATGCTGGAGACACCCGCCCAAGGCTTCAAAGAAATTAAACAGAAAAATACCCCTAGAGTCTGCGAGGCGGGGCGGAAGATGACTCAACGTTGGACAACACGGTTAAGGACTTAGGAACGGAAACGGATATGAGTATGGAGAGTACTTCACAAAGACTAGTTCAAGATCTGCAGTTAGCAAAGACATGGAACTCCAGGTTTGTGTCTGAGGCTGGAGCAAGGCGACAACGGTCAGGGGTTTGAAGATTCATCAAGGGAGAATGAAATGCTTGAGGGAGAAGGGACAAGGGCCTCGCATTGATCAGTTCTTCTTACGAAGTCAGTCAAGTCAGTCGAATGAAATCCAGCGACAGGAAGCAAACCACAGTTCGCAGGATATCAGCACCCCTGTCATAGATGTGAGGAGGACTTGCATGGACACAGTTAGTGATGAACCTAATGATCCTTGTGAACCCGGTCAGACAAACCAGCGTAGAGAGAAAAGAACCTCAACGGGCACAAGCCTGAGTTAAATGGCCAAGAGCTTGTGAGAAAACTGCATGGGACACAGTAAACACAGATCTCTGCTTTGCATTGGAAAGGTTAAGTGGAACAGTTGAAAAGAAACTGGATAAATTTGGGGACATCATCTACGCATATGGAAGCGAGATGTTTGGAGTTGAAAAAAGGAAGGAAAAAGTACAAACTATTCCTGGAAAGTCTAGACGGCAGCAGGAGATTGAACGCTTAGTTAGATAAAGGAGACAGCTGAGGAAGCAATGGAGAAGAGCAGAACAAAGTCAGAAGGAGGGACTCAATCTCTTACAAAGGGTCATAAAAGATAAGCTTGCAACATTGCGCAGAGCTGAGCGCCTACGGAATCGCTACAAAAAGAAGAAGCGTGCGAGAACTAACTTTTATAAAGACCCATTCAAATTTGTAAAGAAGTTATTCACCAGTGAGAAGAATGGCGCACTAAAAGCATCTAAGTTTGAGCTGGAGAGATATTTGGAGGAAACGCATACAGATTCAAAAAGGCAGGAGCAGGAGCCTATGTCAATTCCTTCAGACATTCCACCTATCAATCCACCAGAATACCAAATGGAGGGAGGAGAGCGCTTGGCTTCTGGAATACGACTACCACCAATTCGAGCATACATGGATGACATGACAACCATGACTACAACAGTAGCCTGCACTAATCGGTTATTGGGCAAATTAACCAATAACATTGAATGGGCACGAATGCAATTCAAGCCCACTAAATCAAGGAGCATCTCTATAATTAAAGGTAAAATAGTAGATAAAACATTCTTCATTAATGGTGAGGCAATACCAACAGTGTCTGAGAAGCCAGTGAAGAGCCTTGGGAGATGGTACGACGGGGATCTAAAGGACACAGTTCGTGTGGGAGAAGTTAGACAACAAGCTGTGGAAGGGTTGAAGAGCATAGACAGCAGCTTTACCAGGCAAATTAAAACTCTGGTGCTTTCAGTTTGGCCTACTGCCAAGGTTGCTGTGGCCACTGACTGTGTACGAGGTTTCTTTGACAACAGTAGAGAAGCTGGAAGCTTTAATCAGTTCACACATCAGGAAATGGTTGGGAGTTCCACGCTGCCTCAGCAGAGTGGGACTTTATGGTAAAGGAATACTGCAGCTACCTGTCTCCGCTCTAACCGAGGAGTTTAAGTGCGCCAAGGTCCGACTGGAAATGACATTAGTAGAGTCACGCGACAAATGCGTAAGGGAGGCAGCACCTGTGTTGAAAACTGGAAGAAAGTGGGTGGCAAAGAAAGCTGTGGAGGATGCAAAGGCTGCCCTTCAATTGGTGATATCATGGGGCAAGTTCAGCATGGAAGAGGGGTCTTGGTCTCAGTTCAGCTCCTCCTACATGGCACAAGGCAGCCCCAGCGCAACGGAGGAAGCTTGTAGTCAACGAGGTGCAAAAGCAGGAGGAGAGGATGAGGTGTATAAAGGCCATTTCCCAGGGCAAGCAGGGAGAATGGATGAGATGGGAGAGTGTGGAACAACGCAAGATTGGCTGGCAAGACCTATGGTCAATGGAACAGAGCAGGATCAGTTTCCTTATAAGGTCAACATATGATGTTCTCCCATCACCACAGAACTTAAACCTCTGGGTAGGAGAGGATCCCTCATGTCCTTTGTGTTCATCACCTGCAACATTAAGGCACATTTTGACAGGATGTAAGGTGGCTCTTAACCAAGGACGGTTTACTTGGCGCCATGACCAGGTGCTGCGATGTTTGGCCTTAGCATTGGAAGACAAGCGTAACATGACCAATAAGTTGCCACCTGTTCCATCAAAACATTACACACAAATGACAACATTCCTCCGCCCAGGAGAGCAACCACCAAGAAAAGGTGTTAAAACCAATCCTCGCCCAGGACAACTGGAAGCTGCTAGAGACTGGAAAATGCTGGCAGATGTTGGTCAATGGCTTATTTTTCCACCTGAGATTGCCACCACAAACCTTCGACCAGATATTGTCTTGTGGTCTGGATCAGCACGCCTTGTTCACCTGGTAGAGTTAACAGTGCCATGGGAGGATGCTGTAGATGAGGCGTATGAGAGGAAGAAACTGCGGTATGCTCAACTAGCCTCTGAAGCGGAACAGCGAGGATGGAGAGTCTGGGTTTACCCAGTGGAAGTGGGATGTCGAGGATTTGTGGCACACTCTACAACCCGGTTTCTCAGAGATGTCGGATTCAGTGGCCAAGAGTTGCGTCGCACAGTGAAGAACTTATCTGAAGCAGCAGAGAGGAGCAGCAACTGGCTATGGTTGAGACGGAAAGATTCTGGCTGGGGATCTCAAGCACAATAGAAAGAAAGAAAGGCTGATGTACAGGTAAGTAAGCTGGGCTGAGTTGAGTGGGGGACGGAGGTGGGTGATGCTGGGACGCCAGAATCACCGTCGAGCCCTCTTGAGGTGTCGTGGGCTAGTCGACGAAACACCGAGGATGGAAGGTGCCCACTTGAAGACCCCAGAGATGTACCCTACTTAGCTCAATCCAGACGGTTGTCATGCTGATGCGCTGGGGAGACCGCACTATGGTTGATCCCCGGAGCCAGCATCGCAGCCGTTGTGTGTGCTGATGCGCTAGGGAGGCAAAATAAGCTGATCCCTGGAGCCAGCATTACACTTCAGCCATCAACACCAGACAGAAGGATATCTACATCATCATATGGAAGGAAGCGCAAATGGATGGAGACACATATGGATCACATTAGTTTACTGTGAAGCTACGTCTTAGTTGGTGCTTATCTTGGCGAGAGCCAAGTTCAAATCAGCATGAAGTTTTAACATCTACGCTCATGTAATGGAAATCATGTGTATCTGAATGTGGGAGTCAGCTCTGGATTTGGCTAAAGGGGGAATTGTGGCTGCATGTGTAATCAGGAGCACAGAGGTCAATGAGATGCTAAGGACCTATCTGCATGTTCCCTGGAGCATCTCAGAGGTCAATGAGATGCTAAGGACCTATCTGCATGTTCCCTGGAGCATCTCAGAGGACAATGAGATGCTAAGGACCTATCTGCATGTTCCCTGGAGCATCTTGCTGCGGAGGCGTAAAGCTGCCGTTACAATTTGCGCATTTTTTCGAGATGCACGGGACATTTCCCTTTCGTACATATCTCACAATTTTGCGTATGCACAACTCTTAGTACATAGGCCCCATAGTGTCTAAATTGGGGAGTAAATTACTCAATGACCCAAAATCTTATCTGGAGCATTGGTGCCACTGTAGCAGTGTAGCATTGCACTTGAAATGCGCCTAAGCAACCTGGCATCAGTTATATGGGACAAACTGAATAACGTGAGCTGGGATTCAAAGATGTTCTCCCTGGATAACACAGGACAAGCTGACCCAACTTTTACAGGATTATCTCTATACATATATTTATAAAGAGCAGGAAATAAGCGGGTATGTGCTCACACCGGCAAGAAATCACATATACAGCATGCAAGGCTTGCATCACCTGCAATTCCAGGATTGAGACAATTCAAAAAAACTCACTGAGAGCTTTTATTTAACATCATATAAAGCAAAGAAACTACAAAATGAGATTGCAAAAGTCTAATGGAAGCCATAATAGTCGTGAAATAGATTTTGAAATGTCACATTGGTTAATTGTTGTCAGTTATTCATTAAGTATATGGAAAACTACAAAGCAGATGCAATTCAATATTTTAACATACCATTATTCAGCTGGTTTCAATCGACTTTATGAAGCACAAACAGTTAATTCTATAGGATGATGCAAAACTTTTGGCCATAGCTGTACAGCCAGAGAAGAGGCGCCACGTGGCTTGATTAAGGTCCTGGTGTGAAGGACAGTATGTGTACCTGTCGTAGGCGCAGTGTGTGGATTCTCTCACTGAAGTGTCACTCTGATCGCTGATGAGCCACTCGAAGCGCAGGTCACTTCTCACACGAATGCTTTTCCACTGTTTTTTAGGAACATATCCACAGGCAGCGTTGAAATCCCCCATGAAAATGAAATTCTAGAACAGAAAACAAGCCAATCAGAATCATTTAACACTATTTTACCAGCCTGGTATTCACCAATCACATTAGTCTGTATGTTGTATGAGTTCTACAGTATTACAAGAGTGCAAAGAAGAGCAACCAGAATTATCCCAGGTTTAAAAGGCATGTCGTAGGCAGACAGGCTAAAAGAATTGAATCTATTCAGTCTTGAACAAAGAAGACTACGCGGTGATCTGATTCAAACATTCAAAGTCCTAAAAGGTATAGACAATGTCGACCCAGGGGACTTTTTTGACCTGAAAAAAGAAACAAGGACCAGGGGTCACAAATGGAGATTAGATAAAGGGGCATTCAGAACAGAAAATAGGAGGCACTTTTTTACACAGAGAATTGTGAGGGCCTGGATCCAACTCCCCAGTAAAGTTGTTGAAGCTGACACCCTGGGATCCTTCAAGAAGCTGCTTGATAAGATTCTGGGATCAATAAGCTACTAACAACCAAACAAGCAAGATGGGCTGAATGGCCTCCTCTCGTTTGTAAATTTTCTTATGTTCTTATGTTCTTCTTATGTTCTTACATGTGGTATGAGTTCTATAGTATTACATGTGGTATGAGTTCTATAGTTTTACATGTGGTATGAGTTCTATGGTATTACATGTGGTATGAGTTCTATGGTATTACATGTGGTAGAATTCTATAGTATTACATGTGGTAGAGTTCTATAGTATTACATGTGGTATGAGTTCTATAGTATTACATGTGGTATGAGTTCTACAGTATTAAATATGCCTATTAGGTGGTGATGATGATGATTATGGTTTGGTTTTGTAAACAGTTCTGCAGTTACTGTGCAATGGGTTTATTCAGATGTGGGAATTTTGTACAGTACAGTTCTTATCAGTTTGAAGAATGGCCACGTATCTATTTAAAGTGCATTGAAGAATGGTCACGTATCTATTTAAAGTGCATTGAAGAATGGTCAGGTATCTATTTAAAGTGTATTGAAGAATGGTCAGGTATCTATTTAAAGTGCATTGAAGAATGGTCACGTATCTATTTAAAGTGCATTGATGAATGGTCACGTATCTATTTAAAGTGCATTGAAGAATGGTCAGGTATCTATTTAAAATGGTCACGTATATATTTAAAGTGTATTGAAGAATGGTCAAGTATCTATTTAAAGTGTATTGAAGAATGGTCAGGAATATCTTTTTAAAGTGTATTGAGGAATGATCATGTATCTATTTAAAGTGCATTGAAGAATGGTCACGTATCTATTTAAAATGGTCACGTATCTATTTAAAGTGCATTGAAGAATGGTCAGGTATCTATTTAAAGTGTATTGAAGAATGGTCAGGTATCTATTTAAAGTGTATTGAAGAATGATCATGTATCTATTTAAAGTGCATTGAAGAATGGTCACGTATCTATTTAAAGTGTACTGAAGAATGATCATGTATCTATTTAAAGTGCATTGAAGAATGATCATGTATCTATTTAAAATGGTCACGTATCTATTTAAAATGGTCACGTATCTATTTAAAGTGTATTGAAGAATGGTCAGGTATCTATTTAAAGTGCATTGATGAATGGTCACGTATCTATTTAAAGTGTATTGAAGAAATGTCATGTATCTATTTAAAGTGCATTGAAGAATGGTCACGTATCTATTTAAAATGGTCACGTATCTATTTAAAATGGTCACGTATCTATTTAAAGTGCATTGATGAATGGTCACGTATCTATTTAAAGTGCATTGATGAATGGTCACGTATCTATTTAAAGTGCATTGATGAATGGTCACGTATCTATTTAAAGTGTATTGAAGAAATGTCATGTATCTATTTAAAGTGCATTGAAGAATGGTCACGTATCTATTTAAAATGGTCACGTATCTATTTAAAATGGTCACGTATCTATTTAAAGTGCATTGATGAATGATCACGTATCTATTTAAAGTGCTGCCATGGTTGCCGTACACCCTATTGACATTGTTAGCATTATTAATGGGTTTGGCTGTTAATTGATCTGCATTTTTCAGAAATATTGACCAAAGCATATCTGACCTCAGATTTCCACCTCTGTTTCACATCCATGTAAACGTCGTAGAGTTCATCTATTTCTCGCACGGAGTTCTCAGGGGTTGTGTGTAGAGGGATTATTGTGAATTCTTGTATAGCTTTGAAAGAAAAAAAAGAAATCTGAGAAATGTGCAGAGCATACCTGAACCCCTAGAGGGAGCTCCGTGGTCACTTCTCATGTGGAGCTTCCCTGAACCCCTAGAGGGAGCTCTGTGGTCACTTCTCATGTGCAGAGCTTCCCTGAACCTCTAGAGTGAGCTCTGTGGTCACTTCTCTCATCTGTGAAAACTCTGTGGTGATGATTATCCTCCAGCAGATCTCTGCAGCCTCTCTGCATGTTATGAGAGCTGTAAAAACTCCACAAATAACAAACAGCTACAGCATGTCAGTGATGGGGAAGCACTTGAAATCGAGGGGAATGTTTACCACCACGATCTGGATCCCCACATAGTTCCACAACAAACATCCAAATAAGGAACTATGTTAGATAAAACAAGCTGGCTTTGTCACAGTTCAAAATATCCACAGATTTCATGAACAAAACTGAATGTCTCCACTGGCTTTCCTGTGCAGGCTTCCTGGATTGAGTTGCATGAGATAGCACAGGTCTGCAGCACAGCCAGCACTAACACGTTCCCCTTCAAGGTAACTCTCCATCAAAGACACTGTGATTACATTAGAACACTTTGTAATTACAATGAATTGAATATGAAGGAAATATTCCGATAACACTTTACAATAAAGACTTTACACTCTGTGTGGTTACATAGTTATTAAATAGCACTGCTTTGTAATGAAACATGTTGCTGTATTGTAACTGTGCAGCATCTGTGTAGTTAGCTAGACAATGCAAGTGTTACCACATTTCCACAATCAGTCATGTTGAGCAGTGTTGTGGGGGGATTGAAAGCAATGGCTGAATTAGCGATGCAGAGTCTGGAATCTGTTAAACACACACACACTCCTTTAAAAAACGTGTCTCTGACAATTGCAAGTAATATGAGACAGTAAAAAGAAGACTGTACCTGTTTTTGGAGACTTGAACCAGATTACAAAGGGTTCTCTGGAAAAGACATCCTCGTCTCCTCTTTGTTGGTCTGGGTACTGATAAACTGCTTTCACTGACACAAGCTTCTGCCTTGAACAAGAAAAAGAGGAGTCACACTGACATGACATAAAGAGGAGGAGTCACACTGACACGACATAAAGAGGAGGAGTCACACTGACATGACATAAAGAGGAGTAGTCACACTGACACGACATAAAGAGGAGGAGTCACAGTGACACGACATAAAGAGGAGGAGTCACACCGACACGACATAAAGAGGAGGAGTCACACCGACACGACATAAAGAGGAGGAGTCACACCGACACGACATAAAGAGGAGTAGTCACACTGACATGACATAAAGAGGAGTAGTCACACTGACATGACATAAAGAGGAGGAGTTACACTGACACGACATAAAGAGGAGGAGTCACACTGACATGACATAAAGAGGAGGAGTCACACTGACATGACATAAAGAGGAGGAGTCACACTGACATGACATAAAGAGGAGGAGTCACACTGACATGACATAAAGAGGAGGAGTCACACTGACATGACATAAAGAGGAGGAGTCACACTGACATGACATAAAGAGGAGGAGTCACACTGACATGACATAAAGAGGAGGAGTCACACTGACACGACATAAAGAGGAGGAGTCACACTGACACGACATAAAGAGGAGGAGTCACACTGACATGGCCCTCAGAAACCTGCCCTCTTCCAGTCCATTGCATTGCAGGGCTTGATTTCAACCGGTTTCCTGATTATTAAATGGACCACCCTGAAGACCAATTAAATTGAGAACTACAACTTCTGAAGTGATTGGGTACCAGGGTGCGGCAGCTACTCATCTAGTGAGAAATATCAAAATAAAAGATCTTCACCCAAAAACAAGGGGAGCCACAATACTACTGCTTAAGCTCATTGTATATTTATGGGTTTAAACACGGGCTAACTCTTTTTTGTTATTAATATTGTCATATCCAGTGTCATTAAACTGGCGCAGTTCTGTGGTATTGAACAGCTGCAGTGATAATGAGGAGAGTGTTTGCTCTTTTATGTAAGCCTTATAATGAAAGATACTTTCAGAATGCACAGTACCTGTAGATAAATGCATATTGTTCTTTGTACGTCTTTCTTCCCAGCCTGTCACTGATGGTGAAGCCATACTCCTCCTTTCTGCTGTTAAACTGACTGCAGAAAAAACAACATCATTCCAATAACCCCAGTGATGACACACTCACACTCTGAAGAGCAGGGGTTCAATCAGGGTTCAGTCATTCCAATAACCCCAGTGATGACACACTCACACTCTGAAGAGCAGGGGTTCAATCAGGGTTCAGTCATTCCAATAACCCCAGTGATGACACACTCACACTCTGAAGAGCAGGGGTTCAATCAGGGTTCAGTCATTCCAATAACCCCAGTGATGACACACTCACACTCTGAAGAGCAGGGGTTCAATCAGGGTTCAGTCATTCCAATAACCCCAGTGATGATACACTCACACTCTGAAGAGCAGGGGTTCAATCAGGGTTCAGTCATTTCAATAACCCCAGTGATGACACACTCACACTCTGAAGAGCAGGGGTTCAATCAGGGTTCAGTCATTCCAATAACCCCAGTGATGACACACTCACACTTTGAAGAGCAGGGGTTCAATCAGGGTTCAGTCATTCCAATAACCCCAGTGATGATACACTCACACTCTGAAAAGCAGGGGTTCAATCAGGGTTCAGTCATTCCAATAACCCCAGTGATGATACACTCACACTCTGAAGAGCAGGGGTTCAATCAGGGTTCACATTCCAATAACCCCAGTGATGACACACTCACAATCTGAAGAGCAGGGGTTCAATCAGGGTTCAGTCATTCCAATAACCCCAGTGATGACACACTCACAATCAGGGCTCTAATCAGGGGGTCTAATTAGTTCTAATCAGGGGTCCTTATGAGTTCTAATTAGTTCTAGCAGCATTAATGGGGGTCTTTCAGGGTAATAACTCATTGTTTATACCATCTCTGCTTGAAATGATTTAAAACCATTCCACTGAGGGATAGAAAGCTATCATTTGGGATAGTAGATGGCCAGGAGCCCATGTTAAGCTGGTAAAAGACAGCAATGTGTTTGGGATGAGAACCCTTGCAATAGTTACCTGTTCAGCTGAGTCATTAGGCGAGGCATAGCCTTGCTGTGGGAATCCTTGATTTCCATTATCAACATGACATCACAGCGAGAAATGATCTGAAAAGACATGTCGTACCAGGCTCATGTCGGTACCATGACTGTGCTTCACCATGTTATTCCACAGCACTTTTAATGAGGAACTTTAGAATAGTATTGGATTTCCTAATAAAAGATCCTTATTTGAAATAATGACACCCAAGCAATAATGATTCCAAAATTCTGGTATAGACCAGTGAACACTGGGAGTCCTCGACTGGTGCCCAAGCTGTACACGTCAATACAGTTACATGAGTATGCATTCAACATAGGAGACAGGACCTGAACAAGCCACCTGAATTCATACAGATTAGGAAACTGAAGCTTTTATAGAAGTACTCTTACCTTCACAATCACATCCATGATTTCTGGCTTGGCTGTTTTTGCTTCTCCAAAAGACCTGATGTTGAAGGAACAGATTTTAAGGGCTGAAGCCCCAGTAAAAGCGAGGACCAGCAGAATGGAGTGGAGCAACATGCTGGAGCACTGTGTGTGAGAGCCGAGGCTGAGTTCTGTCCTGTATGCTCAACAGTTGCTTAATCTGCAGTGTAAGTTGCTGCAGATCCCCTTCCTAACTGTACTTTCCTGTTTATCAAGTTTAGGAAAAACAATGAATCACTTGTGGCGTGGGAAGCAGTTTCGAGTTCCTATCTCATAAAAATGTACTACACTGTATGTTAAACCTCAGAAAGGTCCATCAAAGACAGGAATGAATTCCCTGGCACAGCTCTAAATACAAAATTACAGCCATCAGTAACACCCTACACGCGCTGCACTGAGCAAGCAAGGAGGCTGCAAAATCATTCTCAGTCTAGTTCACGATTCTGAGTAGTGGTTAGGACTCTTGACCGGAGGGTCGTGGGTTCAATCCCAGGTGGAGGACACTGCTGCTGCACCCTTGAGCAAGGTACTTTACCTAGATTGCTCTAGTAAAAACCCATCTGTATAAATGGGTAATTGTATGTAAAAATAATGTGATATCTTGTAACAATTGTAAGTTGCCCTGGATAAGGACATCTGCGAAGAAATAAATAATAATAAATAATAATAAAGGACTGTATTCTTTAAAGGACTGTATTCTTTTACACTGTCAATGTAAACAAAATCAGTACTGTATTATGATTATAGGCCTATACCGTAGTGGTTTGTGGTGCTGGGGATGAGGCATTTTTATTGCCTGTTTTACTCCACCAAGACAATATGGTATCCCTGAAAAGTATCCAGTCATAAGTTTGAGCCGACCACCAAAAACCCTTCAACTGTCTGGATTGTGAAGAAACCCCATGGTTCCTGATTGAACCATGCAAACACTGCAAATATATACACACACTGTAAGCTGCTGCTCCTGCTCTACTTCCCTTCATCTCCTCCCTTCTCAACACCTCTCTCCTTTCTGGTCTCTTTCCCTCTGCCTTCAAAAAGCCTCTATCACTCCCTCCTCAAAAACCTACCCTCGACCCCACCTCCCTCCAGAGCTACCGTCCTGTCTCCCTCCTACCCTTCCTCTCCAAAACCCTCGAGCGGACTGTACACCGTCAGCTCTCTGCTTTCCTGTCCAACCACTCTCTGCTCGACCCTCTCCAATCTGGTTTCCGCTCTGCTCACTCCACTGAAACCACCCTCCTGTCTGTCACCAACTCACTAAAGTCTGCCCGAGCTGCCTCTCTCTCCTCTGTCCTAATTCTCCTCGACCTCTCTGCTGCCTTTGACACTGTCGATCACTCTATTCTACTATCCTCTCTCGCTGACCTGGGAATCTCTGGCACTGCTCTGGCCTGGTTCTCCTCTTACCTCTCCAACCGCACTTACCAGGTAACCTGGCGTGGAGCAACCTCCACACCTCGTCCTCTCTCAACAGGAGTCCCCCAAGGGTCAGTCTTGGGTCCTCTCCTGTTCTCTCTCTACACCCGCTCCCTGGGCCCCCTCATCGCATCCTATGGTTTCTCATACCATTTCTATGCTGATGATGCTCAGATTTTCCTCTCCTTCCCCACCTCTGACTCCACCATTCCCTCCCGTATCTCTAGCTGTCTGTCTGCTATCTCCTCCTGGATGCACTCGCATCACCTCAAACTTAACCTCTCTCTAAATCTGACCTCCTTTTCTTTCCCTCCTCCTCCCCCTCCTCTGATCTTTCTATCTTTGTTCCTCTGGAATCTACCACACTCTCTCCCTCTTCCTCCGCTAAGAACCTCGGAATCACCCTGGACCCCTGCCTCTCTTATTCCCAGCACATCTCCACTCTGGCACGCACTTGCCGATTCTTCCTGAGCAACATCTGAAGAATCCGACCCTTCCTCACCAACTAAGCCACCCAGCTCCTGGTCCAGGCCTTGGTACTCTCCCGCCTAGACTACTGCAACTCCCTTCTGGTTGGCCTCCCTGCGTCCGCCACCCGTCCGCTCCAGCTCATCCAGAACTCCGCTGCCCGCCTGGTGTTCTCTCTGCCTCGCTTCTCCCATGCAACTCCACTACTCCGCTCACTCCACTGGCTCCCGATCACTGCTCGCATCCAGTTCAAGACTCTTGTACTAGCCTACAGATGCCTTGACCAGACTGCACCCAGCTACCTCCAGACCCTCATCTCTCCCTACACACCCACTCGACCTCTCTGCTCTGCCTGCACTAGAAGACTGGCTCTACCTCCTCTACGCTCCCCTGCCTCCAGAGCCCGCTCCTTTTCCACCCTTGCCCCGCAGTGGTGGAATGACCTTCCTACAGATGTCAGGACTGCCCAGTCCCTGACCACATTCCGGCGCCTCCTCAAGACTCACCTCTTCAGAAAGCACCTGTAGAGCTCCTCTGTTCTTCCCCTGGGACACTTATCACCTTTACTTAAATGCGCTTTGCTTGCTCTTATCTGCCCCCTATTTTGATGCATTTAATCCTGTACTTCAGAGTACTGTAATCTGCCAAGTGTTTAATCTGTAGTATTTTGTATTTAATCTTATCCTGATGTAACTATCACTGACACTTATCTGCTGTATTATTGAATTGTATTTTGTCACACTTGTACTTGCTTGAACCAAAGTCATTGTATTTATCTTGCTCTTAATTGTATTATTACTTGTACTATGATACTTGAAATGTATTTGCTTACGATTGTAAGTCGCCCTGGATAAGGGCGTCTGCTAAGAAATAAATAATAATAATAATAATAATAATAATAATAATAATAATAATAATAATAATAACTCACACTGTGACACATGCACTGCAACACACACACTGTAACACACACTGTGACACATGCACTGCAACACACACACTGTAACACCCACTGTGACACATGCACTGCAACACACGCACTGTAACACACTTGGAAGAAATCTCTAATACTTTTTTTTATTATTATGCATATTCTCTCCTGAATATAAAATGGAGTTTGGCATAATTTCAGCTGCTCAATCACTCAACCTTGACACTAAATGTCTTTTGCAGCTGGCTTCATTGTCTTTGCAATCTTATCAGTAATAGCAGAGTTACTGGGAGAACGTTCACTCTGTACAAAAGGCTTCCCTGGGCACAGACTGCACTAATTAGCTTTGCACTGCGTGGTTCCAGTGAAATACAATATGCATGACCAACATAAAGCATGAAATACAGTATGCGAGACCAACACACAGTATGAAATACAGTATGCCAGATCAACATACACTATGAAATACATAGTTCCACGTTTTCGGTTTTCATCTTTTAAAAAAAATTCCTGGAATTTTTCAGAGTTTATTTTACATATATTAAAATAGGGATAAAATCGGTACAAAATACTTTTTAATTGAAACATCGGTAAAAATCGGTGGAAAAAAATCTCAGAAAAAAAAAAACACTTTACATTTGGAATATGATGATTAGCATTTCTAGTTTCTGATAATGTTCCAGGCATGTATGATGAAGCAGAAACTGTGCAAGTCGAAGCCAAATTTTCCCAAGTTAGCTGGTACTTTGCGAACGTTTGGGCAATCACTATGCTGACAGAAATAGTTTATACAGAAGCTATGAACATGACATCAGCACAAAACAAGCCAGGTTTATTTGCCTTAAAATCATAAAAATAAAAGAAAATGCATCACCATTTTATTTCAAATATGTACGATTAAGATTGTCGCACAAAGTCACCACTACACCTCTGCAATAAACAGTGGCTGTCCAGCAAAGCACAGCACTCTGACAAACTCATTAACACAGTCATTCTGTATCGAGCGCCATTTGTGCCAAAACTATCCAGCCATTAGTTTGTCAATTTGTTTGTCATTTTGTGAATTTGTCAATTTGTTTGTCAAATCGTGAATTTGTCCAGCAATTCGTCCATAAATGTATCAATTCATACAGTAATTCATAAACGTATTTGTTAATTCATCTAATAATTCATTAATTAATTTGTCAATTTATTAATACGAAAGGCTGTACGGACCTGCAAATTTCCAATCAACCAGACAAACTTCCCAACAAACAGACAAACTTCCAACTGTCAATCTCGCACTGTGACGAAAACACCTTTCTAGCCAATGGGAGCACACACTAATATTTTAACCAATGAAAATCCAGCCTCACTCAAAACTGCTTTAGCCAATAATATTTAGAAGGGCATTTAAAAAAGATACTCTATTTAACAAGATACTCGACTCTATGGAGAGTTAATGATGGCGTAAGAAATAACCCTCTCAATCAGAGCCGTGTACCTCTCCTCTCTCCGTCTCTCCTCAGCCTCCCAGCTGCTGTCCAGCTGCTCCAGCAGTGCCGACCGTGCTGCGTAGTCCATCCCTCTTCTGACAACCATGTGTGGCAAAGTAGTGAGTGGATACAGGTGAGTGCTGTGCAGAGCGGATACAAAACAGACAGACAATGATTTCCAGGTGCAAGGGTGTTCATTGATTATACAATGTCCAGAGCCTTAGGGCAAACCCCTGTAAATAATAAACGATGGACGTGATACAGCAGCGTGTATCACTCCGTTTGTAATCCTCGGGTTTGACCCGAAACCATAAAACACAGTCCAGATTCTTTCCTCACCCACACGTAACACAGAACACCAACACAGTTTTATTTAGTGCGTGAAACTAGTGCTCGTGGTGAAATGGCAGTACGTTGTGAAACAGGGAAGTGCTGGTGTCCGGGTTTGTTGCTGGCCTGCGGCTGCAGCTCCGGATAGTGTTTAGTAGTCTTTTGAAACAAACATAAACAAACAGACAATGAACAAAGCACAACACTCATGTTCCAATCCCAGGTTCTCCTTTTAGGTTTGTTCTAACCATTTACAAAGGAACAGATCACTTACACCTCGACCCCTATTTATACCCTCTCTCATGACCTCTAGCTTAACGAGCGCATCCGCTCCTCCAGTCCTCGGGTTCCATGCCGTTTACCATCCGGGTCATTGAGTTTGGGTACCGTAGCTCCACCCCCTTCCTAAATTACCGACTTCCACCTACCCTAAGGAATAAATTGTCGTGCCATTTAGTTAAGGGTACTCTGTTCCTTTTACACAATGCCCTCACAGGTCGAGAGGGAGATCTAACACCAAGAATCATTCGATTTCTGTCACAGTGACCTGCGACAATTAAGCTTTTTAATGAGAAATGCGTTCATTAACGACCTCATCGACTCCACTTCAAAGCATTAACGGATTGATTTAATGAACACATTTCATTTGAAAATCACTTGCTACTAAAGCTCTCGTTACTATACCATAAGTTCGATACAATAACACTGCCCTCCGCCCAGAAAACAACACTCATCAGCTTGTACTCTGCCCTCGACTTATTTCAATGCAGAAATTCACAATCAATGGAAATGTGCAGTTCATTTTTAACAAGTAGAACTGAAAATGAATGATTGAATCCAAATGAAATGTTTTGTCTGTTGGGACTGTATAACACTGCAGATGTACACACAATAAAAGTGGATTGCTTTTTAATTTTGTAAAAGTGTTTCATTATATTTTGACCACCAAACGACAATTCACTTTGAAGTAGCCGTTTTATAAGCAGTCTAGTGGAGGTGTTTGTCCCACGGTGGCCCCTTGCAAAGCCTATTTCCTATTCTTACCAGTAATACTACATACCATGACTTTCAAACAGCGCAAAAATGACATTTTTTAAATGTATTGCATTTTACTACAGAGATCGCAAAAAAACACACTCCCAGAGACAATTAGAAATTAACCTTTTGTGTTTTCGCAGCGGCAAAGTCTGCAATTGTAGCTGAATAATCCTGTTTTCAGCAAATGTGGTGCCCAATCGATATGTGCTCTAGTCCAGTCAAACCTCCCTGCGACATTGTAGAAAGTAAAGAGATTGTTTTTATTAATTTCATGTTTAGGCAAGAAAAGCTTCTCTCCCCTGACGCTTGTGACTGGCACAGTCAAAAGCAGAGGCAAGGCAATACTGAGGTTAGGATGCAGGTCCAGCAAATATCCCTTGTAGATATAGTCGAGCATCGCAAGAGACGAGGACGATACACTGCGCATTTATGTTCATTTCCTTCCAGGTTCATTCCAACACGTTTGAGACGCTATGCATGTATTCCCTGCAAGTTTGCAGCACTGATGTTTGCAGTGTGTCGAAATGAATTCATTTTGAAATGTCTTTGCGTTTTTAGCTTAAATCGTGGGTAGCATGATCATGCAACACATATGGACATGAACTTGTGCACGGTTTTAAACCCCTAGAACACGTGCTGGTTCTGTTTATGGCTTGTGGCGTAAAGATAAAAAGAACAGTAAAATGGCTAAGAAGTAATTCATTCTGGTGCAGACAAGATGAATATAAGTTTTCTAATAGTAACTGAGCCATGACAACAGGGACCCCATGCAATTGCATGGGCTGTCTGTGCCTTAAACCACTTTGGGCCGTGCGGCTCCCATGAAATACAGATTCTTCTGGGTTAGGGTTACACGCCACACAGGCCTGCATGTTGCAACATTCCTGCTACATGTGTGTTCTACCTGGAAGTGATGACAGATTCAAAAGAGTTAAATCAACCAAGTTTTATTCATCCAACCCATACCACTACAGAGCATAACACAGGTCAAGGAATGCTCATGCAAGCTGGAGAGACAGGACGGTGGTAGACACAAGGGCAAACAATAACACAAGGGTTAATGTCCGGAACAGAACAGAACAGTCCACTTGTCCTTTGGAGCCAATAGAAAGTCCAATCACTCTGTCCCATCATGCCCTGCTCCGGCCATATGTTAATTAGGTCCCAGTGTGCAGTTCCTGCGGCATGCTGATGAAGGTTCTGGCTGCCACCAGATGGCAGCAGCACGCTGGGACAGGGGGACGCGCTGCTTGTTTGCTACAATATATTTCATGGGAACCGCACAGTCCGTCGTGGTCTATACCAAATTATTATGATGTATGGTAATTAAACCATATTTGATGTATTTTGGTATTTACTATAAAGATTATGTATTTAATCACAGGCAGATCAATGTAATGTTAAGCATCCACAGATGATAAATAACATTATGATTAAATACCAATAAAAAAAATGTGCTTCTGTTTTTATCCTGTTGACTCTTAATCACAAAGCTTAATTGTCATGTTACTCGTTTACGACTACATTGGGGGGTGAAATTTGGCAAGGAGGCAACATTTGTCATGACACCACAAGTTCAGGGTGAAGGATCTCAGATCTAAAATCACGTTATTGTTATTTATTTTACCCCTAAGTGCACTCCACATGAAATTATCGTTTTTGGGACATGCTTTATAAAACTAATACAGTTCCCAATGAAAGGAAGCATCAGATCAGGTAGAATCTGGCACTTTAAAACAACCAACAACTCTTTTTAAAACCCTTAAATCACTGAAAGGTTTTGACAATGTCGACCCAGGGGACTTTTTCAACCTGAAAAAAGAAACAAGGACCAGGGGTCACAAGTGGAGATTAGATAAAGGGACATTCAGAAAGTAGGAGGCACTTTTTTACACAGAGAATTGTGGGAGTCTGGAACCAACTCCCCAGTAATGTTGTTGAAGCCGACACCCTGGTATCCTTCAAGAAGCTGCTTGATGAGATTCTGGGATCAATAAGCTACTAACAACCAAACGAGCAAGATGGGCCGAATGACCTCCTCTCATTTGTAAACTTTCTTATGTTCTTATGTTCTTATGATAAACTCAATGCACTATCGATCACTCCATATGTGAAACAGTCTGTTTGAATAGGAATGGATTGTTTCGTCTGTTGAGTCTTGCATCTTGCATCCCAGATATAATAGAATTAGTTACTTTGTTTACCGTCAGGAGTTTAAGTGTGATTTAATTGCACACGATTCCCCAGTTAGATGATGAGCTGATAATATCTCTTCAGCCAAAGAAGCAGGCACGGTCATTTCAGAGCACCGTTACCATAATGTAACAGTATGTAGCGGGAGTTTTGTACTAATGCAGGGTCAGCTGCTGCAGTTGAAAGTGAAAGTGAAAGTGAACTCCCGGAATACTTGGGACTGTAATTAGGAAGTGTACTCTGTGTGTACTGCAGCTTAGTTGATTGCAGTAAACAAAACAAAACAAAAAACGCCATTTGCTAAATTTAGCTCTCAGATTGTGCTAATGAAAATATATGACAATGTGCTTGCTGTGGATATTGTAAATATAGCAGAACAAACTCACTGCAATTTAAACTTGTTTTTACTGAAGAATAAATGGTATGTAAATCATAAGAGCTGTATGTGTTACATGCTGTCAGATCAGGACTTCACGAACACTGAGCATGGGAGCTGCAGCATGCTATCATATCAGGAGTCACTAACACTGAGCATGGGAGCTGCAGCATGCTATCATATCAGGAGTCACTAACACTGAGCATGGGAGCTGCAGCATGCTATCATATCAGGAGTCACTAACACTGAACATGGGAGCTGCAGCATGCTGTCAGATCAGGACTTCACGAACACTAAGCATGGGAGCTGCAGCATGCTATCATACCAGGAGTCACTAACACTGAGCATGGGAGCTGCAGCATGCTGTCAGATCAGGACTTCACTAACACTGAGCATGGGAGCTGCAGCATGCTGTCAGATCAGGACTTCACAAACACTGAGCATGGGAGCTACAGCATGCTGTCAGATCAGGACTCCACTAACACTGAGCATGGGAGCTGTACCATGCTGTCAGATCAGGACTTCACTAACACTGAGCATGGGAGCTGCAGCATGCTGTCAGATCAGGACTTCACTAACACTGAGCATGGGAGCTGCAGCATGCTGTCAGATCAGGAATCACTAACACTGAGCATGGGAGCTGCAGCATGCTGTCAGATCAGGACTTCACGAACACTAAGCATGGGAGCTGCAGCATGCTATCATACCAGGAGTCACTAACACTGAGCATGGGAGCTGCAGCATGCTGTCAGATCAGGAGTTCACTAACACTGAGCATGGGAGCTGCAGCATGCTGTCAGATCAGGACTTCACTAACACTGAGCATGGGAGCTGCAGCATGCTGTCAGATCAGGACTCCACTAACACTGAGCATGGGAGCTGCAGCATGCTGTCAGATCAGGACTTCACTAACACTGAGCATGGGAGCTGCAGCATGCTGTCAGATCAGGACTTCACTAACACTGAGCATGGGAGCTGCAGCATGCTGTCAGATCAGGATTCACTAACACTGAGCATGGGAGCTGCAGCATGCTGTCAGATCAGGACTCCACTAACACTGAGCATGGGAGCTGCATCATGCTGTCAGATTAGGACTCCACTAACACTGAGCATGGGAGCTGCAGCATGCTGTCAGATCAGGAGTCACTAACACTGAGCATGGGAGCTGCAGCATGCTGTCAGATCAGGACTTCACTAACACTGAGCATGGGAGCTGCAGCATGCTGTCAGATCAGGACTCACTAACACTGAGCATGGGAGCTGCAGCATGCTGTCAGATCAGGACTTCACTAACACTGAGCATGGGAGCTGCAGCATGCTGTCAGATCAGGACTTCACTAACACTGAGCATGGGAGCTGCAGCATGCTGTCAGATCAGGACTTCACTAACACTGAGCATGGGAGCTGCAGCATGCTGTCAGATCAGGACTTCACTAACACTGAGCATGGGAGCTGCAGCATGCTGTCAGATCAGGACTTCACTAACACTGAGCATGGGAGCTGCAGCATGCTGTCAGATCAGGAATTCACTAACACTGAGCATGGGAGCTGCAGCATGCTGTCAGATCAGGACTTCACTAACACTGAGCATGGGAGCTGCAGCATGCTGTCAGATCAGGAGTCACTAACACTGAGCATGGGAGCTGCAGCATGCTGTCAGATCAGGACTTCACTAACACTGAGCATGGGAGCTGCAGCATGCTGTCAGATCAGGACTTCACTAACACTGAGCATGGGAGCTGCAGCATGCTGTCAGATCAGGACTCCACTAACACTGAGCATGGGAGCTGCAGCATGCTGTCAGATCAGGACTTCACTAACACTGAGCATGGGAGCTGCAGCATGCTGTCAGATCAGGACTTCACTAACACTGAGCATGGGAGCTGCAGCATGCTGTCAGATCAGGACTCACTAACACTGAGCATGGGAGCTGCAGCATGCTGTCAGATCAGGACTCCACTAACACTGAGCATGGGAGCTGCAGCATGCTGTCAGATCAGGACTCACTAACACTGAGCATGGGAGCTGCAGCATGCTGTCAGATCAGGAGTCACTAACACTGAGCATGGGAGCTGCAGCATGCTGTCAGATCAGGACTTCACTAACACTGAGCATGGGAGCTGCAGCATGCTGTCAGATCAGGACTCCACTAACACTGAGCATGGGAGCTGCATCATGCTGTCAGATCAGGAGTCACTAACACTGAGCTTGGGAGCTGCAGCATGCTGTCAGATCAGGACTTCACTAACACTGAACATGGGAGCTGCAGCATGCTGTCAGATCAGGACTCCACTAACACTGAGCATGGGAGCTGCAGCATGCTGTCAGATCAGGAGTCACTAACACTGAGCATGGGAGCTGCAGCATGCTGTCAGATCAGGACTCCACTAACACTGAGCATGGGAGCTGCAGCATGCTGTTCCCATTTTATAACTGGACACAATTAAGGTGCGGTCACCAATTCCACACACAACACTTGGAAAATATTACAAATATAAAAATGCTAAGTTCATTCCAGTCATCAGCTGCATAGATTAACCACTCAGCAGAATGAGGCAACAAACAAGTGAATACAGACACAACAAACCTGGTTGTAATGGGGTAGGTCTCTGTTTTACAACGGCAGTTTAAGATTGCACATAGTTACTGGTACACCTGGTGGTCCCTGCTGGAAACACTGGTACTGGAGATGAAAAGGTTGGGAACCACTGGCCTAAGGCATGTTTTCACTAGTGGGCAATGTTACAGTAATGACATTGAAAACTGGGGACATGTTATGTCCCCACATCTTATGTTATATTCAGCTAAACAATGAACACACAATAGCGTACTTACAGAAACACAGACGACACAATCATCAATTCAAAAACGTTGTCTACTGGGTTAAATAAAACAGTATCTTATATTTACTATCACAAAGGAGCGTAGTTACTTAGGCGACTGCATTTCTGACGGCAAAGTCATTGGCTCTCGCTGCCCTTCCTTTTCCATCCCTTTAAAAGTGCAGCAACAAAGCAAACGCGCTGCTGCTGCTGCGCAGTCGTGTTTGAGTCAGCACTTCTGTGATCGTCGCTGCAGATTGAGATTTTCACCCGAATTAAAGCGGCACTCGAATGTGGAGCAAATTGACTGGAGCATCGAAATAGGATAACGACGAGGTAAGAAACATGAGACATGTATGATCGGCTTGTTAAAGAGTTGTGCAGTATACTGTAACAGCGACAGAGTACAGTACAATCCGTGACAGTACAGTAAAGTCTACCACTGCCGGGACCTGCTGTGCAGTTACATCAGGGATATAGCAGCTAAAACAATGAAGGCTTTATTACTTTTAGAACTTTTGTTCACTTTGTTTTTTATTTATTTATCTTTTTGTAGCATTGAACACTGTAACTTTTAGTTTAGTCATTCCAACTATAGGTATAGGGACGGTATTAGCCTAGTTGGTCTTACATTTACTGGACACAGCAGTTCAAATTGGCTGGCTGTATTGCTTGTATAAGACGAAGGTGCATTTTCACAGCTGTGCGTGATTGCTTACCATTGCAGTTACAATGGGACAGCGGCATCCCAGAAGAAAATGTTCTAGAAAAATAATTTTGAAATAATTTCTATTACATGTCTGTAGAATGTATAACACTTTCTAGAATCGTTCTAGAACATGTTGGTAAGGGATCGTGATCACTGTGCACTGTTCCTGGCGTTTCGTGAGGGATCGTGTTCACTGTACACTGTTCCTGGCGCTTCGTAAGGGATCGTGTTCACTGTACACTGTTCCTGGCGTTTCGTAAGGGATCGTGTTCACTGTACACTGTTCCTGGCGCTTCGTAAGGGATCGTGTTCACTGTACACTGTTCCTGGCGTTTCGTAAGGGATCGTGATCACTGTACACTGTTCCTGGCGGTTCGTAAGGGATCGTGATCACTGTACACTGTTCCTGGCGTTTCGTAAGGGATCGTGTTCACTGTACACTGTTCCTGGCGCTTCGTAAGGGATCGCGATCACTGTACACTGTTCCTGGCGGTTCGTAAGGGATCGTGATCACTGTACAGTGTTCCTTGCGTTTCGTAAGGGATCGTGATCACTGTACACTGTTCCTTGCGTTTTGTAAGGGATCGTGATCACTGTACACTGTTCCTTGCGTTTCGTAAGGGATCGTGATCACTGTACACTGTTCCTGGCGTTTCGTAAGGGATCGTGATCACTGTGCACTGTTCCTGACGTTTCGTAAGGGATCGTGATCACTGTGCACTGTTCCTTGCGTTTCGTAAGGGATCGTGATCACTGTACACTGTTCCTGGCGTTTCGTAAGGGATCGTGATCACAGTACACTGTTCCTGGCGTTTTTATATGTACTGGACTGCTAACTAAAAAAAAAAACAAAAAACCTTCCAGCAATTAGATTTGGAATGGGAGCCAAGTTCAGGCAGTGACTGTGCCTTTTAGTTTTGCGTTCTGCCTAATGATGCTAACACACAGTCAGAGAGGAGGAGTAGAGACGGGCTGTTTAAAATAACATCACAACTTAACTGTGTCTGTTTGCTGGGGCCAGGCCTCTCTGCAGAGGAAACACACACAGGGTTTACAATGTAACTGTGCTGTCTGGAACTGCTTCTGTACCAGGACAGACAGGATCACCCCCCCTCTGCTCTCATTATCACACCTCTCACCCTCCCCCCGCTCTCATTATCACACCTCTCACCCCCCCCCCCACTCTCATTATCACACCTCTCACCCCCTCTGCTCTCATTGTCACACCTCTCCCCCGCTCTCATTATCACACCTCACCCCTCTGCAGAGGAAACACACACAGGGTTTACAATGTAACTGCTGTCTGGAACTGCTTCTGTACCAGGTCAGACAGGATCACCCCCTCTCTGCTCTCATTATCACACCTCTCACCCCAACAGTGTGTGTGGTACCCCTGTACACTCTCCAGTTACACAGTGTTTAAAATAACAGCAACTTAACCATCCATCAACGATCCTGTGCTAGAATCATAGAGAGGGGCTGTTTAAAAGGGAAGGCATTATTTAGCTCTTTCAACACTGCAGACTTGTAAAGTGGTCTAGGAAGACTAACCTTAATCACCAGTAAAGCAATGTGCAGTAAATGTATACTGCAAACACACTGGAACGTGGCAGCACACTGTACAGCATTAAGGAAGGTGCTGACTGCATTGTATTCACCTTGAATTTCACTTGCCTTTTACAAGCGACAACCGTCTCACACTATGAGTATTCATTGAGTGGACTGTAGAAGCACACCACTGTTAGCCTGGCCAGGCCTTCAGAATTCCGTTCTCTACAGTTTAAAAGTATGTTTGCTGTTTCCCTTTTAAGTGCTGGTTTTAGGAAACGTTGCCCCTTTAAATGTGTTGGAAGACCTTGACCTTTTTAAACCTTACACTAATACACTATGGGATGGAACAGAGTTCCTTCTGTTTTGGTTGTTGCTGGATATTTGAAAAGTGTTCAGGTTTGATGCTGGATATTTGAAAAGGGTTCAGGTTTGATGCTGGATATTTGAAAAGGGTTCAGGTTTGATGCTGGATATTTGAAGTGTTCAGGTTTGCTTGTGGATATTTGAAAAGTGTTCAGGTTTGATGCTGGATATTTGAAGTGTTCAGGTTTGATGCTGGATATTTGAAGTGTTCAGGTTTGATGCTGGATATTTGAAGTGTTCAGGTTTGATGCTGGATATTTGAAAAGGGTTCAGGTTTGATGCTGGATATTTGAAAAGGGTTCAGGTTTGATGCTGGATATTTGAAAAGTGTTCAGGTTTGATCCTGGATGTTTGAAGTGTTCAGGTTTGATGCTGGATATTTGAAGTGTTCAGGTTTGATGCTGGATATTTGAAGTGTTCAGGTTTGATGCTGGATATTTGAAGGATTCAGGTTTGATGCTGGATATTTGAAGTGTTCAGGTTTGATGCTGGATATTTGAAAAGTGTTCAGGTTTGATGCTGGATATTTGAAGTGTTCAGGTTTGATGCTGGATGTTTGAAGTGTTCAGGTTTGATGCTGGATATTTGAAGTGTTCAGGTTTGCTAGCAGATTTTTTTTTTATGTAGAACTGTTAAAGTTAAAGTTCAATACGTTTGACTAGCTTTTGTTTTTGTTAGTACAGTTTCATTTTTTCTTCTACTAAGCGTCTTCGCTGACACATATTTTCCTTTGCCGTTTCCCTGGAAGAAGCCCTTGTTTTTCTAATTGGACTGCAAGCGGTTTTGTCTTGTGGATTTTGTACTGTAATAATTCAGTGGCTTTGAATGCCTATCAGCCAATCAGGACGCAGATCTCCCAACCCATTCTATAAACCCATTTAAACATATACGGCAAGATCCACAGCTCTGATCTGGGGTTACCTTTGAGTTAACATTGCATTGTCCGAGATTAGTGAAACCAGCCATTAAACATTCTATACAAACATGCATCTGTGTACAGGACTGTGTGTGCAACATTGGACTGTGTGTGTGCAGCATTTGACTGTGTGTGTGCAGCATTTGACTGTGTGTGTGCAGCATTTGACTGTGTGTGTGCAGCATTGGACTGTGTGTGTGTACAGGACTGTGTGTGTGCAGCATTTCATTGAAAGATGTGATACGTTGGCCTGCCCTGTACACTAACACTAGCACCTATATTTGGTCTGGATATTTTTGTTTAAACAAAATTTGAAACACTTTTCACTTGGCTACATATCTGAGTATATATTTATTTCAAAACTGAATAACAAATAACACATTTTAGTCCATGAGCCCAGACTCAGAAAGCCCTTAGTTTTTGAGTTGGCTGCACCCCCGTCACACTAAAGTTTTTTGGTATCATTTTGTTCCTTATATGTGTGACGGAAATATAATGAGTTCTGGTTGTAAATCTCCCTCTCGACCTGTGAGGATACAAAGTAGCGAAAGGGAAAGGCTTTGGACAGGTTGTCCTGACAGTTCATTCCCTGGGTCGGGAAGTCAATCAGCCTGGAAAAGACGAGACTCCAGTGCGAATGTATTGACCGAAGGTAAACGAGGTAGCAGCTGCAGGCAATAGAAACAGCTGCAATCGTTTGCCAAGGGTCATGCATAATCGCATAAAAGGGCTGGAGTATTGTAAATCTTTTCCTTCGCTTGGGTTTTTTTTACGTGGAAACTGGAAGGACCGGGAGATTTCCCCAAATAAATAACGAAAGGAGTTTGTGAGTGTTTTGTTTGTTTCTTTGTCTGTTTAGTAATTGTCTGTGTTTTGTTATCACTAGACGGCTAAACACAGATCCGGAGCTGTCACCAAGGGCCAGCATGAAACCGGATCATCACTGCACTACTGTCACGAATAAACTTTGCATCCTCGATCTGTTGAGAGAGGGGTGGGAAGAGCACAAAGGCTCCTCCAAAAATGTAGTGAAGCATGTGCTCCTACTAAGAGATCGCCTAGATTTGGTTGGTCGTTTGGCCCAGGACAACCTCAGATCGGCTCAGCACCGACAACAGCAGCATTACAACAAAAATGCACTAATTCAAACCTTTCGACCAGGAGACAAGGTAATGCTGCTGCTTCCCTCCTCAGAATCCAAGTTATGTGCTAAATGGCAGGGGCCATATGAAGTGATTCGGCTATAGGAAAGGTGAATTATGAAATTAGACAGCCCGATCGCCGTAATGAACGTGAAATTTATCATGTCAATTTATTAAAGCCCTGGCAGGCAAGGGAGGTCTTGTTTATAGCCCCAGGCAACATAGAGGATGATTTAGGCCCCTGTCCAGAGACTCCTAGCACAAAAATCATTCCGATGGGGGAACAATTGGTTCCAGACCAGCAACGGGAGCTGCGTAAGCTTATTGAGGAATTCAGCGATGTTTTTTCTGACTTCTGCCCGGTAGAACTAATTTGGTTGAATATGACATTATCTCTCCACCAGGTGTCATCGTGCGGGAGAGACCTTACCGGATCCCAGAAAGTCGACGAAGTGGCGTTCGCAAAGAGGTGTGGGACATGCTCGAACTTGGGGTGCAGTCCTATTGTCATAGTGGCTAAGAAGGACGGCACCAACCGCTTCTGCGTGGATTTCAGGAAGGTAAACGCTATTGCCAAGTTCGATGCGTACCCTATGCCTCGGGTCGACGAACTTTTAGACAGACTGGGTAAGGCGAGGTTTATCTCCACTTTGGACCTGACGAAGGGATACTGGCAGATCCCTTTAACCCGCAGTTCTAGAGCGAAAACCGCATTTTCAACACCAGAGGGGCTGTTTCACTTCAAAACCATGCCGCTTGGGCTACATGGTGCGCCGCTGCTTTTCAGAGACTGATGGATCAGGTTTTACGCCCACATCATGAATATGCAGCAGCGTACATTGATGACGTGGTCATTTACAGCTCCACCTGGCGAGAGCATTTGGCTAGGATTGCAGCCGCCCTTCAGTCTCTAAGGGTAGCCCGCTGACAGCTAACTTGAGAAAATGTGCGCTTGCCAAGACAGAGACTCAATATTTGGGATTTTTAATGGGGAATGGAAGGGTGAGACCTGTAGTCACTAAAATCCAGGCTTTGGTTGATGCAGCGATCCCCAAAACCAAGGCTCAGGTGAGGTCACTGCTGGGATTAGCCGGTTATTACCGCGCTTCATCCCCGAGTATGCCACAGTGGTTAACCCTTTAGTTGACCGCACCAAAAGAGTGCTCCAAATTTAATTAAGTGGTCAGCTGAGTGTCAGGGGGCGTTTGATACTATTAGCGTAGACTTTGCCAGGCCCCCACTCTTATCACACCAGATTTCACCAAAGATTCATCCTCCACACCGACGCCTCGGATGTGGGTTTGGGTGCTGTCTTGTCTCAAAAGGTAGATGGAGTAGAACACCCGATACTGTACATCAGTAAAAAATGCTACCTCGAACGCAACTATTCGTAGTCGAAAAGGAGTGTTTGGCCATTAAATGGGCTACTCACTCTTTACGATACTACCTGCTGGGACACTCATTTGACCTTGTCACAGACCACGCCCCACTCAAGTGGTTAAGCACAATGAAGGACAGCAATGCCCGGATAACTCGGTGGTATCTGGCGCTGCAGCCCTTCATGTACCATATGGTACACCGTGCAGGAAAGACCATCAAAATGCGGATTATTTTTCCCGGAGGGGAGTAATGGGAAAGATAGATTCAGCCGAGTGTTCCTTCGGCTCCACTCTGAGCGGTGGGATATGTGACGGAAATATAATGAGTTCTGGTTGTAAATCTCCTCTCGACCTGTGAGGATACAAAGTAGCTTAAAGGGAAAGGTTTTGGACAGGTTGTCCTGACAGTTCATTCCCTGGGTCGGAAGTCAATCAGCCTGGAAAAGACGAGACTCCAGTGCGAGAATGTATTGACCGGAAGGTAAACGAGGTAGCAGCTGCAGGCAATAGAAACAGCTGCAATCGTTTGCCAAGGGTCATGCATAATCGCATAAAAGGGCTGGAGTATTGTAAATCTTTTCCTTCGCTTGGGTTTTTTTACGTGGAAACTGGAAGGACCGGGAGATTTCCCCAAATAAATAACGAAAGGAGTTCGTGAGTGTTTTGTTTGTTTCTTTGTCTGTTTAGTAATTGTCTGTGTTTTGTTATCACTAGACGGCTAAACACAGATCCGGAGCTGTCGCCAAGGGCCAGCACGAAACCGGATCATCACTGCACTACTGTCACGAATAAACTTTGTTATCAGCACTTGTTTCACTAATAGCACGTAGTATATTGTACCTCACCACAAGCACTGAGAGCACTCACTTTGGAACAGTGATCGTGTGTGTCTAATTGTGTGTGTTTTGTACCGTGTCTATTATTTGCGGGACTGCAACCCTTCGTTTTATTACTGTGCAATACACATTGTTGTGTATTGCCAGCTCTTTATTATTTACTGGTGGGTCATCAGACCATTGGATTATAAACCATTAAAACAATCATTTTCACCTGTACTTTGTTGTCTGTGCGTTCTTGGAATTACTGTATCCGCACTGCACCTGGTATACACCTGCTACCACTTACCACTTTGCCACATATGTCTAGATTCCATTTCTGCCTGTTGCCAAGCTGAATAATTGTCCTTTTAGATGCAAAACAGCCTATTTTGGACGTGCCCTTACTGCGCTTCAGACTGTAGAACACTGTCTTTGCAGAGAATCAAACCAACCTTCTCATGTTAACTCATCGCACTGCTTAAATATAAATATACTGCAGGACTCCATACAGAAAGTTGTATTGAAATATTTGTATTATTTCTTGACGTTTACTTTTTTTTAACTTATTTTGGTATTGTTACACCAAACTTACCAGCATCTAGTTTGTTTGTGCACCGCGCCAATTGCTTCTTGACTTCCCTTGGTAACGGTGGGGCGGGGTAGTGTGTGTGAGTGCAAAACAAACAAACAAAAAAAAGAGAATCCTGCTTTTCACTGAAGTGTCTCTTCTGTCACAGCTGATGTGAAGCAGTGATGTGGGATGTGACAAAACAATACCATGTAGCATCGCCTAGTTTATACAGAATATTCTTCTCGTTACTGAAATCTGACACTTACAGGTACTTTTTTTTAAATGCATATGTATATATTTACATATCACAGAATAAAGTTTTTGGTATATAATGCTGACAGACTGTACATTACTGAACATATTATGAAAGAAAAAAGTACACCACCACAGAAAGCCAATTTTTACATCTGTGCATAACATGATAATATATAAAGTAATAACCCATAGTTTGTTATATTAGTACAGCAAAATGCCACATTATATTTTAATTGAAAGATTGTGGAAAACAGATCTCTCTGTCTCTCTCTCTCTCTCTGTCTCTCTCTCTCCAAGCTTTCCCGCTGCAAGCTTTCCCGCTCGTGTGACGACATATCCATGTGACAGACATGGATCAATCAAAACGCGAGACTGTTATGCAGTTCCATAACTATAATGCAACCATGTTAAATGAAGTAAACTCTTATTTGGTATTTACGATGAATAAGGATACGATTTTGTCACAGAGGTCACGAAAATCAAGAATTTAAACAAAAGTCTGTGAAATCTTGGAAATGAATGTAAAAACACATCTGGTTAGGAACTGCCTATATTTCCTTTAAAATGCAGTATGTCATGCACTGAAAATACAAATCTTCTTTTTTATTTCCTGCAAACTGTAGATAAAACGAGAGGTTTATCTGTTTCTGGTCTTTTTGTGATCTTTGTGATGCCCTGTTTCTAGGACACGTTGCTGCCTGTGTGATTTGACCTTTGTACTCCTGTTTTTTTGTTTGTTTTTATGTTTAAAGGGGCAGTGCTCTGTAGGCTACTCAGAAACAACCAGTTTAAATGTCTTGTTCTAATTATTGAAGTGAAAATATATACCGTTTCATTTTGAACACTGTAATAAAAACAATTTCATATGCTGATTTTGTATATAGATGTAGATTTACACCGGACGCGCACAGAGAAACAGGAACACAGTTTATTTCTGTTTCGCTGCGTGCTGTGAAAGCCTGCATCCTACAGTATTCTAATAATAATAATAATAATAATAATAATAATAATAATAATAATAATAATAATAATGTTACGTTGGTGTGAAAGGACTTTTAACTAAGTTTTGTACTCTAAATTAACATTTAAACTTGCCAGCAGTGAAAAGCAGTAGTCTTTATATTATTGGTTTTTGTGTACTATTTAAAAGCTCTTGTGTTTGTTGATGTAGCTAAACCTGCATTATTTGGTGACCTTTCCGTGACATTATTGTGAATTCTTGTTTTTTTTTTCTGCAACGGGAAATGTACTAAAAATCACAGTGACACAATCTTATCCTTAACGATGAATTTTGGTGAAATTACTATTTACTGGAATCAATTTGATCTTGAACTGACTTGTTTTTAAAGCTTGAAAAAACATAGTAAGTTAATGCTTAGCAGATCCTCAGTCAGAAAGTGTGACAATAGAAAAAATAGCATTTTTTTTAAAATTATTTAAGGTTGTGGCTCCCGACTGGCGCATCCAGTAAAGGCACTCTGCATGGAGTGCGGATGCACCCTATAGCTTGGAGATTGCACGTTCAAATCCAGGCTATGCCACTGCCGACCGTGACCGGGGGTTCCAAGGAGGCGGTGCACAATTGTCCGAGTGCCGCCCGGGTAGGGAGGGCTTAGGTCAGCAGGGCAATTCACGGTGCACCGCGCACCAGCGTCCTCTGTGGCTGATAGGGTGCCTGCGGGTCTGCAGTGGAGTCATTCAGATCTGTGTTGTCCTCCGGCACTATAGGTCTGGTGGCTTCACTGTGGATCTGCAGTGGAGCCATTCAGATCTGTGTTGTCCTCCGGCACTATAGGTCTGGTGGCTTCACTGTGGATCCACAGTGGTCATTCAGATCTGTGTTGTCCTCCGGCACTATAGGTCTGGTGGCTTCACTGTGGATCTGCAGTGGAGCCATTCAGATCTGTGTTGTCCTTTGGCACTATAGGTCTGGTGGCTTCACTGTGGATCTGCAGTGGAGCCATTCAGATCTGTGTTGTCCTTTGGCACTATAGGTCTGGTGGCTTCACTGTGGATCTGCAGTGGAGCCATTCAGATCTGTGTTGTCCTCCGGCACTATAGGTCTGGTGGCTTCACTGTGGATCCACAGTGGTCATTCAGATCTGTGTTGTCCTCCGGCACTATAGGTCTGGTGGCTTCACTGTGGATCTGCAGTGGAGCCATTCAGATTTGTGTTGTCCTCTGGCACTATAGGTCTGGTGGCTTCACTGTGGATCCGCAGTGGAGTCATTCAGATCTGTGTTGTCCTCCGGCACCGTAGGTCTGGTGGCTTCACTGTGGATCCGCAGTGGAGCCATTCAGATCTGTGTTGTCCTCCGGCACTGTAGGTCTGGTGGCTTCACTGTGGATCCACATTTGCTGGGGGGGTTGCAGCGGTGAACCAGGATAAAAAAATAATAATTGGGCCTTCCAAATAGGCCGACCTTACAAGTCTGTTTCAGCAACTCTTACAAGGGCTGATTCAGAGCTGAAGAGCAGGTCGTTAACAACTCTTACAAGGGCTGTTTCAGAGCTGAAGAGCAGGTCGTTAACAACTCTTACAAGGGCTGTTTCAGAGCTGAAGAGCAGGTCATTAACAACTCTTACAAGGGCTGTTTCAGAGCTGAAGAGCAGGTCATTAACAACTCTTACAAGGGCTGTTTCAGAGCTATGAGCCCTACGGAATCCAGACTGGAATTTCTCCATGACTCAGTTTACAGGGATATATTTATCTAGTTGGGTTGCAACTATCCTTTCTAAAATTGTCTAAAAAGGTAGATTAGAAATTGGCTTATAGTTAGTAAGGACTTGATGATCCAGGTTAAATGTGTTTTTTTTTTTTTTTTAAATATAAATTTGGAATCTCCAGTTTTTTTTTCTCATTTTCTCCCCAATTTGGAAAGCCCAATTATTTTTTATTTCAACTCGACTCACTGCTGCCACCGCTGCCACCCCCTCAGGAGAGGCGAAGACAGACACGCGTCCTCCGAAGTGTGTGCCGTCAGCCATCCACTTCTTTTCACTCTACAGGCCCGCCATGCAGCCACCTCAGAGCTACAGTGTCGGAGGACCACGCAGCTCTGGGCAACTTACAGGCAAGCCCGCAGGTGCCCAACCAGTCTACAGGGGTCGCTGGTGTGCAGTGAGACAAGGACACCCCGGCCGACCTAAGCCCTCCCCACCCCACTATAGGGCATCCTGCACTCCACCCGAGCCTTTACTGGATGCGCCACTTGGAAGTTCCCCTAGGTTATGTTTTTTAAGTACTGGTTTTACCATAGCTACCTTAAGTGCCAGTGGAGCTGTGCTCGACGAAAGTGAGTTTTATTTACAATTTTTAAAATGTGGTTGCTAACAGTATAAAAAATATCATAGTAGGAATTGGGTCAAGGGAACAGGCTGCTTAATTATTGTTTCCAATTCATCTAATTGGAGAGAAGTCCTGCACACACACTTGTATTAAAAAAAGATTCACAATTCAGTGTTGGTTTGGAACTGGAGGACAACAATTGTTTGATAGATTGTGACTCATTTATTTATTTTGATATTGATACTGCCTTAAAGGACCAGATTGTTTAAATTAATTTATCATTATTAACAGCTTTATTAATAAAAGTACACATTTTTTGTTTAAAGCCAGAGCTTGACACCAGCATCCTGCTTTTACTGTCTTTACTTACCAACTGACTACAGTATCTGACCATAAATGCAATTTGAAAAACCTAAAATCAGGATAGGTAGTATCATGATGTTTATAAACATGATAAATAACCCTTGTTTAAGTAAACTGATCTTGTAGAAGTTCAAATTGTGTAGCTTGGTGAAACTGAGTCCAACGCATTTTCAGATATGAGAAGTAAATTCAGAATATACTGTTGCCAAGCCGAACGGACACAAGCTCAGCTTAGCAACAAGCAAAAATGGAATCTGGACATTAAGGAACAAAATGATACCAAAAAACCTCTGAGTCTCTGAGTCTGATGGGGTTGCAGCATCTTAAAAATTTCTGGCCTGGCCCATGGACTATTTAGGCAACCAGCTGAAACTCCCTTTAGGAATTAAAATGGACTACATGGTGTAAGGATAGCAGCACTATGATAGTGTGGAATTGATCAGGGCATGGCATCTTTAAACTGCATAGCATTATGAAATGATGCCCCTGCCCTTCTTACTGTACCTTGTTTCCTATCTAATTACACCTACCAAGGACCACTACTTTAACACTGAACTACTTACCCCTCTCTGTGATGCATATCTGAAGAGACACCAGTCCAGCTCAATGAGCACATCCTTACCCCTCTCTGAGGAGACACCAGTCCAGCTCAGAGCATGTCCTTACCACTCTCTGAGGAGACACCAGTCCAGCTCAATGAGCACATCCTTACCCTTCTCCGAGGAGACACCAGTCCAGCTCAATGAGCACATCCTTACCCCTCTCTGAGGAGACACCAGTCCTGCTCAATGAGCATGTCCTTACCCCTCTCTGAGGAGACACCAGTCCTGAGACACCAGTCCTGATCAGTGAGCATGTCCTTACCCCTCTCTGAGGAGACACCAGTCCTGCTCAGAGCATGTCCTTACCCCTCTCTGAGGAGACACCAGTCCTGCTCAGAGCATGTCCTTACCCTTCTCTGAGGAGACACCAGTCCTGCTCAGAGCATGTCCTTACCCCTCTCTGAGGAGACACCAGTCCTGATCAATGGGCCTGTGATTCCAGGCTGAAGTGAGATGTTGAGTATCTTGATCAAGGTGTTCCTGTATCTGAGACCAGGCTTGCCACTCACTCGCTATATCCAGTATCCAGTGTGTGCATATTTTATATTTGAAAGCAGCAGGGCTGGGTCTCTGGCACAGCAGGCTAATTCTCTATGCTTTCATGGCTTCACCGCAGAGACTCGGGTTCCAGTCTGGCTCCAGGTGGTCATTCCGTTTATGATTCTCAACTTGGCCCCCAGTTCCTGCCAGCTCCTAAATTCAAAGGAAACGGGCCTTCAGTGAAAACTTTTGAAAATCGCTGAACTAGTTCTGCCCTGGGGCTCTTGAGAATCCATTTATTAGCATGTGAAAATAACAATGTGCCGGCTGTTTACTGAACTATCTGTACTGAGTATCTTGCTTGTAAAAAGGATCAGACTTGTTGTGAAGATTGAACTGAAAAGGGTGCTACTGTAGCAAACAGTTCCCTTTTCTTACCCCTGTAGGGGTTGAGCGTTCCTGGTACAGTAGGACAGCTTATCCAGTTGTAGCTGTGAGGGGATGTGTGGTACTGACACAATTCCAGTTAGCAGGCGCCTGCTTGGGGCCATACCTCCTGTGAGCTGGGCTGCATTGTAACTGTCAGTTATTTTTGTTCACATACAGTGCAGACATTGTGCATGTCCCACAGGCTGAGTGGATATCACTGACTACAGGAGCTGTCTGTCCGTCTGTGTATCCACACCACACCAAGAGATTTAAATCTATCTGTAGAAACACGATCCAATTTGGATGAGCCAAGGTGTAATATTCTTTATCACAGGATATGTCCATCTACTGTAGGTCATATTTACTGCCCCTGCTTCTGCATGAGTTGGTCTAATAAAAGTACAGCAGTACCTGTTATATCCGATCCTCTATTAACCGATAGGCCTCAGCCATTTGTCATTTACACATGCTGCTACCAATTGAATAGTACTGCTGAAACGGATCAGTGCACACTTTATTATGGGTCTGAAACTGTACGTTTATCTAGCAGGACAGAATAGAATCCTTTGCAGGTAAAAAAGCAGGTGCTAGAAAAGAGGAGAGGGGCATTGCTGTAGACCTGGGGGCAGTGTGCTTGGGAATGCAGTGTCACATGCTGACTGTCACGAAAACACAACAAGAAAGCGATTCAGAATTACTGTACCGTTAAAAAAGCTGAAACAAAGCGAGGGATTCATAGAATTACTGTATCGTTACAAAAGCTGAAACAAAGCGAGGGATTCATAGAATTACTGTATCGTTACAAAAGCTGAAACAAAGCGAGGGATTCATAGAATTACTGTATCGTTACAAAAGCTGAAACAAAGCGAGGGATTCATAGAATTACTGTTCTGTTAAAGAAGCTGAAACAAAGCGAGGGATTCATAGAATTACTGTACCGTTAAAGAAGCTGAAACAAAGCGAGGGATTCATAGAATTACTGTACCGTTAAAAAAGCTGAAACAAAGCGAGGGATTCATATCAAATTAACAGATTAATTCTCAAACTGAACGCAGTAGGGATTCAAGGAAATACATGCACATGGTTTTGGGATTAGGGGTGGTTAACATGTAGAAAACAGAAAGTACTGATTATAGGAACACAAGCATAGCATTAACTGTTGTATAGGGCCGATGTAGCATAACAGCAACAGTATCAGTACTGTAATATACCAGTGTATCGACTCACCCCTGTGTTTGCCCCTGCAGGTGTGACGCAGTGCAGGGAGATGGACCTGGATCTTGTGAACATGTTTCTCATCGCCGGTGGTACGCTAGCCATTCCCATCCTGGCATTCGTTGCTTCCTTTCTGCTGTGGCCTGCGGCTCTCATCAAAGTCTATTATTGGTAAGGTCAATTGTGCTGCTAATTAAAGTGTGCTATGATCTGTGTGTCTGAAGCGTGCCATGTGGTGCCCTGCACTGCTGTGTGCAGTGGAGTCATTGGTGCTGCCCCTGACTCTCTCAGTATGGCCCATGTCTCTGTGCAGTTACACTCCTGCCCCCAGCCTGAATCTTGTTAAGGAAGCCTAGCAAGAAATTGAATTAACAGACGCAGCCTGGACTTTCTCTTCCTGCTGTGTGCTGTGCCCCATGAGGTTTGAAGACCTGTGCTTGCATATTTAACAAGGCTGTTCCTATAAGCCTGTGCTAATAATATCCGCTTCTGAGGGCCGGAACCCACTTTATAAGTGAAGTAAGCATGGATTAGCTGGGGTCCAATTACCTATAACCCTGGAAGTTAATTTATAGAGAGGTGGTTGGGACCAGATTAGCAACAACAAAAGATCAACATCAAAACAATAATTGTTAAAGAGGCTGCACTGGAAAGATGCTGTGAGCAGAGCCAGGGGTTTTAAGAACATAAGAACATAAGAACATAAGAAAGTTTACAAACGAGAGGAGGCCATTCAGCCCATCTTGCTCGTTTGGTTGTTAATAGCTTATTGATCCCAGAATCTCATCAAGCAGCTTCTTGAAGGATCCCAGGGAGTCACCTTCAACAACATTACTGGGGAGTTGGTTCCAGACCCTCACAATTCTCTGTGTAAAAAAGTGCCGCCTATTTTCTGTTCTGAATGCCTCTTTATCTAATCTCCATTTGTGACCCCTGGTCCTTGTTTCTTTTTTTCAGGTCAAAAAAGTCCCCTGGGTCGACATTGTCTATACCTTTTAGAATTTTGAATGTTTGAATCAGATCGCCGCGTAGTCTTCTTTGTTCAAGACTGAATAGATTCAATTCTTTTAGCCTGTCTGCATACGACATGCCTTTAAACCCAGGATAATTCTGGTTGCTCTTCTTTGCTCTCTTTCTAGAGCAGCAATATCCTTTTTGTAACGAGGTGACCAGAACTGAACACAATATTCTAGGTGAGGTCTTACTAATGCATTGTAAAGTTTTACCATTACTTCCCTTGATTTAAATTCAACACTTCTCACAATATATCCGAGCATCTTGTTGGCCTTTTTTATAGCTTCCCCACATTCTCTAGATGAAGACATTTCTGAGTCAACATAAACTCCTAGGTCTTTTTCATAGTTCCCTTCTTCAATTTCAGTATCTCCCATATGATATTTATAATGCACATTTTTATTGAACTGCATGCAATACTTTACACTTTTCTCTATTAAATGTCATTTGCCATGTGTCTGCCCAGTTCTGAATGCTGTCTAGATCATTTTGAATGACCTTTGCTGCTGCAACAGTGTTTGCCACTCCTTCTATTTTTGTGTCGTCTGCAAATTTAACAAGTTTGCTTACTATACCAGAATCTAAATCATTACTGTAGATTAGGAATAGCAGAGGACCTAGTACTGATCCCTGTGTTACACCACTGGTTACTTCGCTTCATTTTGAGGTTTCTCCTGTAATCAGTACTTTCTGTTTTGTACATGTTAACCACTTCCTAATCCATGTGCATGCATTTCCTTGAATCCCTACTGCGTTCAGTTTGAGAATTAATCTTTTATGCAGGACTTTGTCAAAAGCTTTCTGGAAATCTAAATAAACCATGTCGTATGCTTTGCAATTATCCATTGTCGATGTTGCATCCTCAAAAAAATCAAGCAGGTTAGTTAGATACGATCTCCCTTTCCCAAAACCATGTTGTTTCCCAGGATATTGTTACCATATAGGTAATTTTCCATTTTGGATCTTATTATAGTTTCCATAAGTTTACATATAATAGAAGTCAGGCTTATTGGTCTGTAGTTACTTGGTTCGGTTTTGTCTCCCTTTTGTGGATCGGTATTACGTTTGCAATTTTCCAGTCTGTTGGTACAACCCCTGTGTCAAGAGACTGTTGCGTGGTCTTGGTTAGCGGTTTGTAAATAACTTCTTTCATTTCTTTGAGTACTATTGGGAGGATCTCATCCGGCCCAGGGGATTTGTTTATTTTAAGAGCTCCTAGTCCCTTTAACACTTATGCTAAAGATATTTAAAACTGGATAGGAACAGATCGACATGTCGGGCATGTTGTCCGTGTCCTCCTTTGTAAAAACCTGTGAAAAGTAATCATTTAATATATTTGCTATTTTTTATTCTTCTATTTTTTATTCTATGATTTTGCCATTTGTGTCTCTTAGACATTTAACCTCATCTTTGAATGTTCTCTTGCTGTTATAATATTGGAAAAACATTTTGGAATTGGTTTTAGCCCCCTTAGCAATATTGATTTCTATCTCTCTCTTGGCCTTTCTAACTTCCTTTTTGACTTGTGTTTGCAGTTCCAAGTACTCTTTCTGTGTACTTTGTTTTTGGTCCCTTTTAAACGCTCTGAAAAGTGCCTTTTTTCGCTGAATTATTTATGTAGAGGCTACACTGGAACGATGCTGTCAGCAGAGGCAGGAGTTCTATTTATTTCAGTGTTTCAGATTATACTGGGTTGTGAGACACTGCAGCTTTCACAGGGTCTTCTGAAGAGAAAGAATGGAAGCAAACATCACACAGGTTACTAATCACATGCTGGGATAGAATTTACCCTCAAACCAACTCCTGGCAGCTAGGAGTCTTGTTGTTTTTAAGTCAAGATTGAAGACTTATTTATATACACAGGCCTTTTTATTATAGTCTTTTTATTACTGTTTTTTAAAAAAAATTTTTAAATATACATGATTGGAAATACATTTACTTTTATTTAAAATAGTGTTTCATTCTAATCCTTTTTTATGCTATTTTAATGTTTTATGCTGTGTGTGTGTTATGACCTAAGGTGCTATATAAATGAAAATAAATAAATAAATAAATTCACATCGAGCATCGATTGGTCCATGTACCAGCCCTTTTATAAGAATGCTACAATACATAATATATTTATAGAAATTGAGTTTTTTCACTACATTTAAATGTTTCTAGAAACAATATAACATGAATAGTTGTCAGGTTGTCTTTCCTCTGAATTCCTGTTGATTTTGTTTCTTTTGTGTGGGTCTCTCTGGTCTACATACTGGCCGTGTGTGGAGTTATACTCAGTCCTCACTTGCTCAGGAGCCACATGAGCAGTAAGTGTCATCTAAAGAGCCACAACACACACAATAAGTATGACAAGAACATTCAAGTTTAAATAAAAAAATGATTAACCTAAATATTAGTGAAATGCACAGTCCAACTTGGTAAAATATGTTAATTAATCCTCTTCTTTGTGGTGTTTCTCCTAACTAACTGAAAGTACATATGCACATTACTGCTTTATCTTATTAAACACACTTATGCTTTATAAAAATATGAAAGCTCTCATTCTTACCTGTATGGCTGTCAGTTAGATACATGGCCATCCTTGGAAGCAAGCGCTGAGAAGTTGGGTTCTATGGTGGGCACTGCAATTCGAAGGCATTCTTTTGTGTGCTGAAAATTGAGTTGATTCTGCCGATTATTTCTAATCTGAGCGAGTATAAAGAAAGATGCTTCACATCTGTAAGTTGATGGAAACATCGAAATAAACCGTCTTGCCAATTTTGCGATATGCGGAAGATGGCTCACTAATTTCCAGAAGTAGTCTTGAAATCCTTGTTGCAATTCATCAGAGCTTTTCAACTCTACAAACTCCATCAGCAGGTCAGCTGAATCAGGCATTCCTGAGGAAATGTCCTCCACTTCATCTACTTCCAGGAGGAGTGGAATGTTCACCAGAAGCAGCAGTTTCTTACACTTCTTGAAATCTTCCAGCATAGTTTTCAGACAATTCGTTCAGCACTTCACAGAAGACTTGTTGATTTACAACAGCATCAGGATTTTTCTCAATGATGCTTTCGACATGAGAAAAAAAGCTTGTATTTACCACTCCTAACATTGTTGTGCAGTACTTGAAGTTTGCAAGAAAGAAATGTGACAGCAGAGTGTAACTCGTACACAGTTTTATTCTTACCTTGCAACTTCAGGTTTAACTCGTTTAAGTACTATGTAATGTCGCACAGAAACACAAGACACAGCAACCAGTCAGCGTCATCCATGAATTGAAAGCGGGAAGTTTCACCACATCCAATAATGAAGAGCTTAAGTGGTTCAAACAAATCTAAAACATGGGCGAGCATGCGTCTGCAGGAAAGCCACCTTACTTCAATGTGCAGAACTAAACCACTGTATGCGTATCAAATTTTTCATACAAAATCTTGAACTGCTGATGGTTCCTAGTTTTGGCGCTGATAAAATTAACCAACTCAATAACGTCTTTCATTGCATCGCAAAGAAAAGGGAACTTTGCAAACAATGCTTGTTGGTGTATAATGCAGTGGTAAGATGCACCGATTCTCTTACCTAGCATAGCTGGCGCTCTGTCTGTTGTGATGGCTGTAATTTTCTCCGGTGCCACTTCAAACTTTTTCAGGACATCCATAGCAGTGAGTTTTATGTCCTCTGCTTTTGTACCATTTTGTAACGGTACCATATCCAACATGTCTTCTGTCACATCGAGTTCCCCATGTTGCTCTGACAAATATCAATAACTGAGGGATACCGTTAATATCCAAGCTTTCATCCATTGCAATGCTAGCCCCTGACAATTTCTCTTACAACACATTTTCAATGTTCTCTGAAATATCAGTAGCCCTCCTAGCTACGGTAGAATCAGAAAGTTGGATTTTTCTCACTTCCTTTTCTAGATCCTTTTTATCCTCGAACAGTATTGAACAGCAATTATTATCTGTAATCACCTCACCGTCTACATATGGTTTCTTTTGTTTTATAATCTCGTATGTAATTTTGTAAGACGCAAGTGTAACTTGCTGGCTTACGTTACAAACCTTGCTAAACATGCGTTGTTGATTCACCCTTTTTTGTTTGAGTTTTTTAAGCTTCTGTTCTCTCAGAGCGCTACCAGATGGGAAATCGCTGTCAAATGTAGGGTGAGTTGTGCGGTAATGTCTCTCCAAGTTCGATTTTTTTAATTGAGCCAGTGTAGCATCCCATAATAAACAGGCACATTTACCTACGCCAGCAAATGAGGAGGCTGGGTGGTCCAGTTATTAAAGAAATGGGCTTGTAACCAGAAGGTCCCCGGTTCAAATCCCACCTCAACCACTGACTCATTGTGTGACCCTGAGCAAATCACTTAACCTCCTTGTGCTCCGTCTTTTGGGTGAGACTTAGTTGTAAGTGACTCTGCAGCTGATGCATAGTTCACACACCCTGGTCTCTGTAAGTCGCCTTGGATAAGGGCGTCTGCTAAATAAACAAATAATAATAATAATAATAATAATTATAATAAATGGGGCAGATAGATTCATCAGATACTGTGTTTGTGATTGAAGACACGCATGGGAGTTTAAAAAAATGAATCTGCCGAAGAGCCGCTGGTGCTAAGTTAAAGAGCCACTTGCGGCTCGCGAGCCGCGGTCTGAGTATCACTGACGTAACGGATACACAGACACTGAACAAGCTGGGTGACCTTGTCTGGTGTCATCGCTGGCTTTTCAGTGTCCTGACTTAAGACTCAATATTTATGGATCTGAAACTTGTTTGACAGCCAGGCTCCCCTGTGCAGGTTGGGTTAGAATTTATTTTTGGGTGGAGGTGGTTTTGCATTAATAGAAAACACTGTGATAGAAATATAAGTGAAGAAAGTCCCCTGCTGTGAGTTAGGATTTCATAGTATTCCCTTAACAGAATGGAGCGGCTTGCCCACTGAAAAGGACATTAGCTAGAAGGCCTGGTAAATACTTATCTAAGGAGAAACAACAGAGACTCTTACAGAACACACATAGTAGAATAATAAACGGATGTGAAAATGAATGGTGCTGAAGTGTAGCTGGTATAACGTGTCTCCTCACTGTGCTGTTTGTGCAGGTACTGGCGGCGGACGCTGGGCCTGCAGGTGAAGCATGCGGAGAGCGGCGGGTATCGCTTCTGCTACTCGTACCGCGGGAAGCCCGGGACCCGGCCCTCCATCTTCATGCTGCACGGCTTCTCTGCACACAAAGACATGTCCTGACCGTGGTCAAGGTGAGGAGCGAGTGGGGGACACGCCGTGTCACAGTTTAAAGACATGTGGCTGACCGTGGTCAAGGTGAGGAGAGAGTCGGGGACACGCCGTGTCACAGTTTAAACAGTGAACGACTGCTTACACAGAGCATCGGAACGTTTGATCAGCTAAACAATAGCCTTGGAGCGCCAAGGATTAGCAACCTGTGCACAGAAGGCTTCCCTCGCTAGGCATTTTCTACTTGAAACCAAGAATTATTTTATCCAAAATGCAAAGCTGTAGCGACATGCAGCCACAATGAGCCACGTTAAAGTTCAGCATTAAAACCTCTGCTGACTTGGGCAGTGTTCGGGGTCTTTATGACGCAGGTAGAAGCAGCCGGTTCTTGTGAGGGTGTAATGTTGTCTTGGTGTTTACAGTATCTCCCGAAGCACCTTCACCTGGTCTGTGGTCTGTGTGGACATGCCAGGACACGAGGGCACCTCCCGCACCTGTGCTGAGGACTACTCCATCGAGGGGCAGGTGCGGAGGATACACCAGGTAAGCACTGTCTCGCTGTCTGTTTCTGTCTCTGTCTGTCTCTGTCTCGTTGTCTGTCTCATTGTTTTTGTCTGTCTCTCTCTCGGTCTCCATGTCTCACGGTCTGTCTCTGTGTCTCTTTCTTTTGTCTATCTGTCTCCATGTATCTGTCTGTCTCACTGAGGATGCACCAGGTAAACAATGAACTGAAGAGGTTGATTCTGTCAGATTTCATAGTCTTGATTAAAATAATTTCAAATTGTCACTGGAGGACATAGCATTCTATACACCAGGTTACACAATAAGGAACCAGAATCTTGAGAGACTGCCCTCAGAAACCATCTGGAACTCGAATACTCGGGTACGCAGGAGCACCTGCTATTAGCCTGTTGAAACTGAAACATGCTTGCCACAGAGGGGTGCAGCTTTTGTATAGTACACAATATTTATTTATTGCATTTATATAGCGCATTTTATACAAAAGTATCGCAAAGCACTGTACAGTACATAGCAGAGAAAAAGAACAAACCACAATACATTTGTATAGCATGTCACACATACAATTGCCACAGTCAGACCATTTAAATAACAGATTTAAATAACAGTATACACATGATCATACAAAAGCAGCAATTTTAAAGTTACATTAAAACCCACTAAGATAAGAAAGCCATTTTTATAAAAGTGCGTTTTTAGTCTTGTCTTTAAAACTGTAACTGTCTCAGCTTCCCTGCCAAACGAAGGCAGAGCATTCCATAATTTCTGAGCTCTACAAGAAAAAGCCCTCCCTCCCCCCTTGTTGCTTTTGTTGACCCCAAAATAACCAGCAGCCCCGCATCCTGTGATCTCAGAGTGCGGTTCGGAAGATACGGGGTCAGTAACTCTATACTGCACAGAGAGCCAGTGTAAAGAGACAATTCTATACTGCACAGGGAGTCAGTGTAAAGAGGCCAAAACAGGGGTAATATGTTCACTTTTCCTGGTTTTAGTCAGAATTCTAGCGGCGGTAGGGGCTCCCCAGTGGCGCATCCAGTAAAAGCACTGCTAGAGTGCAGGATGTGCTCTATAGCCTGGACGTCGCGAGTTCGAATCCAGGCTATTCCACAGCCGACCGTGGACGGGAGCTCCCAGGGGGCGGTGCTCAATTGGCGGCGTCGCCCAGGGGAAGGGTTAGGTGGCCAGGGTGTCCTCGGCTCACTGCGCACCAGCGACCCCTGTAGTCTGGCTGAAGCCTCTTGGCTTGCCTGTAAGCTGCCCAGAGCTGTGTTGTCCTCCGGCTGTAGCTCTGAGGCGGCTGCACGGTGAGTCTGCAGAGTGTAAAGACGGGCGGCTGATGGCACGCGGCGGAGGACAGCGGTGTTCATCTTCGTCCCTCGAGTCAGCGCAGGGGTGGTAGCAGTGAGCTGAGCCTAAAATAATTGGGCATTTCAAATTGGGAGAAAATAATAAAACTAATTGGCAACGACTAAATTTAAAAAAAATAATAAATTCTAGCGGTATTGTGAACAAGCTGCAAGTGGGATACCACACGTTTTGGGATACCAGAAAAAAGTGCATTACAATAATCAATTCTAGATGAAACAAAGGCATGCATTAGTCTCTCGGCATCAGATATGGAAATAATTGGTCTATGTTTGGCTATATTTCTCAAATGATATATTTGTCTCATATGGTATATGGCAAGGATCCCATTTGCATAGCAAATTGAAGTCATGTGTTTCTCTTGTGTTTAGTTTGACTCCAGCTCCTCAGAGTTTCTCTTGTGTTTAGTTTGATTCCAGCTCCTCAGTGTTTCTCTTGTGTTTAGTTTGGTGGTTCCAGCTCCTCCGTGTTTCTCTTGTGTTTAGTTTGGTGGTTCCAGCTCCTCCGTGTTTCTCTTGTGTTTAGTTTGGTGGTTCCAGCTCCTCAGTTTTTCTCTTGTGTTTAGTTTGATTCCAGCTCCTCAGTGTTTCTCTTGTGTTTAGTTTGGTGGTTCCAGCTCCTCCGTGTTTCTCTTGTGTTTAGTTTGGTGGTTCCAGCTCCTCCGTGTTTCTCTTGTGTTTAGTTTGGTGATTCCAGCTCCTCAGTTTTTCTCTTGTGTTTAGTTTGATTCCAGCTCCTCAGGGTTTCTCTTGTGTTTAGCTTGGTGGTTCCAGCTCCTCAGTGTTTCTCTTGTGTTTATTTTGATTCCAGCTCCTCAGTGTTTGTTTCTCTTGTGTTTAGTTTGGTGATTCCAGCTCCACAGGGTTTCTCTTGTGTTTAGTTTGATTCCAGCTCCTCAGTGTTTCTCTTGTGTTTAGTTTGGTGATTCCAGCTCCTCAGTGTTTCTCTTGTGTTTAGTTTGATTCCAGCTCCTCAGTGTTTGTTTCTCTTGTGTTTAGTTTGGTGATTCCAGCTCCTCAGGGTTTCTCTTGTGTTTAGTTTGATTCCAGCTCCTCAGCGTCTCTCTTGTGTTTAGTTTGATTCCAGCTCCTCAGCGTCTCTCTTGTGCTGCAGTTTGCCGAGTGTATCCGTCTCAATAAGAAGCCCTTTCACCTGGTGGGCACCTCGATGTGAGGGAACGTGGCTGGAGTGTACGCTGCCCGCTACCCCTCCGACCTCTGGAGCATCTCGCTCATCTGTCCTGCAGGTCAGTGGGATGGACAGGGGCTCTGGGATATTGCTTTATACCAAGCGTGCAGCAGTGTGAGGTCACAAAAGCTTTGAACTTCCTAGGTCCCCACAGTAACGACAAAGTTTAATTTGTCAAACAAAAATACATTTCTTAATTAAATCATTAAGGGCTGGAGAATTTCTCATCAGAATTTGCACATACTGACTCCAGTCCTGAACTTCAAGATGTTTGTATATTGACTACAGTTAAACTGCACTAATAACCACTGGCCAATTATAAAATATTGCCTTACAGTATATTGAGGGACAGTTATGGCCATTGCACCATTGATGTATTTTAAAGAGTACCTGCTAGTTTTGGTTATAGTAGTGTCTTGATTTCCTAATCTTAACTTTTGCCTAAGTTTTCATAGACCCTGATTAGCACTAATCTTGGACTACCTGCTGTTACTTCAGGTCAGGCAGTGCCGGATCAGTGCTAAGTGGGATCTATGAAAGCACACCCTAATGTTTAAGTTTTTGTTTTTTAATTAAACTCCCCTTCAGTAAAGATCCGAAGTGAATCCAGGTGTGGTCTGTTTCATACCCAACCCTTCTGCACCAATAATAAGAATACAAGGCTGACAAGCTGATCACAACCATGAAAAGGATGGTTAAACCTGACAGGCTGATCACAACCATGAAAAGGATGGTTAAACCTGGGTTTTGGAGAGAATCAGAAAGTACTAGCGTCCAAATAGAGCTGCCTCCTGAACCATGTACAACACGATGGGCACTTGCATTCTGCAGCTGAATGTCATGCCCTGTCTTAAAGGGGCTCAGGAATTTGAGAGGATTTACAAAGTTTAAAGGCACAACTCTACAGCAATTTACAACACTCTGAAACAGCGCTTAGAAAGCCACAATGTTAGAGTTCATTAAACGTATAATACAGTTGCTGAACTAAAAAGTATGAAACCTCAGTATAAAGCGGGTGTCTGTGCTCAGGTCTGCAGATCCCCAATGAAAGCAAGTTCGTGAAGCAGCTGCAGGAACTCCAGGCAACGCAGAACATGTCGGGGATCCCTCTCATCCCCTCCACCCCCGAGGAGATGGAGGACATGCTGAAGCTCTGCTCCTACGTGAGGTTCAAAGTGCCACAGCAGGTACAACAGTCTGCTTTCTTTAAGATGTGTGTAGGATAAACACAGGGCTCATTTCAGGGTGTTCAGCAGTTAAATACTGAAACCAGAAACCCAAATCTTCTGCATGATACCCTAGCGAGGAATGTGTTTTTAACTCCGTGGCATAGTTGAATCTGGCTAAAAGTGGTAAATCTAATGGCAAATTGTATAGTAAATTTTAAATCACAAGCCAAAAGAAATGAAAAGAATGATGCACTGTGCAGCACAGGAGCCCTGGTAATAAATGTAAAGAATGATGCACTGTGCAGTACAGGAGTCCTGGTAATAAATGTAAAGAATAATGCACTGTGCAGCACAGGCCTGGTAATAAATGTAAAGAATGATGCACTGTGCCGCACAGGAGTCCTGGTAATAAATGTAAAGAATAATGCACTGTGCAGCACAGGCCTGGTAATAAATGTAAAGAATGATGCACTGTGCTGCACAGGAGTCATGGTAATAAATGTAAAGAATAATGCACTGTGCAGCACAGGCCTGGTAATAAATGTAAAGAATGATGCACTGTGCTGCACAGGAGTCATGGTAATAAATGTAAAGAATGATGCACTGTGCAGCACAGGAGTCCTGGTAATACATGTAAAGAATTATGCACTGTGCAGCACAGGAGTCCTGGTAATAAATGTAAAGAATGATGCACTGTGCAGCACAGGAGTCCTGGTAATAAATGTAAAGAATGATGCACTGTGCAGCACAGGAGTCCTGGTAATAAATGTAAAGAATGATGCACGTGCAGCACAGGAGTCCTGGTAATAAATGTAAAGAATGATGCACTGTGCAGCACAGGAGTCCTGGTAATAAATGTAAAGAATGATGCACTGTGTAGCACAGGAGTCCTGGTAATAAATGCACGAGGCCCAGAGAAATGGCACAGGTTGATGCTTTCTGACTTGTGTTTGTTTCTTTATTCTTCTAGATTCTGCAGGGACTGGTAGATGTTCGAATACCACACAATGATTTCTATCGTGAAGGTATGTATTTCTGAGTCCTGTTTTGAAGTAGAACTCCAAAGCCTAAAGGGGTTGAAATGGTTCAAGTACTTTATAAGTAAGTACATTCTGTTTGTATTCAACTTGGATCAATGGTGTCCAATGACTTTCCCCCGGCCCACAGTAGATGGCAGAATCAGTCAGGTCTGGTCCGATGGACTCCGTACAGGGAACAGTGTTCAGGTTTCTGGCTGTCATTACCTGTCAGAGAAGCGCTCCTGTTATTACCTGTCAGAGAAGCGCTCCTGTTATTACCTGTCAGAGAAGCGCTCCTGTTATTACCTGTCAGAGAAGCGCTCCTGTTATTACCTGTCAGAGAAGCGCTCCTGTTATTACCTGTCAGAAAAGCGCTCCTGTTATTACCTGTCAGAGAAGCGCTCCTGTTATTACCTGTCAGAGAAGCGCTCCTGTTATTACCTGTCAGAGAAGCACTCCTGTTATTACCTGTCAGAGAAGCGCTCCTGTTATTACCTGTCAGAGAAGCGCTCCTGTTATTACCTGTCAGAGAAGCGCTCCTGTTATTACCTGTCAGAGAAGCGCTCCTGTTATTACCTGTCAGAGAAGCACTCCTGTTATTACCTGTCAGAGAAGCGCTCCTGTTATTACCTGTCAGAGAAGCGCTCCTGTTATTACCTGCCAAAGAAGCGCTCCTGTTATTACCTGTCAGAGAAGCGCTCCTGCTATTACCTGTCAGAAAGCGCTCCTGTTATTACCTGTCAGAGAAGCTCCTGTTATTACCTGTCAGAGAAGCGTTCCTGTTATTACCTGTCAGAGAAGCGCTCCTGTTATTACCTGTCAGAGAAGCGCTCCTGTTATTACCTGTCAGAGAAGCGCTCCTGTTATTACCTGTCAGAGAAGCGCTCCTGTTATTACCTGTCAGAGAAGCGCTCCTGTTATTACCTGTCAGAGAAGCGCTCCTGTTATTACCTGTCAGAGAAGCGCTCCTGTTATTACCTGTCAGAGAAGCACTCCTGTTATTACCTGTCAGAGAAGAGGTCCTGTTATTACCTGTCAGAGAAGCGCTCCTGTTATTTTCTCACGCAGATAGAATCAGAGATTGTACGCAGACAGGGGGCGGTATTTACTCCTATGGGAAAAAATTGCAGGCAAATTGCAATCTCCATTATAAATACATTACACGGGCAATTTGTTCACAGTGAAAATTCGGGCCCAGACTCTAATCAGCAATGGAAATGCAAATCAGATTTTAAAAAATCATATAATATCTTAGTACAAGTGTAGTTTTTGAATGTAACTGTGTGAGGTGCTGACGAGTGACCTGTCATTGTGTGAGGTGCTGAAGTGTGACCTGTCATTGTGTGAAGTGCTGACGTGTGACCTGTCATTGTGTGAGGTGCTGACGTGTGACCTGTCATTGTGTGAGGTGCTGACGTGTGATCTGTCATTGTGTGAGGTGCTGACGTGTGATCTGTCATTGTGTGAGGTGCTGACGTGTGAGCTGTCATTGTGTGAGGTGCTGACGTGTGATCTGTCATTGTATGAGGTGCTGATGTGTGACCTGTCATTGTGTGAGGTGCTGACGTGTGAACTGTCATTGTGTGAGGTGCTGACGTGTGACCTGTCATTGTGTGAGGTGCTGACGTGTGATCTGTCATTGTGTGAGGTGCTGACGTGTGATCTGTCATTGTGTGAGGTGCTGACGTGTGAGCTGTCATTGTGTGAGGTGCTGACGTGTGACCTGTCATTGTGTGAGGTGCTGACGTGTGACCTGTCATTGTGTGAGGTGCTGACGTGTGACCTGTCATTGTGTGAGGTGCTGACGTGTGACCTGTCATTGCGTGAGGTGCTGATGTGTGACCTGTCATTGTGTGAGGTGCTGGCGTGTGACCTGTCATTGTGTGAGGTGTTTGTGTCATTTTGTTTTTGGAATAATTGAACCTCAGTAAAATATATTCCCAGTCATCTCTGAAGAAATGATCTTCATTCATGATGGTTTTAATACAATTGGCAGTCACAGTCTTTTCCCCAAGGTTGTCAACATTTCAGGCTTATTCATTAGACTGTTAAATGGATATTATTTCACGCCATAGGGAGTTGCCCTTACCAGTGCTAAGAGCTGTTTCTGCTTTTGCTCAGTGATATGTGTAGATGAAATTCTGTGACACATTTCTTAGGTTTATTTAATGTGTTTATTTTTTTGTTGGCAGTGTTTTTAGAGATTGTGGGTGAGAAGTCGAGACACTCCCTGCAAGAGAATATGCACTTGATTACCGTCCCACTGCAGGTGATCTGGGGGAAACAGGATCAGGTAAAACTGAAGCATTAATTTGTGATTTGAGTGCTCATGAAAGGTGAGGCACAGTGCAGGCAGGAAGGCAGGCAGGCAGGTGTGCTGGGGCAGGGTGATGTGTGGTGTGGTGTGGTGAGCTGTGCTGGGGCAGGGTGAGCTGTTCTGGGATGTGGTGTGGTGATCTGTGCTGAGGTTGGTGTGGTGAGCTGTGCTGGGGCAGGGTGAGCTGTGCTGGGGCAGGGTGAGCTGTGCTGGGGTGTGGTGTGGAGCTGTGCTGGGGCAGGGTGAGCTGTGCTGGGGTGTGGTGTGGTGAGCTGTGCTGGGGTTGGTGTGGTGAGCTGTGCTGGGGTGTGGTGTGGTGAGCTGTGCTGGGGTGTGGTGTGGAACTGTGCTGGGGCCGGGTGAGCTGTGCTGGGGTGTGGTGTGGAGCTGTGCTGGGGTGTGGTGTGGTGAGCTGTGCTGGGGCAGGGTGAGCTGTGCTGGGGTGTGGTGTGGTGAGGTGAGCTGTGCTGGGGCAGGGTGAGCTGTTCTGGGGTGTGGTGTGGTGAGCTGTGTTGGGGTTAGTGTGGTGAGCTGTGCTGGGGCAGGGTGAGCTGTGCTGGGGCAGGGTGAGCTGTGCTGGGGTGTGGTGTGGAGCTGTGCTGGGGCAGGGTGAGCTGTGCTGGGGTGTGGTGTGGTGAGCTGTGCTGGGGTTGGTGTGGTGAGCTGTGCTAGGGTATGGTGTGGTGAGCTGTGCTGGTTCAGGGTGAGCTGTGCTGGGGTGTGGTGTGGTGAGCTGTGCTGGTGCAGGGTGAGCTGTTCTGGGGCAGGGTGAGCTGTGCTGGGGTGTGGTGAGCTGTGCTGGGGCAGGGTGAGCTGTGCTGGGGTGTGGTGTGGTGAGCTGTGCTGGGGTTGGTGTGGTTAGCTGTGCTGGGGTGTGGTGTGGAGCTGTGCTGGGGTGTGGTGTGGTGAGCTGTGCTGGGGTGTGGTGTGTTGACCTGTGCTGGGGTATGAAGTGGTGAGCTGTTCTGGGGCAGGGTGAGCTGTGCTGGGGTGTGGTGTAGTGAGCTGTGCTGGGGCAGGGTGAGCTGTTCTTGGGCAGGGTGAGCTGTGCTGGGGTGTGGTGAGCTGTGCTGGGGCAGGGTGAGCTGTGCTGGGGTGTGGTGAGCTGTGCTGGGGCAGGGTGAGCTGTGCTGGGGTGTGGTGTGGTGAGCTGTGCTGGGGTTGGTGTGGAGCTGTGCTGGGGTGTGGTGTGGTGTGGTGAGCTGTGCTGGGGTGTGGTGTGTTGACCTGTGCTGGGGTATGAAGTGGTGAGCTGTGCTGGGGCAGGGTGAGCTGTGCTGGGGTGTGGTGTGGAGCTGTGCTGGGGCAGGGTCAGCTGTGCTGGGGTGTGGTGTGGTGAGCTGTGCTGGGGTTGGTGTGGTGAGCTGTGCTGGGGTGTGGTGTGGTGAGCTGTGCTGGGGTGTGGTGTGGAACTGTGCTGGGGCCGGGTGAGCTGTGCTGGGGTGTGGTGAGCTGGGTGTGGTGTGGTGAGCTGTGCTGGGGCAGGGTGAGCTGTGCTGGGGTATGGTGTGGTGAGCTGGGGCAGGGTGAGCTGGGCTGGGGTGTGGTGAGCTGTGCTGGGGTGTGGTGTGGTGAGCTGTGGTGGGGTGTGGTGTGGTGAGCTGTGCTGGGGTGTGGTGTGTTGACCTGTGCTGGGGTATGGAGTGGTGAGCTGTGCTGGGGTGTGGTGTAGAGCTGTGCTGGGGTGTGGTGAGCTGTTCTGGGGCAGGGTTAGCTGTGCTGGGGTTGGTGTGGTGAGCTGTGCTGGGGTGTGGTCTGGTGAGCTGTGCTGGGGTGTGGTGTGGTGAGCTGTGCTGGGGTGTGGTGAGCTGTGCTGGGGTGTGGTGTGGTGAGCTGTGCTGGGGCAGGGTGAGCTGTGCTGGGGTAAGGTGTAGAGCTGTGCTGGGGTGTGGTGTGGTGAGCTGTGCTGGGGCAGGGTAAGCTGTGCTGGGGTAAGGTGTAGAGCTGTGCTGGGGTGTGGTGTGGAACTGTGCTGGGGTGTGGTGTGGTGAGCTGGGGCAGGGTGAGCTGTGCTGGGGTGTGGTGTGGAACTGTGCTGGGGTGTGGTGTGGTGAGCTGGGGCAGGGTGAGCTGTGCTGGGGTGTGGTGTGGTGAGCTGTGCCGGGGTATGGTGTGGTGAGCTGTGCTGGGGCAGGGTGAGCTGTGCTGGGGTGTGGTGTGGTGAGCTGTGCTGGTGCAGGGTGAGCTGTGCTGGGGTGTGGTGTGGTGAGCTGTGCTGGTGCAGGGTGAGCTGTTCTGGGGCAGGGTGAGCTGTGCTGGGGTGTGGCGAGCTGTGCTGGGGCGGGGTGAGCTGTGCTGGGGTGTGGTGTGGTGAGCTGTGCTGGGGTTGGTGTGGTTAGCTGTGCTGGGGTGTGGTGTGGAGCTGTGCTGGGGTGTGGTGTGGTGAGCTGTGCTGGGGTGTGGTGTGTTGACCTGTGCTGGGGTGTGGAGTGGTGAGCTGTGCTGGGGCAGGTGTGAGCTGTGCTGGGGGTGTGGTGTGGAGCTGTGCTGGGGCATGGGTCAGCTGTGCTGGGGTGTGGTGTGGTGAGCTGTGCTGGGGTTGGTGTGGTGAGCTGTGCTGGGGTGTGGTGTGGTGAGCTGTGCTGTGGTGTGGTGAACTGTTCTGGGGCAGGTGTGAGCTGTTCTGGGGCAGGGTGAGCTGTGCTGGGGCAGGGTGAGCCATGCTGGGGCAGGGTGAGCTGTGCTGGGGTGTGGTGTGGAGCTGTGCTGGGGCAGGGTGAGCTGTGCTGGGGTGTGGTGTGGTGAGCTGTGCTGGTGCAGGGTGAGCTGTTCTGGGGCAGGGTGAGCTGTGCTGGGGTGTGGCGAGCTGTGCTGGGGCAGGGTGAGCTGTGCTGGGGTGTGGTGTGGTGAGCTGTGCTGGGGTTGGTGTGGTTAGCTGTGCTGGGGTGTGGTGTGGAGCTGTGCTGGGGTGTGGTGTGGTGAGCTGTGCTGGGGTGTGGTGTGTTGACCTGTGCTGGGGTATGAAGTGGTGAGCTGTGCTGGGGCAGGGTGAGCTGTGCTGAGGTGTGGTGTGGAGCTGTGCTGGGGCAGGGTCAGCTGTGCTGGGGTGTGGTGTGGTGAGCTGTGCTGGGGTTGGTGTGGTGAGCTGTGCTGGGGTGTGGTGTGGTGAGCTGTGCTGTGGTGTGGTGAACTGTTCTGGGGCAGGGTGAGCTGTTCTGGGGCAGGGTGAGCTGTGCTGGGGCAGGGTGAGCCGTGCTGGGGCAGGGTGAGCTGTGCTGGGGTGTGGTGTGGAGCTGTGCTGGGGCCGGGTGAGCTGTGCTGGGGTGTGGTGAGCTGGGTGTGGTGTGGTGAGCTGTGCTGGGGCAGGGTGAGCTGTGCTGGGGTATGGTGTGGTGAGCTGGGGCAGGGTGAGCTGGGCTGGGGTGTGGTGAGCTGTGCTGGGGTGTGGTGTGGAGCTGTGCTGGGGTGTGGTGTGGTGAGCTGTGGTGGGGTGTGGTGTGGTGAGCTGTGCTGGGGTATGGAGTGGTGAGCTGTGCTGGGGTGTGGTGTGGAGCTGTGCTGGGGTGTGGTGAGCTGTTCTGGGGCAGGGTGAGCTGGGCTGGGGTGTGGTGAGCTGTGCTGGGGTGTGGTGTGGAGCTGTGCTGGGGTGTGGTGTGGAGCTGTGCTGGGGTGTGGTGTGGTGAGCTGTGCTGGGGTGTGGTGTGGTGAGCTGTGCTGGGGTGTGGTGTGGTGAGCTGTGCTGGGGTGTGGTGTGGTGAGCTGTGCTGGGGCAGGGTGAGCTGTGCTGGGGTGTGGTGAGCTGGGTGTGGTGTGGTGAGCTGTGCTGGGGCAGGTTGAGCTGTGCTGGGGTGTGGTGTGGTGAGCTGTGCTGGGGTGTGGTGAGCTGTGGTGTGGTGTGGTGAGCTGTGCTGGGGTGTGGTGAGCTGTGCTGGGGTGTGGTGTGGTGAGCTGTGCTGGGGCAGGGTGAGCTGTGCTGGGGTGTGGTGTGGTGAGCTGTGTGTGGTGTGGTGAGCTGTGCTGGGGCAGGTTGAGCTGTGCTGCAGTATGGTGTGGAGCTGTGCTGGGGCAGGGTGAGTTGTGCTGGGGTGTGGTGTGGTGAGCTGGGGCAGGATTCATGCACGTTGTTTCTGCTGCAGGTGGTTGATGTCTCCGGGGCGACGGTTCTAGCCAGCGGCGTTCGCGGTTGCCGCGTGGATCTGCTGGAGACCTGCGGTCACTTCGTGGTGATGGAACGGCCCCGGAAAACCGCCAAGCTCATCCTGGAATTCCTCAACGCGCAGCAGGACAGCAGCAGCAAGAAGATCTCCTGAACAGAGCTGCAACTCCACCCCTCTTGTCGGCCTGCCTGTAAACATTTTGTATGAACAATCTCGGATGCATTTCTCTGGTTACAAGGGGTCCAGGTGCCACAGTCCCTGAGGAAAGTAGTGCAGGATTTCACTAATCCTCAGCTGCCATGTGTACAGTGTAACTGCAAAGTGTAGACAAAAGGGGACCAAGTGGAACTGACAGGACTTGAAAATCTGTTAATAAGGCAAACTGGCAAACTGCTGGGCTGCACTGCCCCGCAGACCCAAACTCCCCTTCAACTGGAAACACATTACAATGGACACACCTCTTTATAATAATAATAATAATAATAATAATAATAATAATAATAATAGTACACTGTCTTCCATTTACCACTTGGCAGATCAGGAGACTAATAAAAAGAGGGCTGTGACATTCTCAGGGCTACGAGTGATACCCTAAATGATAAACACACGAGTAAGCCAGAAGCTTTCATATTACTTAACATTAAACCCACAACTGCACAGTAGTAACTATGTTGCTGCTTCGATTAGACAGGATTTAGTGTTTTGTTTTTCTGTATTTCAAAGCCTGTCACCTGCTGATCTTTGTAAACTACAGGACTAGTATCAATAAGCAAGCCACATTGGTCAAAGAGCACCGGAATCCTCCCCTCTCTGCTGTGTCAATTGTTGTAATATACCATGTCATAGAACATAGACCATGTAATAGACCATGTAATAGAGCATATACCGTGTAATAGACCATGTAATAGAAAATAGACCATGTAATAGACCATGTAATAGAGCATAGACTGCGTAATAGACAGTGTAATAGACATATAATAGGCCATGTAATAGAAAATAAACCATGTAGTAGACCATGAAATCTTATACTTGCACAGGAAACAAATAGGGTTAAAGTGAACGTGAATGCTTTTTAAGATCAGTTGCTATTTATGCACTGTAGACTTTTACTTACAATCCTGGTGTATATTACCATAATTAATCTCTGTTATATATATAGCTGTATGTAGATAGGTATATAATGTAATGTTGGTTTGTTACTGCATTTAAAACTAAAAATAATAGCACCCCTGTTGGATCGTGACGTGCTGTTTTGAGGAATGGCAAGTGCAAACCTGCATGGCCCTGATAGTACTGTGAAGAGGCAGCAGAGTGTGCGGACCTCTTCAGTATGCAACATGTATAGAGACACTTTGATTGCTTCTCCACAAAACTGAAATATTTAAGCAATACCTTTGAATGCTGCAAAAAAATAGGTAATGTAACACAGTGCTCACTAAGATGACACCATTTCATGAAGGCTGTGTATAACAAACCACTCATAAAGCCTCAGAATCCACAGAATTAATTATGAACCTGTAGGACTGTCTGCATAAACTGCTGTGTGTGTATGACTATCACACCGTGATGAACTGCTGTGTGTGTGACTATCACACCCTGATGAACTGCTGTGTGTGTGACTATCACACCCTGATGAACCTCTGTGTGTGTATGACTATCACACCCTGATGAACTGCTGTGTGTGTGACTATCACACCTTGATGAACCTCTGTGTGTGTATGACTATCACACCCTGATGAACCTCTGTGTGTGTATGACTATCACACCCTGATGAACTGCTGTGTGTGTGACTATCACACCTTGATGAACCTCTGTGTGTGTGTGACTATCACACCCTGATGAACTGCTGTGTGTGTGACTATCACACCCTGATGAACCTCTGTGTGTGTATGACTATCACACCGTGATGAACTGCTGTGTGTGTGACTATCACACCCTGATGAACTGCTGTGTGTGTGACTATCACACCCTGATGAACCTCTGTGTGTGTATGACTATCACACCCTGATGAACTGCTGTGTGTGTGACTATCACACCTTGATGAACCTCTGTGTGTGTGTGACTATCACACCCTGATGAACTGCTGTGTGTGTGACTATCACACCCTGATGAACCTCTGTGTGTGTATGACTATCACACCCTGATGAACTGCTGTGTGTGTGACTATCACACCCTGATGAACCTCTGTGTGTGTGTGACTATCACACCCTGATGAACTGCTGTGTGTGTGACTATCACACCGTGATGAACCTCTGTGTGTGTGACTATCACACCGTGATGAACCTCTGTGTGTGTATGACTATCACACCGTGATGAACTGCTGTGTGTATGACTATCACACCCTGATGAACCTCTGTGTGTGTGTGACTATCACACCCTGATGAACTGCTGTGTGTGTATTAATAAGTTAATTGCCATTAAACTCAGATGGTCTGTAATATAAATATGCATGGATAAAAATGCCTGGGGTTTGCTAAAAATACGTTGGGAGAAAATGAAAGACATTTTTACCTTGCTTTGGTGACTTATTTCTCTTACTGTATGACAGGAATTGACTTTTTTCCTACATTTCACCTGCTGGGAACTACAAATTAAAAGTGAAATGGTGCTTTTGGCTGATTTACTTTTGCTGCGCCAATACACAAACTATCCGTGCTGCATAGAGAGTCTGGCAGTGTGTATTATATGTGTGCAATCTGAAACAAAAACACATTTTTAATGTGAAAAAACACCAAGTTCTAAAAAGAGACAAGCCATTTAAAGTGGAGATATCAAGAACACAAGCCAACTTTGAAGAACAATTGGGGCAACCTTGGCCAGCACCAAGCAAACAGGCACAGCTGTCAAAGCAGTGGGGGCCAAGGTTGCCCAAATTGTTTCTACTAACTTGGTGCGTGTTTTTTACATAAAAACACGTCACAGGATTGTCACTCGGATGTTCCTTCTAGTGTCAGAACCATCCTCTAAGGACTTGTTACTTAAGAGACAATACAAATAAACTTGCCATCAGGTATGGCTGTATTAGTATTATTGTAAACGTATTATTATTATTATTATTATTATTATTATTATTATTATTATTATTATTATTATTATTATTATTATTGCTAGTACTGCAGTTCAAATAACTGCATTAAATATTAATGTTTGCAGGTAACTGGTCAGACAACACAGTCTGCGCTCACCCTACTGGTCGTTCTGGGAATTACATGCAGCTGGACTCTGATGTATTTCACTATTCATATTACATACTTAAATACCGCTGTCATGTTAAACAGAGTACTCTAATGTATAAACTTGCATTTATCTTGGCTGGAGTTTTGATGTGTATGTTGGGTGCCCCTCTGAAACCCCTTGGCACTATACCTACTTGTACTGTATAGTTATCCTTCAGGATTTGCACAATACATTACTTTTGTAATGCTATTAAAGACTTGCTGTTGTCCCCTTTACTTGTGCCACCGGACCCATTGGCTGCTTGGATAAGGGGCCCGTGACAAAACAATTAGGGCAACCTTAGCCTGGACCAAGCAAATTGGCACAACTGAAAAAGCAGATCTAACTTGCATGAAAAACACAAGCCAAGTTAGTAGAAACAATTGGGGCAGCCTTGGCCCCCACTGCTTTGACAGTTGTGCCTGTTTGCTTGGTGCTGGCCAAGGCTGTCCCAATTGTTTCTTCAAACTTGGCTTGTGTTCTTGATATCTCCACTTTAAATGGCTTGTCTCTTTTAGAACTTGGTGTTTTTTCACATTGAAAATGTATTTCTGTTTCAGATATATTTTGCACGTTAAAGTTATGTGTGCAGAAGTATGTATGTTCAATGGAAGTATCATTTAATAGCAACTGTTTGTAAATTAAATGTGACATTTAAGTGATTAAGGACAAAAATGCTTGCATTTGACCACATTTTTTGGGTAAGCATATTTCCTTATTACAAAAACTACATAAAGTAAACATCTGGTTTATATTTCTCTTACTGTATGACCAGGTTTTTTTGTTTTTTTTTTACATTTCACCTAAGAGTGTTGGGAACTACATATTAAAAGTGGAGTGGTGGTTTTGGCTGATTTAGTTTTGCCTCCCCTATACCCTGAAAGCATGTAAAGTATCTGTGCTGTATAGAGAGTCACTGGCAGTTCTCGCTGACTTTTTCTAACTTGGCGCGAGGAACTACCATTCCTCTAGATAAGGCCTAACAGGCCGTCCGTATATGTCGAAGGCAAAAATGTTTTTGCTTTTTTATTAAATATCCTTATGCCAATAAAGTAGTCCCCATTTATATCTTTGAACACACTAAGTTAAGCTGAGTAAATTAATTTTATTGGAACATGAAAAAGAAAGTACATCTGTATTTTAGATATTGTGGACATTGCCATTGAAAAGATACACCAGGGGGCGGAGTTGAGACGACACAGTTATTTTTTCCCCCCTGACAGTGCAGACACCGTGTTTGAGCAGAACAGACGGGAGGAATAAAAATAAACACGACGACGTCTCGGATTTCGGTTCAAACGGTTGAAATCTCATCACATGATTAGAAATCACTGTGCTGGGGGCTCCTGAGGGGCGCATCCAGTAAAAGCGTTCCGCATGGAGTGCAGGATGTGCCCTATAGTCTGGACGTCGCGAGTTTGAGGCCAGGCTATTCCTTTGCTGACCAAGGATGGGAGCTTCCAGGGGGCGCCGCTCAATTGGCCGAGCGTCGCCCGGGGGGAGGGAGGGTTAGGTCGGCAAGGGTGTCCTTGGCTCACCGCGCACCAGCAACCCCTGTAGTCTGGCCGTGCGCCTGCGGGCTTGCCTGTAAGCTGCCCGAGAGCTGCGTTGTCCTCCGACGCTGTAGCTCTTGGGTGGCTGTATGGTGAGTCCGCAGTGTGAAAAAAAGCAGTCGGCTGATGGCACACGCTTCGGAGGACAGCGTGTGTTCATCTTTGCCCTCCAGCGCAGGGGTGGTAGCGGTGAGCTGAGCCTAAAAATAATTGGCCATTCCAAATTGGGGATAAAATAATAAAGAATAATTGGCAACGACTAAAAAAGAAAAAAAAAATCACTGTGCTGCCTCACAGAATTTACAGTACAGTAGCCATCTTGTTTACACTTAAAGTAACTACTAAAACTCAGTGACCAACTACCTGAAGATATGAATATCTCAGAAGAAGCTGAACCACCAAAGAAAATCCCCAAAGTAGTAACTAGACATGCCGATTTGGATGAAGAACAATTAAATGAACTGGAAGATAGCAAAACAGAAAAAAATACAAAAAAATGACAAAGTGGGCAATTGCCATCTTTCAGGCCGGCTAAAACACAAACAAATTGAAATATATGTCTCAGCTGTGAAAAATGCACATCTTAATCAAACACTAAGGGATTTCTATGGAAATGTAAGAAATGGCAAAGGGGAAGAATATAAAATTTCAAGCTACGTTAGTCTCCAAGCTGGAATAAACTGATATATAAATGAAAATAAAACTGGCGAATCTGCCAATAAAACACACCCTGACTGTGTCACTTCAAAACCTTCCACCCATTATCCACCCCTCTCCGACACAGACCATGGAAAATTAATGAAATCTGAAGTTCTGTGCACCAAACCGGCTCTGGGCTTGGTGAGGAAGGGATGTGTAGACGTACAGTATTATCTTAAATCTGAAGCTCTGTGAACTGACCCGGCTCTGGGCTTGGTGAGGAAGGGCTGGGTAGACGTACAGTATTATCTTAAATCTGAAGCTCTGTGAACTGACCCGGCTCCGAGCTTGGTGAGGAAGGGCTGGGTAGACTTACAGTATTATCTTGCATGCCGTGGCCAAGAGGGACAACAGGAGACGCAACTCTTTCCAACTAAAGCAGGATGAAAATGGTGCAAGATACATAACATGGTACTTTAATGAGGACACAAAACATCACAAAGATATGCATGAGGCAAAGAAAGAGAGCCTCTGTGGCTTCAAATGAACAGCCAAGGAACAAAATGTGTCCAGTTGAAGCCTACTTGAATCTATAGAAAAATGCCCCCCCCCCCCCCAAACCCCGATGCTCAGGCATTCTACTTACACACCAAGAAGACAACCTCAACATGTTCTAGATGGGGAAAATATTGGTATTCCCAAGAACCCATGGACATTGACTACCCGTCTTCAATGATGCCTCTGCTTTCCACTGAAGCTCAGCTTTCCACACGCTGCACAACCACTCCCTGCGAAGCACAGTGGTGCATGCTCTGTGAAGCAGCCCTGGCGCTTCAGAAAGCCGACATTTAATGACTGTCACAGGCCACCAATCACAGTCTAGTCTTAGAAACCATTGGACTCCTTCCACTGAAAGACAAGCATAGTGTGAAATCCTACAACAGAAAAGTACAGGCGATCACAACTCCCATCGTCTGCACTCTGCTGAAACAGCAGCCTCCAGGACAGAGAGAAGAAAATGAATTCAGTGCCGTACGCTGCTCCACTGGATCTTTTCAGCATGTTTTTTAAACAATGTACTCAATGGCAATGTGCAATTCAACACATAGCAAGCTGTTTCAATTCAATTATTTTATTTAGCTTTACTTACTGTGTAGTTCAAACTTAGAAATGGGACTACTTTTTGTTCCCTTTTTTGGAATAAAATTCCCTTAAAAATAAAAAGTGCCCTAAAAAGGATTTCTGGTTTTTATTTTTCAAATCCACTGTTTTACCTGGATTATAAATGCACTAAGCCCTTTCAGGGTGTCCATATACAGACTTCTCAGGGGCTGGAGAGACTTGACTTCGTCTCGTGCCTCACAACTCCCCGAGGCATCCGTATATTCGATGTATATGGACACCCTGCTGGGCCTTGTTGCGTACATACCATGCCTTGCAAAAGTATTCAGACCCCTGACCAATTCTCTCATATTACTGAATTACAAATGGTACATTGAAATTTCGTTCTGTTTGTTATTTTATTTTAAAACACTGAAACTCAAAATCAATTATTGTAAGGTGACATTGGTTTTATGTTGGGAAATATTTTTAAGAAAAATAAAAAACTGAAATATCTTGCTTGCATAAGTATTCAACCCCTGTGCTGTGGAAGCTCCCAGTTTACACCGATGAAAGAAATTGCCCTAACGAGGACACAATTACCTTACCATTGGCCTCCACCTGTGAACCATTAAAGTTGCTGTCACGTTTCCTGGATAAAAACCACACTGTTGAAGGATCATTGGTCAGGCTGTGAATCTGAAGGAAAATGAAGACCAAAGAGCATTCTACAGAAGTTAGAGATAAAATAATACAAATGCATAGATTAGGGAAAGGGTACAAAATAATATCCAATTGTTTGGATATCCCAGTGAGCACAGTTGGATCAATAATCAGGAAGTGGAAGCTGCATCACACCACTCAGGCACTGCCAAGAAAAGACCGTCCCTCAAAACTCAGCGCTCAAACAAGAAGGAGACTTGTGAGAGAAGCCACAGAGAGGCCAGCAATTACTTTGAAGGAGCTACAGAGTTCAGTGGCTGAGAGTGGAGTAATGGTGCACCAGTCAACCATATCAAGAGCTCTGCATAACACTGGCCTGTATGGGAGGGTGGCAAGAAAGAAGCCGTTACTCAAAAAGTACCATCTGAAAGCACGTCTGGAGTTTGCCAGAAAGCATGAGAGTGACCCAGCTGCGATGTGGGAAAAGGTTTTGTGGTCAGATGAGACCAAGATAGAGCTTTTTGGCCAAAACTCAGAGCGCTATGTGTGGCGCAAACCTAACACTGCCCATGCCTCAAGACACACCATCCCTACAGTGAAGTATGGTGGTGGCAGCATCATGCTGTGGGGATGCTTCTCATCAGCAGGGACTGGGCATCTTGTTAAAATTGAAGGAAGAATGGATGGAGCAAAATACAGGGAAATAATGCAAGAGAACCTGCTTCAGTCCGCTAAACAACTGAAGCTTGGGAGGAAATTCACCTTTCAGCAGGACAATGATCCCAAGCACAAGGCCAAAGCAACATTGGAGTGGCTCAAGAACAAAAAGGTGAATGTCCTACAGTGGCCCAGTGAAAGTCCTGATCTCAATCCCATTGAGAATCTGTGGCACTATTTGAAAATTGCGGTCCACAAGCGTCGTCTAACCAACCTGAACAACCTGGAGCAAATCTGCCAAGAAGAATGGGCCAAAATCACTCCGACACTGCGTGCAAAGCTGGTACATACTTACCCCAAAAGACTTAAAGCTGTTATTGCAGCGAAAGGTGGCTCTACCAAATATTAATGTGTGGGGGTTGAATACTTATGCAAGCAAGATATTTCAGTTTTTTATTTTTCTTAAAAATATTTCCCAACATAAAACCAATGTCACCATACAATAATTGATTTTGAGTTTCAGTGTTTTAAAATAAAATATCAAACAGAACGAAATTTCAATGTACCATTTGTAATTCAGTAATATGTGAGAATTGGTCAGGGGTCTGAACACTTTTGCAAGGCACTGTATATCTCACCCTGATGTGTATTACTTACACACCCTGATGAACTGCTGTGTGCGTGTGACTATCACACCGTGATGAACTGCTGTGTGTGTGACTATCACACCCTGATGAACCTCTGTGTGTGTATGACTATCACACCCTGATGAACTGCTGTGTGTGTGTGACTATCACACCCTGATGAACCTCTGTGTGTGTGACTATCACACCCTGATGAACTGCTGTGTGTGTGACTATCACACCCTGATGAACTGCTGTGTGTGTGTATGACTATCACACCGTGATGAACCTCTGTGTGTGTGACTATCACACCCTGATGAACTGCTGTGTGTGTGACTATCACACCGTGATGAACTGCTGTGTGTGTGACTATCACACCCTGATGAACGTCTGTGTGTGTGACTATCACACCCTGATGAACCTCTGTGTGTGTATGACTATCACACCGTGATGAACCTCTGTGTGTGTGACTATCACACCCTGATGAACTGCTGTGTGTGTGACTATCACACCCTGATGAACTGCTGTGTGTGTGACTATCACACCCTGATGAACCTGTGTGTGTATGACTATCACACCGTGATGAACCTCTGTGTGTGTATGACTATCACACCGTGATGAACTGCTGTGTGTATGACTATCACACCCTGATGAACTGCTGTGTGTGTGTGACTATCACACCCTGATGAACTGCTGTGTGTGTGACTATCACACCCTGATGAACTGCTGTGTGTGTATGACTATCACACCGTGATGAACCTCTGTGTGTGTATGACTATCACACCGTGATGAACTGCTGTGTGTGTGACTATCACACCCTGATGAACCTCTGTGTGTGTATGACTATCACACCGTGATGAACTGCTGTGTGTGTGTGACTATCACACCCTGATGAACCTCTGTGTGTGTGACTATCACACCCTGATGAACTGCTGTGTGTGTGACTATCACACCCTGATGAACTGCTGTGTGTGTGTATGACTATCACACCGTGATGAACCTCTGTGTGTGTGACTATCACACCCTGATGAACTGCTGTGTGTGTGACTATCACACCGTGATGAACTGCTGTGTGTGTGACTATCACACCCTGATGAACCTCTGTGTGTGTGACTATCACACCCTGATGAACCTCTGTGTGTGTATGACTATCACACCGTGATGAACCTCTGTGTGTGTATGACTATCACACCGTGATGAACCTCTGTGTGTGTGACTATCACACCCTGATGAACTGCTGTGTGTGTGACTATCACACCCTGATGAACTGCTGTGTGTGTGACTATCACACCCTGATGAACCTGTGTGTGTGTATGACTATCACACCCTGATGAACTGCTGTGTGTGTGACTATCACACCTTGATGAACCTCTGTGTGTGTGTGACTATCACACCGTGATGAACTGCTGTGTGTATGACTATCACACCCTGATGAACTGCTGTGTGTGTGTGACTATCACACCCTGATGAACTGCTGTGTGTGTATGACTATCACACCGTGATGAACCTCTGTGTGTGTGTGACTATCACACCGTGATGAACTGCTGTGTGTATGACTATCACACCCTGATGAACTGCTGTGTGTGTATGACTATCACACCGTGATGAACTGCTGTGTGTGTATGACTATCACACCCTGATGAACTGCTGTGTGTGTGACTATCACACCCTGATGAACTGCTGTGTGTGTGACTATCACACCCTGATGAACTGCTGTGTGTGTGACTATCACACCCTGATGAACCTGTGTGTGTATGACTATCACACCGTGATGAACCTCTGTGTGTGTATGACTATCACACCGTGATGAACTGCTGTGTGTATGACTATCACACCCTGATGAACTGCTGTGTGTGTATGACTATCACACCCTGATGAACTGCTGTGTGTGTGACTATCACACCCTGATGAACTGCTGTGTGTGTGACTATCACACCCTGATGAACTGCTGTGTGTGTGACTATCACACCCTGATGAACCTGTGTGTGTATGACTATCACACCGTGATGAACCTCTGTGTGTGTATGACTATCACACCGTGATGAACTGCTGTGTGTATGACTATCACACCCTGATGAACTGCTGTGTGTGTGTGACTATCACACCCTGATGAACTGCTGTGTGTGTATGACTATCACACCGTGATGAACCTCTGTGTGTGTGTGACTATCACACCGTGATGAACTGCTGTGTGTATGACTATCACACCCTGATGAACTGCTGTGTGTGTATGACTATCACACCGTGATGAACTGCTGTGTGTGTATGACTATCACACCCTGATGAACCTCTGTGTGTGTATGACTATCACACCGTGATGAACTGCTGTGTGTGTGTGACTATCACACCCTGATGAACTGCTGTGTGTGTGACACCTTGATGTGTGTGTGTGTGTGTGTGTGTGTGTGTGTGTGTGTATGTATGTATGTATGTATGTATGAATATACTGTATATATGTGCTATCCAAATGGGGACCATAATGTGGAGTGCATTTATATAAAGGATTATGAACCTAGTGAAGTTTTATATTGATAGAACCATGAAAACACAGTTAGCAGCCAAATTACTATAAATATGTTATATCAGTTACCTACAATGTACTTGCATCATGTACTTACATTGCACAAACACACACAGCAGCGTGTGAGCGTCGTTCTTTACTATCCAAATAGGGACTTATGTTGCTCCATACTATCTCCAATGCACATGGTATCTAAACAAAGACATACAGTATGTTCCTCTATCAGAATTTGGGCTTCAATACTAAATGATCAGTTGTTTTCACCAAAAAAACCCATTAGGGGTGTACATTTTTATGAAAGTTTAAACTCTATGTTATGCCCTAGTCTGAATGTTTAAACAATCTCTCTCTCTAGATACATGAACACACACACACTTCATAATACGTTTCACATACCAACTACTGACATCCCTGATTTTTTTTTCTTTGAACATATACTCTCTAAATAAGCAAACACTGTTTTAACACAACAAAGACTTACAAACTACAAATTAAAGAAGGACAAATCTCCTATTCACAGGACAGTACATCTTGCCTTCTAGCTACGAATACTTCTATTTAGAATTAGATGAGCATTTGTGTTTTTCTACATTACTATTGCTTAGTCTTGATTTGAAATGGTAGCAATGCACTAACATTGTGTAATGATTCCCTATAGAAATAACTGAGACCTGTATCTTAATAGATGCATATATAGCCACAATCCATGTATTAATGTGTGTGTGTGTATATATTGTGACCATAGACGTGGGCTGGTCACAAATGGTAAATATGTGGGTCCTAGCATATTATGGTATACAGGACCGGGGCACTGGAAAGTGCCGGATTGAGCAGGGAAAGACTACATCTCCCAAGAGACAATGCTGGAGTTGTAGTTAATAGGGCCTACAAAAATGGCAGCCACCAAAGAAACTACAAGGGCCAGGAGTACATAGGGTTTAATTGAAATGTAAACCAGCACAGCTGCAGGTGTTTAAGAGGTGTTAGTTTTGTAAGTGGCTGGACTGGTTGACAATAAAAGGAAATTATCTCCTTTGTTCAGGGTCGAGCTGGGGGAGGCTTATGGTGGTTGCGGTTAGACTTTGTGGAGAAAGGAGAAGTTAAGAAAAAGACAAAGAAATACGGTGGAACAGGCTTAAAACTGGTAAGTAGCTTAGCTACCCAGTGGATAAGATAGATAAAGGGGGGGAGTGAAGTCAGATCTCCACACGGAGATAGATATTGTTTAGTTTTGTTTTGTTTGGTTCAAATAAATATACAGACACTGTACTGTTTTATTTCATTTCTGTGGTCCTGTGATTCTGTCTTACACCAAATAGACAGTGGAAGCGGTCCTGCAAGTGGCAGACTTACCCCGGTGTGTCACATATGGTGGAGAATGCGGGTAACCCTCTCTACTGATAAAAGATAGCGCAAACACAGCAACATGGAAGCGGTGGTACAAAGCCTCCTACAAGCGGTGATGTCTCAGCAAGAGGCAACCTGAGCTCAGCAAGAAGCGACCCGGGTGCAGCAGGAGACCAACCGCATATTTTTGGAGGAGCAAAGAAACACTTCCCAAGCACTGCGACAGGAGGTACATGAGTTGGATCAAAAAATCCTAGCTCTCAGTACCAGAGAACCCCCCCACTCCCTACCTATCAGGGCTAACAAGTTCATCCAGAAAATGACAGAACAGGATGACGTTGAGGCATTTATCAAAACTTTTGAACGCATTGCAGAACGGGAAAAGTGGCTACAGGACCAGTGGGCTGGGATTATAGCTCTGTTCTTAGTGGGAGATGCACAGAAGGCATACTACGATATGGAACCCGAACAAGCGGATGATTTCACCTTGTTAAAAGCGGAGATCTTGGCCCGTTTCGGAGTGACCTCAGCGGTACGAGCCCAGAGGTTTCATGGGTGGGCTTACTAGTTCAACAGAGCACCATGGTCACAAATGTATGACCTCATACATCTTGCCAGGAAATGGCTACAGCCCGAGGAGTGTAGCCCGTCTGCTATTGTGGAACGAGTGGTCATGGACCACTTTCTTCGTGGATTACCCTCCAACATCAGAAGATGGGTCGGACAGGGAGATCCGACAGATGCAAACCAGCTTGTTGCGTTGGTGGAGCGATACCTCGCAGCAGGAGACCTGGTGAAACCGATCAGAGCGGACCAGGGCCCCCAGAAGAGAGACACCGCCTATACCGGTAAGACTGTTTCAAGTAAAAGCGGGGCAGAAGGGCAGCGGCATGCTGCGAAGGGACTGGAAAGTAATAATGAAAAAGCATTCTGGCCGTCAAAGTCAGAAGGGGGCGCTAGACCAAAATCGGGACTGATACAACCACATATAATTTGCTTTAAATGTCAAGGTCCAGGTCATATTGCTGTAAACTGTCCATTAAATGTTGAACCCATGCAATGTAATGTGGGGGAGGGAGACGGTTATGAGGGACTGTATACATGCACCGTGGTGTCGGTGCTGACAGGGGTCAGGTCGGAGGAAAACCCCTGTTGTAGAATAAACATAGGAGGTAATAATCTTGTAGCTTTGCTTGATTCGGGAAGTATGGTTACATTGGTCTCGACAGATTTAGTCAGGCCCACACAATTGATTAAGTCTAGGGACCTTGGGATTACCTGTATACATGGTGACACCCAGTCATACCCTAGCGCCATGGTACCGTTCGAGATGGCTGTAGGATCTGTGCAATGGCGAGCAGCTGTGGTACCTGTAATGCCATATGAGGTATCCTAGGGCGAGCCTTTCCATTGTTTGAACAACTTTGGAACAAAAAGGGCCTATTGGCTTCGCCCAAGAATTCACAGGAGGCTGACATTGAACCTCAGAGCAAAGAATTGGCAATGTTATTACCTAATTTTGAGCCCGACCGGGCCAGTACTGGTACGAAGCCACCGGTAGTTATGGTGGGAAATGAACCGGGACCGGAAGTTCCTGGTCCCTCAGGTACAAGGGATGGCAGCAGAGGGGAGGAGTTTCCAGTACATGGTGTAAACCCTGATAATTTTGGCACAGCACAATTACGGGACCCTACGTTAGCAAACGTGAGGGAAAAAATAGGAATGATAAATGGTGTATTGGTTAATCCTGCCAGACCAATATATTTTCCCCATTTTATAAGCCGCAACGAATTGTTATATCGGGTAGCGAAGACAGGGGAGGGGGTTACAGAGCAGCTGTTAGTGCCCCAACCATATAGGAGGACAGTGCTGGATTTAGCACACGGTCATATACTGGGGGGACACCTGGGAGTGGAAAAAACCCAGGAACGAGTGACACGCACATTTTATTGGCCTGGGGTAGTAACAGCAGTAACCAAGTATTGTGCATCTTGCCCTGAGTGTCAAAAAACAGCTCCGTGTAAAAATGATCTCCTTTTATTGTCAACCAGTCCAGCCACTTACAAAACTAACACCTCTTAAACACCTGCAGCTGAGCTGGTTTACATTTCAATTAAACCCTATGTACTCCTGGCCCTTGTAGTTTCTTTGGTGGCTGCCATTTTTGTAGGCCCTATTAACTACAACTCCAGCATTGTCTCTTGGGAGATGTAGTCTTTCCCTGCTCAATCCGGCACTTTCCAGTGCCCCGGTCCTGTATACCATAATATGCTAGGACCCACATATTTACCATTCGTGACCAGCCCACGTCTATGGTCACAATATATAATATATATCTATACATTACATCGTGGTCTTCCAATGCTGGTGTATGGCTATGCATGTACACTTCAAAACAGACGCCCACTTAAGGCTGCAGAGCCACGTCAACTTTACAAAAATAAAACTATACTTCCATGCACTTTTGATTCCAATGCAAGCATGTAAATAACTGACATTTGCTCTATTACTGCTTTGTAGCATTTCAAAGCATTCAGTATTCCTATAGGTTGGCTGGTAGGGAGCCTGCAGGGTTTAAGGGTCATTCCACCGGATATACTGTTGGCACGGTGGCTGCATCCAGGGACATTCCTACCAGAAAATCTGCAGGGCTGCTACCTGAAGTCAGCACACACCTGTGCCTCTCATTAGCATATTGTGTTACTGGGTTCTGCAATCTCTTTTTCCTATACTGGTTGTGTGCCTTTACCTTTACATTTGGTGTCGGGGCACAGAGCTCGACCCCTAATCCTGCTCGGTGGCAGGCATCCAGGATTGTCTCTGGTCCTGTTCATTACTGCTCCCCAGTAATGTTGTTGAAGCTGACACCCTGGGATCCTTCAAGAAGCTGCTTGATGAGATTCTGGGATCAATAAGCTACTAACAACCAAACGAGCAAGATGAGCTGAATGGCCTCCTCTCGTTTGTAAACCTTCTTATGTCTTACTAAAAATAAATATATAAATAACATGTTATACAGTAGCTATGTTACTAATACATATAAGCATTACAACATATGTATTTTAAAATAATTGGAAACTTCACTCTTAGATACTTTTTTTATTTTATATCGAGAAATAACACAAATAATCAATACAGTCCAATAGAGTACACCAAAGACAACTCCACCAAATGCATTGTAATAGGTATTAAGGAAATACGCTTTAGAATCGAGCTGTTTGCCTTGAAGGTCAAAGGTAACAGCGCAGAATGCTGACGTTAAAGTGTGTCCCAAAGTGAACACCTTTGCTATGCGCCCCACACCCTAAACTGCCGACGAAGGGAACTACACTACGTAGGTCAAGGGGATAGTGCACGGAAAGCGATTTGAGACAGCCTAGTTGTATATGTCTATGGAAAAAACTAGCGCTCAGCACTGTATATTACAGAGTCACGGAGTTGGGTGGGAAGGGTCTTGTTGCTACACCGGAAGTATTGTACCTCTGAAGTGCGTGTTTTGTATCCGCACCACAAAGGTAAGTTTTGATCAAGCGAAATGGTACATTATTATATTATGTACACATTATCTGTGAAATGGTACATTATAGTTGTACGGGTATTTTGGTGTAAACCCTACGCCTATGTATTTATTTTTTTGTTATCTTCTCTGAAATAAATCTCGTTTAATGTATTGTACTGTAGCTACTTACTATGACAGATTATATATATATATATATATTATATATTTCTAGATATGGCTGTTGAATGTTTTGCAGGAGCGATACGTGATGCTTTTAGAAATGTCACAATTATAATTGTAATATATTTGTATCAGTTTGCTATAGACGATGCATAGTGTTGGTGACCAGAATTAGTACGTGTTGTTTAAAATGTCAACATCAGTATGCAACTAAACTATTATTATTATTATTATTATTATTATTATTATTATTATTATTATTATTATTTATTTCTTAGCAGACGCCCTTATCCAGGGCGACTTACAATCGTAAGCAAATACATTTCAAGTGTTACAGTACAAGTAATAATACAATAAGAGCAAGATAAATACAATGACTAGTTCAAGCAAGTACAAGTGTGACAAAATACAATTCAATAATACAGCAGATAAAAGTGACCGTGATAGTTACATCAAGATATGATTAAATACCAAATACTACAGATTAAACACTTGGCAGATTACAGTACTCTGAAGTACAGGATTAAATGCAGTAAAATAGGGGGCAGATAAGAGTAAGTAAAGCACATTTAAGGAAGGGTGAAAGTGTCCCAGGGGAGAAACAGAGGAGTTCTACAGGTGCTGTCTGAAGAGGTGAGTCTTAAGGAGGCGCCGGAATGTGGCCAGGGACTGGGCGGTCCTGACATCTGTAGGTAGGTCATTCCACCACTGCGGAACGAGGGTGGAGAAGGAGCAGGCTCTGGAGGCAGGGGAGCGTAGAGGAGGTAGAGCCAGTCTTCTAGTGCAGGCAGAGTGGAGAGGTCGAGTGGGGGTGTAGGGAGAGATGATGGTCTGGAGGTAGCTGGGTGCAGTCTGGTCAAGGCATCTGTAGGCTAGTACAAGAGTCTTGAACTGGATGCGAGCGGTGATCGGTAGCCAGTGGAGTGAGCGGAGTAGTGGAGTTGCGTGGGAGAAGCGAGGCAGAGAGAACACCAGGCGGCAGCGGAGTTCTGGATGAGCTGGAGCGGACGGGTGGTGGACGAGGGAGGCCAGCCAGGAGGGAGTTGCAGTAGTCTAGGCGGGAGAGTACCAAGGCCTGGACCAGGAGCTGGGTGGCGTAGTTGGTGAGGAAGGGTCGGATTCTTCGGATGTTGCTCAGGAAGAATCGGCAAGTGCGTGCCAGAGTGGAGATGTGCTGGGAATAAGAGAGGCAGGGGTCCAGGGTGACTCCGAGGTTCTTAGCGGAGGAAAAGGGAGAGAGTGTGGTAGATTCCAGAGGAAAGGGGATAGAGAGATCAGAGGAGGAGGAGGAGGGAAAGAAAAGGAGGTCAGATTTAGAGAGGTTGAGTTTGAGGTGATGCGAGTGCATCCAGGAGGAAATAGCAGACAGACAGGTAGAGATACGGGAGGAGATGGTGGAGTCAGAGGTGGGGAATGAGAGGAAAATCTGAGCATCATCAGCATAGAAATGGTATGAGAAACCATAGGATGCTAATGTCAAACTAATGTTTGATCGTTGTGGTTCGTGTTTTGTTTTAACCTGAAGCCCAGTTAACATTTGGACACGTGTAGCTGTTCCATTTCTCAACCGGTCCTTGTGCGAGGTTAACAATGTCGCGTTCTTATGTGTCTGATCACAAGGTCGTTTTTTAAATTAGTTGTAGTGTTTTTATATGAAATATGCACAAACCCGTCAAAATCATGATACAACTTTAGTGATCCGGAATAATGTATTTCAGCAGACTGCATACATAGCATGAGGCGTCATGACACCAAGGAACCAGAGACTGCCAGTTATGAGAGGCTTGTATTCAGAAATGCCTCTGATTACCATTACATGAAGATCTCACTGTGAGTATGGGGATCATGTTACTGGAGGCACAGCTATGTGCATTAAAAGAACAATGGAGCGATGTACCAAAAAACAGCCTTGCCAAACAGCAGATTTTGACAAGGGCTGTTGCTGATTCATCTCAGAATTGATCCACTGTTTCTGCATGAACACAGCTGGAGTCACGGCCAATATATACTAGAGCCCCATGAAATGGTTGCTTTTTTAAATCTTGCAAAAGTTAGTGATGAAAACATTATTGCAACAAGCGCACCCTCCCTAGACTTACTGCCTGCCTGTGCCAGTGTCCTTGCTCTGAGATAAGAGGGTAACCCTCTCTAGACTTACTGCCTGCCTGTGCCAGTGTCCCTGCTCTGAGATAACAGGGTGCACCCTCTCTAGACTTACTGCCTGCCTGTGCCAGTGTCCCTGCTCTGAGATAACAGGGTGCACCCTCTCTAGACTTACTGCCTGCCTATGCCAGTGTCCCTGCTCTGAGATAACAGGGTAACCCTCTCTAGACTTACTGCCTGCCTCTGCCAGTGTCCCTGCTCTGAGATAAGAGGGTAACCCTCTCTAGACTTACTGCCTGCCTCTGCCAGTGTCCCTGCTCTGAGATAAGAGGGTAATCCAAAGTGTTGTCACAGTTAGGCTCTAGAATGCCAGTTAGGTTCAGTTTTACACATCAGGCCTGTCTATTGCTACTGTGTCAGAGAGCAGATGTTCACGTTGACAGGCTGCTTCCAGCTCAAGGGCAATTTTAGCAGTCGTGACACAAACTTGCTCTCCATCATGGCGCTGTCACTCAGAGTCTAATCGGTTTTGCTCCTTGCACTCTATGACAGTATTAGGTTATATATGTCTTTTATTATTATTTATTTATTAGCAGACGTCCTTATCCAGGGCGACTTACAATTGTTACAAGTGTTCAAGTGAAAAGGGCATGTGTTTCCTTTTCATTGATTTGTGGGGAGATATACCTTTATAATGCTTGCATTTTCTTTACTAAAATAGGTAGAATGTAACGGCTGGTTGAGTGTCTCTTCAATTTCATCCTGTGTTTTCTTTCCAGTATATTTGAAGGAGGAAACATTCGTCTCAATGCTGCCCATTTCAAGCAGTTGATCACTTCACTCAGGGAGCTGTATGGAGAGGTATGCACAGAGAGGACACATACATTTAACATTAAACATGAAAGAATCATTCTCCTTTGTTCAGAATGGGTACCATGGGAGTGCATGCTTGAGAGAGAATTCGTTCTGAATAAAATCAGCACTGTGAACAATAACAGGCTCTGTACAAAGAGAGATTATGAGATTTTAATCTGGTGATTTAATTTTGTAATATTAATATAACACTTATTTAGTTCCAAATGTTCCTATCAGCTGTATTTGTGTTATGTTATGCCAATTTACCTTGGTATGTAGTTACAATTTATAGAAATAAATGAAAGAAATCTGCTACTAATGCCTTTTTATTTCTGATAACATTCCTGCAGATTGGAGCAGCCTTACCATTTGATGTTTTAAAATTTGAAGAGAACACTTTATCAGCAGTGCTTAGAGTATACAGCAGGTAAGGATAATGTATCTGCAGTGCTTAGAGTATACAGCAGGTAAGGATAATGTATCTGCAGTGCTTAGAGTATACAGCAGGTAAGGATAATGTATCTGCAGTGCTTAGAGTATACAGCAGGTAAGGATAATGTATCTGCAGTGCTTAGAGTATACAGCAGGTAAGGATAATGTATCTGCAGTGCTTAGAGTATACAGCAGGTAAGGATAATGTATCTGCAGTGCTTAGAGTATACAGCAGGTAAGGATAATGTATCTGCAGTGCTTAGAGTATACAGCAGGTAAGGATAATGTATCTGCAGTGCTTAGAGTATACAGCAGGTAAGGATCATGTATCTGCAGTGCTTAGAGTATACAGCAGGTAAGGATAATGTATCTGCAGTGCTTAGAGTATACAGCAGGTAAGGATCATGTATCCGCAGTGCTTAGAGTATACAGCAGGTAAGGATACAGTGCAGCTTTTTAGTTTATTTTAGAAAAAAATGAAACCGATGTACAGTATGTTTAGTACAAGAACTAAAGAAAAGTTCTGAGCAAGAAAAAGCCCATCAGTCCTGTACAGTCCCTTGTAGCTGATTGATCCCAGAACTTCATCTAGGCATCTTTCAAAGGATCCTAGTGATTCAGCAGCAACAAAAACAACACGGCTTTACCATATCTGTTTGTGATTTACTGTGCTCTCCTTCACTCTTTACCATACCTGTTTGTGATTTACTGTGCTCTCCTTCACTCTTTACCATACCTGTTTGTGATTTACTGTGCTCTCCTTCACTCTTTATCATAACTGTTTGTGATTTACTGTGCTCTCCTTCACTCTTTACCATACCTGTTTGTGATTTACTGTGCTCTCCTTCACTCTTTACCATACCTGTTTGTGATTTACTGTGCTCTCCTTCACTCTTTACCATACCTGTTTGTGATTTACTGTGCTCTCCTTCACTCTTTTCTGCTCTTTACCACACCTTACTTTCATTCTGTATTCCACAGTAAATAATAATGATTGCGAGTAAAAGATAATGACTTACTGAATTCTTGTCATGAAGTGCTGTGTTTAGCAGGCTGCTCAATAGGCTTTCTTCCTGGTTTTCTCTCCTGGCAGTGCCCTTGTGAGACTGTGGAGCGCCCTCACGTTGCTCGGGTGCTATCAGGGTCAGCCATGTGGGGTCCGGGTAGTGCAGGTAAAGAGAACCACAAGCCTTGCGTGCACTGAGCCTTCCACTAGGGATCTGATTGCATCTTCCACTAGGGATCTCATTGCCTCTTCCACTGGGGATTTCATTGCCTCTTCCACTGGGGATCTCATTGCCTCTTCCACTAGGGATCTCATTGCCTCTTCCACTAGGGATCTCATTGCCTCTTCCACTAGGGATCTCATTGCCTCTTCCACTAGGGATCTCATTGCATCTTCCACTAGGGATCTCATTGCATCTTTGTGTTACACATTACCATGTTCTCATCATGCACATACACAGGATGCTAGTTCATGGACTTTGACAATTCCATATGATAGAATGTTATGTTTTTTCAGATTTTTGATCCAGTGAAACTGCATGTTTAGGTTCTAAAGAAGATTGTTGCATTACAATTGTTGATTGGAGTTTTTTTTTGTTACAGATGAAGCTCTTTCATTAATATGCACATTTATGTTTTACATATTAGCCTCAGCCATAACAGGAAGCAAGTCTGAATGTCACCCTTCTTTTTCTTTGTTTTGCAGGTCACACCATTTCTTTTAGCTTTGTCTGGTAACAGCAGAGAACTAAAGCTTGACTAAACTGCATGTGCGGTCCAGAGACCCGGCAATGACCTTTACCTGGAAAGGACTTAACTTCAGAAGTTTATATTGCCTCTCGCAGACGCTTCACCGAGCACAGCTAAGTGTTTCCACAGATACCTTACAGTTCCAGAACCTTTACCAGAGACACATCCATGTTGGGGACAGAGCTGAACTTACCAAGGCTTTTACCAAGAGCGATGTTGCAGCATTTTCAGAGTTAACCGGCGATGCAAACCCGCTTCACCTGGATGAGGATTTTGCCAGAGCGACTCCGTTTGGAAGGCCAATTGTGCACGGTTTGCTGATCAATGGACTGATCTCTGCGGTCCTGGGCACTCAAATGCCTGGGCCTGGGAGCATCTTCCTGTCTCAAGAAATCCGCTTCCCAGCACCCCTGTACCTGGGGGAGGCAGTGCTGGCAGCAGCGGAGGTCACACATATCCGCAGATCCTTCGTCTGGATTTCTGTTTCATGTTCAGTAAAAGACAAAGTTGTCATGGAAGGAGTGGTAAAGGTAATGGTGCCAGGGGTTAAACAGAGCTAGACAGAAGCTGGCAATGAAGTCAGACTGAAGGCCGCTACACAGCAGATTCGATTTGTCATCAGGCGACAAGATAATTCCGCAGTGACATGACTTTTCTGTGTCTACTCTGACGGTATTTCAACATATATGGCAATAAGTCATACATACCAGGCTTATCATTGCTTCAAAATGGACTCCCATATGTTATCTTTCAAATCTTAATCTTTATAATTTCTCTGATATTTGTCATGAAGCTCGGTATTTTTTTCAGTATTATTTTTTCCTCCGTCATTTTGGATACTGCAGCAACCTGGTGGATCACATGCTTTGAAGATGTTCTCTGATTGCTTAATCCCCTAGTTGTTGCGTGACAAAATCTGTTAATTTCGTGTTGCCATGGTGTAAATGATACTTCTCAAAAGTACAGGTTCTACTAATTTTGTCGCATCGCTACAGTTTCGTTTGTCGCATCTGGTGTGTGCAGCCTTGGAAGTTAATAATAAAGATAGCATGAAGCAGGGTGTCTTGTGTGTTCATCATTTTTAGAAAACAGTTAACTGTTATTATCAATTCAAACAGATTACAGCTGTTATCCAAAGCCTGATTATCCAAACAGACTCCCTGTACCCTTATCCTGCCCAGTCATATTCATTGCAGCCTTGAGCGTCCAAAAGCACCTGACAGTCGGAACGCAATGATCCTTCACAACACCTGGCAGTCTGAACGCAATGATCCTTCACAGCACCTGGCAGTCTGAACGCATGATCCTTCACGACACCTGGCAGTCTGAATGCAATGATCCTTCACACCACCTGGCAGTCTGAACGCAATGATCCTTCACAACACCTGGCAGTCCGAACGCATGATCCTTCACAACACCTGGCAGTCCAAACGCATGATCCTTCACAACACCTGGCAGTCTGAACGCATGATCCTTCACAACACCTGGCAGTCCGAACGCATGATCCTTCACAACACCTGGCAGTCTGAACGCAATGATTCTTCACAACACCTGGCAGTCCGAACGCATGATCCTTCACAACACCTGGCAGTCTGAACGCAATGATTCTTCACAACACCTGGCAGTCCGAATGCAATGATCCGTTACAGGCATTTTATTACTACTTTTAACTGATAATGTTACAAACGTAGTAACAAGCAGCAGAAGAGCAACATTTAATTGCATTCCAAATTAGTTTTTCAAATAACATTAACGCTTTTATTTTCCTTTCACAGAAAGAATGAATTTTGATAATTCAATATTAACTGTATCTGTAAGATAAGTACCAGTACAGTTGGAGTGATGGTGGCTGTGAATTTGTCCTAGATTTAGTTTTTGTAGAAAATGTAACAATACTATAAGAAAATGACAATTCTTTGACAAACACTTTCACTAGAAGCAATTGAAGACATTGAGAAAATCTGCTAGTGAAAAAGTTTGTCAAAGGATTTGATCAAGATTCTTCTGGTATTACTACAGCTTGCCTGTGCTTCCCCTTGCTGAAAGCTGTGTGGAAAATACGTTCAACTTAATGATGTGTCCGATAATAAAACAATCAATAGAATTACAATTAGAAATCAAGTCGATTGTATTATTTTATAAAACACTGTTATCAGTCCAGCAGGTCCTAGGAAAGATAACAGTCCTTTGTCTCTTCAGGATTTCTTATAAATGGAAATGTGTTAGAAGTTGTTCAGTATACTGAATGCTTGAACATGGTGAAGAAACAGCTGCTTACATGTGTGTGGATTGCTGTTCTCTACAGCATCTAAAGCAGCAATCACAAATCCAAGCCGCTGTTTCTTGTTTCACTTGGAATGGTAAATTAGCCTGATCCCCACCAATTACCCTCACCTGATTGTCCGCTCCTGATTTCTGTGGAGAGCTCAAGCTGAATATTCGGTTTGTGCAGCACTGTTGAAGAGTCTTGGAAACTGCCTGTCCATGCATTAATATGTCATGTTATGAGCTTCTCCTCCAACATGCTGTACCTGTTTTTTCATAGTACTGACTCCTGTAATGTGGTGATCATATTCCTGGAAGGCATTTGTACAGTAAGGATGCAACATCGACAATGGATAATTGCAAAGCATATGACATGGTTTATTTAGATTTCTAGAAAGCTTTTGACAAAGTCCCGCATAAAAGATTATTTCTCAAACTGAACGCAGTAGGGATTCAAGGAAATGCATGCACATGGATTAGGGAGTGGTTAACATGTAGAAAACAGAAAGTACTGATTAGAGGAGAAACCTCAAAATGGAGCGAGGTAACCAGTGGTGTACCACAGGGATCAGTATTAGGTCCTCTGCTATTCCTAATCTACATTTATGATTTAGATTCTGGTATAGTAAGCAAACTTGTTAAATTTGCAGATGACACAAAAATAGGAGGAGTGGCAAACACTTGCAGCAGCAAAGGTCATTCAAAATGATCTAGACAGCATTCAGAACTGGGCAGGCACATGGCAAATGAATTTAATAGAGAAACGTGTAAGGTACTGCACACAGACAATAAAAATGTGCATTATAAATATAACATGGAAGATACTGAAATTGAAAAAGGAATCTATGAAAGAAAGGAGTTTATGTTGACTCAGAAATGTCTTCATCTAGACAATTTGAGGAAGCTATATAAAAAGCCAACAAAATGCATGGATATGTTGTGAGAAGTGTTGAATTTAAATCAAGGGAAGTAATGTTAAAACTTTACAATGTATTAGTAAGACCTCACCTTGAATATTGTGTTCAGTTATGGCCACCCCGTTACAAAAAGTGTTGCTGCTCTAGAAAGAGTGCAAAGAAGAGCAACCAGACTTATTCCTGGTTTAAAAGGCATGTCGTATGCAGACAGGCTAAAAGAATTGAATTATTCATTCTTGAACAAAGAAGACTACGCGGTGATCTGATTCAAGCATTCAAAATCCTAAAAGGTATAGACAATGTCGACCCAGGGGACTTTTTTGACCTGAAAAAAGAAACAAGGACCAGGGGTCACAAATGGAGATTAGATAAAGGGGCATTCAGAACAGAAAATAGGAGGCACTTTTTTACACAGAGAATTGTGAGGGTCTGGAACCAACTCCCCAGTAATGTTGTTGAAGCTGATACCCTGGGATCCTTCAAGAAGCTGCTTGATGAGATTCTGGGATCAATAAGCTACCAACAACCAAATGAGCAAGATGGGCCGAATGGAAATGCACGCAACACATTACCTGTATTTTTGACCCATCTGTCCAAATTGAACAATAATCTTCCCAATCATTATTTAGCCATCTCAGTGCCCGTTTACAAAACTCACATTAACATACATTTTGATAAACGAGTTTCCCTCATCGAGTCGTTGTGACAGGAAGTGATGTATCTGACCTGCGACAATTTAAGCTTTTTAACGAGATTTCAAAGCATTAACTGATTGATGTAATTAATACATTTCGTTTGAAAATCACTTGCTACTAAAGCTCTCGTTACTATGCCACGAGTTCAATACAATAACACTGGGTTTGAAAATCCTGCCATGAATGTCTTACACGTTGTATCGTTAATACAAGCCATTTTAAAGCAAAATGAAGAGACTGAATAAGAACAGCTAAACTCACAATTGCGAAATAACGTGATAAATATGTTTTGCTTTATGGCGCTAATGCGCTTCCGTACTCTGTGAAGCGAGTTAGCAGAAGATGTTGGAGTGTGATTCTGTCGGGCTTTAGGACCACACCGCGTGCGTCGGTATTACTCCCAGCCCCTGACACCGCCAGAGCTGTGATGGCACTGAGCCATTCTCGCTTGTCAGAGGAGTTGTCGTTCCCTGTGATACAGCCCGTCCTTCCTTGAATTCGACTCGGATACTGCTCCCAGCTACCCTTCTCAGCTCAGAGGTTGGGAATGGCGTTCATGGAGAAGCCCCCTGCGGGGAAGATCCTGCTGGACGATACGGTACCGCTGACCGCAGTGATCGAGGCGAGCCAGAGCCTGCAGTCCCACACGGTAAGCGAGTGAATCGGGGGAGAGGTGGAGCCGAGCCCGGGGATCAGGAAAGCCAGGCCGGCGGGGAGTAGAGAGTTTTGGAAGGGTGGTGTACTCTCTAACCTCGGAACATCGTGGTATATGTAGTGTCCTGGTATCTTTTGATTGTTTCCCTAAAATGATAACAACATTGCTGGCAGTTTATGTAATTAAGGACATGTAGAAATAAGATGAAAAGTCGTATGCCTCGGTGTTAGGATGCATTTCTTGAATTAATAACTCTGACTGTGTGAAGTGGTGGGGTTGACAGGTCAGCCCGCTTGTGTTTTTTTTTGTTTAGGGAGCACAGCAGTCACTAACCTCACCGCTACACACTAATGTGGTATAAATGGGTTTTTACGATGGTTCACTGTTCCGCTTTGATCAGGATTGCGTCAAGAGCTGTATGACAGCGGTGTTAGTGACACAGTGTTATTGCTGGTCTGAATATTGATTATATTACTATATGTTTTTTGAAGAGCCCGTCGGTGATGGAACAGTTTGTGGACACACACACACACACACACACACACACACACACACACACACTCACTCACTCACACACACACACACACACACACACACACACACACACACACACACACACACACACACACACACACACACACACACACACACACACACACACACACACACACACACACACACACACACACACACACACACACACACACACACACACACACACACACACTCACACACACACTCACACACACACACACACTCACACACACACACACACACACACACACACACACACACACACTCACACACACTCACACACACACACACACTCACACACACACACTCACTCACACACACACACACACACACACACACACACACACACACACACACACACACACTCACACACACACACACACACTCACTCACACGTCGTATTAAATTTGGAACACAGAGCTATCGATTGTGCCTCAATATCTATCGTAATGTAACGCCACTCGTTTCATTTTATTCTTGTTAATCATTATTATGGAGTTTGTATAAAACATGTTGGCAAACAGTATCCATGAACATTCCTCTCTACTGTGAACAATTTCAGTTCAAAACGAGTGAAAGGTTTGTAAATGCGTGTGTCGTTTTCTGGTTTATTTCCTGTTTGTGACGGCACAGTTTCACAGTGCAGCATTGACTTATTTATTAATAGCTTGTTATGTGTTTGTCAGATTGTACTGCTGTAGATTATACAGTGTTCCGCGTTTTCGGTTTTTTATCTTTTTAAAAAAAATCCGGGAATTTTTGGAAGTTTATTTTACATATATTAAAATAGGGATAACATCGGTAAACGTTGTTTTTAACTGAGGAGGGAGGGGGTGGCTGGAGTCTCAGTATACACGCTTTACATGTGGAATATGATGCGTACCAGTGCTGGGTTGTGATTAATAATGTCCCTGGCATGTATGATGTGCAAGTCGAAGCCACGTTTTCCCAAGTTAGCTGGTACTTTGAGAACGTTTGGGCAATCGCTGTGCTGACGAAAATAATATATACCAAGTATGAACATGACATCAGCACAAAACAAGTCAGGTTTATTCTTGAAATCATAAAAAGAAAAGAAAATTGACAGAACTGGGTGGTGCAAGCCATCGGGAGAGCGGTCAAAAATCACACTGGACATTTCCATCTAGCGTTCCATAAGTTTACCAACTGAAGCATCACCATTTTCTGTCAAATATTTACGATTAAGATTGTCGGCGTTAGGCAGTGTTTAAATGATGAACAGACAGTACTGTCGCACGAAGTCACCACTACACCTCTGTAATAAACAGTGGCTGTCTAGCAAAGCTCAGCGCTCTGACAAACTCATAACACAGTCATTCTGCGCTCTCTTTTTATTAAAGTACGTGTAAAGCAGGATAAATATATTTTTGTGCAAGTATTTCAATTTAGTTTTTGATCAAGCTAGTAGTTACGACGCCCAGAAATTGCCACAATAATCGGACTTTGATTGGCCAACATAATCAGGTGATAATGTGTTTGTGAAGTGACAGAGAACCACGTTTGAACTTTATTTGATCCTCTGACGTCTAAACGTCTGCTGTATCCTAGGATACAGTGTAGGGCTGTTTATTACAATTTCAGTGTCAAAATAAAACAGCATTTTAATCAAAATATTGTTATTTCCTAGAAAATGGTACCGGGAAAATATTAAATAATAGACAAAAATCGGGTATAAATCAGTAAAAACCGACGTCCAGTTAAAAAAAACAAAACTGTAAATTATCGGTAAAATTCGGAATAAACCGCAAACGCAGAACACTAATTATACATTAAAAACAAAGAGTAACCAGGTAGCAAGTTTGTAGTCAAGGCTAATAAGTTACAGGAGAGGATGACTGGGGTCGGTGGATTCTGTGCTGGGATTTGTACAGGAAAGGATATGCATTCATGACTGGGGTCGGTGGATTCTGTGCTGGGATTTGTACAGGAAAGGATATGCATTCATGACTGGGGTCGTGGATTGTGTGCGGTGGGTCAGCTAGTTTCAGAGGTCTTGCTTGTTAATATGCTGTATTCAGTGGCCCGTGATCATGTTTCATTAGAATGTACCTCTTGCATAGTTTAGCAGAACGTTAGGCTAACCTACAGCAATGGAGGCGTGGCATTTTCAAGACATTGAAAAACACTTTAAAGTCAATCACGTTTGTCAAATAATTGTACTGGTTTCTTTAGTACAAAAATAAAGAGATTTAGGTGAGAGGAGAGCACAGACCTGCAGTGCTGAATACTGTGTCAGGTGAGAGGGGAGCAGAGACCTGCAGTGCTGAATACTGTGTCAGGTGAGAGGAGAGCAGAGACCTGCAGTGCTGAATACTGTGTCAGGTGAGAGGAGAGCAGAGACCTGCAGTGCTGAATACTGTGTCAGGTGAGAGGAGAGCAGAGACCTGCAGTGCTGAATACTGTGTCAGGTGAGAGGAGAGCAGAGACCTGCAGTGCTGAATACTGTGTCAGGTGAGAGGAGAGCAGAGACCTGCAGTGCTGAATACTGTGTCAGGTTAGAGGAGAGCAGAGACCTGCAGTGCTGAATACTGTGTCAGGTGAGAGGAGAGCAGAGACCTGCAGTGCTGAATACGGTGTCAGATGAGAGGAGAGCAGAGACCTGCAGTACTGAATACTGTGTCAGGTGAGAGGAGAGCAGAGACCTGCAGTGCTGAAGTGTTCTATAGGTCTGTGGTGTTGAAACAGTTAAGGTGATCTGTGTTAATGATCTAAAAAAGGCACATCTGAAGAATACTCCCACCCTAAAACCCAAGCTGTTACAGTACATTGGGGCTAGATATCTTTTAAATAGGTCTGCTTTCAGAAGGAGGGATACCAGGAAGATGAAAGTACCAGAAGAAAACCAAAAGCAACAGAACGAAGAGATGAAGAGATTGGAGTTTTAGTTCTCCTCACAATCCTGCAGCATCAGATGATTAGAGGTTCTGAAAATGTTTCCAGAAATTCTGAAATTTAAAATGAGTTAATAATGTACTGTTCTCTGTTTGTATGTTTAGGGAAGTACCACACTTTTTTTCATTTACAATTTCCTCTGGTGGTTTATGTGGTATAAATTCAATTCTGTTGTTTCCATTATTGAGTCTGTATGCTTTGAATTCTTTACACAGCTTCCCCACCCTGCAGTTTGATACATGTCTTGTCCATGCTTAGCTTTTCCATTGTGTGAGAGAGTTTTATAACCAGAACTTTATACTTCATAAACTGAGGCAACCCTGCTGTCTGTGTAAAAGTATTCCAGAAACCTAGCACCTGACTCTGAGGACATGGAGGAAGCATAGATTTTATTGAGTGGTATTGCAGAGTATTAAAGAAATGCTCTACAGTAACAGAATTCAGCAATGAACGATTTTTTCTTTTCTTTTAAGGAATACATTATCCGTGTTCAGAGAGGTGTATCTACAGAGAGCAGCTGGCAGGTAAAAGTGAACTTATTTTTACTTCTTACTGAATAAGGAGTCCCACAGGCTGCCCCTGTGCCTGCCTGCCTGCCTGTCTGTCTGTCTGTCAGACACACTCTCCATGCTGAGGGAGTCCCACAGGCTGCCCCTGTGCCTGCCTGCCTTCCTTCCTTCCTGCCTGTCTGCCTGTCTGTCTGTCAGACACACTCTCCATGCTGAGGGAGTCCCACAGGCTGCCCCTGTGCCTGCCTGCCTACCTTCCTTCCTTCCTGCCTGCCTGCCTGCCTATCTGTCTGTCAGACGCACTCTCCATGCTGAGGGAGTCCCACAGGCTGCCCCTCTGCCTGCCTGCCTGCCTGCCTGCCTGCCTGCCTGCCTATCTGTCTGTCAGACGCACTCTCCATGCTGAGGGAGTCCCACAGGCTGCCCCTCTGCCTGCCTGTCTGCCTGTCTGTCTGTCAGACGCACTCTCCATGCTGAGGGAGTCCCACAGGCTGCCCCTCTGCCTGCCTGTCTGCCTGCCTGCCTGCCTGCCTGCCTGTCTGTCTGTCAGACGCACTCTCCATGCTGAGGGAGTCCCACAGGCTGCCCCTCTGCCTGCCTGCCTTCCTGCCTGCCTGCCTGCCTGCCTATCTGTCTGTCAGACGCACTCTCCATGCTGAGGGAGTCCCACAGGCTGCCCCTCTGCCTGCCTGTCTGCCTGCCTGCCTGCCTGCCTGCCTATCTGTCTGTCAGACGCACTCTCCATGCTGAGGGAGTCCCACAGGCTGCCCCTCTGCCTGCCTGCCTTCCTGCCTGCCTGCCTGCCTGCCTGCCTATCTGTCTGTCAGACGCACTCTCCATGCTGAGGGAGTCCCACAGGCTGCCCCTCTGCCTGCCTGTCTGCCTGTCTGTCTGTCAGACGCACTCTCCATGCTGAGGGAGTCCCACAGGCTGCCCCTCTGCCTGCCTGTCTGCCTGCCTGCCTGCCTGTCTGCCTGCCTGTCTGCCTGCCTGCCTGCCTGCCTGTCTGTCGGGCGCACTCTCCATGCTGAGGGAGTCCCACAGGCTGCCCCTCTGCCTGCCTGTCTGCCTGCCTGCCTGCCTGTCTGCCTGCCTGTCTGCCTGCCTGCCTGCCTGCCTGTCTGTCGGGCGCACTCTCCATGCTGAGGGTTAGGGGTGGCTGTTTTTCTCTGTGGCTCCAGCTGCTGCTTTTCTCAGCGGTTTTGTATATTAAATCGTGTGCATTTTTTTTTTTTTATCAGGTGTTGAGAAGATACAGTGACTTTGATATGCTGAACAATAATTTACAGGTAAGCACTGAGTCAGTTCCATGTGCCAGGGCATTGTAGTTACTTGTGGGTATGTTTAGGGGACCCTTGTGCGCTGAGCCTGTCTGTCTGTCTCTCAGACTGCCCTCAAAGTTTCCACTTATTATTGTTTCTGGAGTCCAGATTTAATGAAAGAGCTCTTTATTATAACTCTTGGAAATGCATATTAAAACTGGCACGTGTTTTAGAAATGTTTATTCAAATTCTAGGTCAAGCTACAAAATGCATGTACAAAGTAAACTCGGTTGATTTGGCAGAGTGAAAGTGTCTGACAGTGTTTCCCTTGAGTGTAGTGGTTCAGCACTGAGCTTCTCAACATGCTTTTATTTGTTTATCACACGCTGAGTCGTTATCACGGTCGCTTAGCAACCTTGCAGGATGGGGCGCAGCAAGCCAGTCCACTCCAAGTGCTGCTTAATCTTTTTACTGAAGATTGAGGTCAAGAGGATCACAGTTCACTGGCTATAGGCAAACATTGAAGGGTTTTTGTGTCTTTTTTTTCCAGGTTAGGTCTTGCAGCAGAGGGCGACATCAGAACAGCTCTTGTGCAGACTGTTTTTTTTATTCAGTATGGCCAGCTGACTGCCGTGCTGAATTTCATTTGCATTACATGTTGAATATAATGAATGCTGACACAAAGGCAAGCTAGTGATAGAAAACCTTTTTAAAAGGGTTACTGAAACACGATACGGTAAACTTATACCCCACAGATTTCCCTCCTTCATCCTGCAGGAGCACAATGACCAGTGCAGAGCTCTCTGTGGGCCCCAAACCAAGCCTGAGAGCAAGGTGCCAGCGGGAGTGGAGTCATTGAATATTAGCATTAGGGTCCCACATGGTTATGTATGAGGAACATATTTATTTTGAGCTGACCAGGGTTCAACTCTTCCAACACAGGCGTTGGCTCCCTGTTCTGTGGCACAGCTCCAAAACAATGTGAATAAATGCTGTTCTGTTCAAAAGACCTTTCATTGAAACATGTAGAAACCCTTTAGAAAGTCTAATTGATGTTGTCATAGTAAACCTTGTATATAACACTTTTTGTTTAGTTTGTTTCCGTTGTATCATTTTCCCCTTTGAATTGTGATTGAGCATTTTGAAGTTGTGGGTGGGTTATGCCGTTGAAGAAGGAAACACTGCATCTCTATGCTTGGATTGGATCCTCTCCTGTTGTAACTCACACACAGTTTTAATCCACAGAAACATGACATGTCACCCTTCAGAAAACCTTGAAACTCCTAATAATCATTTCCATATATTCCCCTACAGTAAAGAATGATTAATCCTGAAATCTCCCTGTTAGATACTCTATAGATACTGTGCAGACTTACAACTGTATAGTGGAGCTGCAGCTGCTTGTAGGCTAGTCATTGATGGAAGAGCCCACCCCTGCTCCACAGCACCGCGAGACACGAGAAGAACAAGACGTTTCCTGTGAGGAGACACTGGCACCTTTCTCAGCACCGCGAGACACGAGAAGAATAAGGCGTTTCCTTTGAGGAGACGCTGACACCTTTCTCAGCACCGCGAGACATGAGAAGAACAAGGCGTTTCCTTTAAGGAGACACTGGCACCTTTCTCAGCACCGCAAGACACGAGAAGAACAAGGCGTTTCCTTTGAGGAGACGCTGGCACCTTTCTCAGCACCGCGAGACACGAGAAGAACAAGGCGTTTCCTTTAAGGAGACGCTGGCACCTTTCTCAGCACCGCGAGACACGAGAAGAACAAGGCGTTTCCTTTGAGGAGACGCTGGCACCTTTCTCAGCACCGCGAGACACGAGAAGAACAAGGCGTTTCCTTTGAGACGCTGGCACCTTTCTCAGCACCGCGAGACACGAGAAGAACAAGGCGTTTCCTTTGAGGAGACGCTGACACCTTTCTCAGCACCGCGAGACACGAGAAGAACAAGGCGCTTCCTTTGAGGAGACGCTGACACCTTTCTCAGCACCGCGAGACACGAGAAGAACAAGGCGTTTCCTGTGAGGAGACGCTGGCACCTTTCTCAGCACCGCGAGACACGAGAAGAACAAGGCGTTTCCTTTGAGACGCTGGCACCTTTCTCAGCACCGCGAGACACGAGAAGAACAAGGCGTTTCCTTTGAGGAGACGCTGACACCTTTCTCAGCACCGCGAGACACATGAAGAACAAGGCGCTTCCTTTGAGGAGACGCTGACACCTTTCTCAGCACCGCGAGACACGAGAAGAACAAGGCGTTTCCTTTAAGGAGACACTGGCACCTTTCTCAGCACCGCGAGACACGAGAAGAACAAGGCGTTTCCTGTCAGGAGACGCTGGCACCTTTCTCAGCACCGCGAGACACGAGAAGAACAAGGCGTTTCCTTTGAGGAGACGCTGGCACCTTTCTCAGCACCGCGAGACACATGAAGAACAAGGCGTTTCCTTTGAGGAGACGCTGACACCTTTCTCAGCACCGCGAGACACGAGAAGAACAAGGCGTTTCCTTTGAGACGCTGGCACCTTTCTCAGCACCGCGAGACACGAGAAGAACAAGGCGTTTCCTTTGAGACGCTGGCACCTTTCTCAGCACCGCGAGACACATGAAGAACAAGGCGTTTCCTTTGAGGAGACGCTGGCACCTTTCTCAGCACCGCGAGACACGAGAAGAACAAGGCGTTTCCTTTGAGACGCTGGCACCTTTCTCAGCACCGCGAGACACGAGAAGAACAAGGCGTTTCCTTTAAGGAGACACTGGCACCTTTCTCAGCACCGCGAGACACATGAAGAACAAGGCGTTTCCTTTGAGACGCTGACACCTTTCTCAGCACCGCGAGACACGAGAAGAACAAGGCGTTTCCTTTAAGGAGACACTGGCACCTTTCTCAGCACCGTGAGACACGAGAAGAACAAGGCGTTTCCTTTGAGGAGACGCTGGCACCTTTCTCAGCACCGCGAGACACGAGAAGAACAAGGCGTTTCCTTTGAGGAGACGCTGGCACCTTTCTCAGCACCGCGAGACACGAGAAGAACAAGGCGCTTCCTTTGAGGAGACGCTGGCATCTTTCTCAGCACCGCGAGACACGAGAAGAACAAGGTGTTTCCTTTGAGGAGACGCTGGCACCTTTCTCAGCACCGCGAGACACGAGAAGAACAAGGCGCTTCCTTTGAGGAGACGCTGGCATCTTTCTCAGCACCGCGAGACACGAGAAGAACAAGGTGTTTCCTGTGAGGAGACGCTGGCATCTTTCTCAGCACCGCGAGACACGAGAAGAACAAGGCGTTTCCTGTGAGGAGACGCTGGCACCTTTCTCAGCACCGCGAGACACGAGAAGAACAAGGCGTTTCCTTTGAGGAGACGCTGACACCTTTCTCAGCACCGCGAGACACGAGAAGAACAAGGCGCTTCCTTTGAGGAGACGCTGACACCTTTCTCAACACCGCGAGACACGAGAAGAACAAGGCGTTTCCTTTAAGGAGACACTGGCATCTTTCTCAGCACCGCGAGACACGAGAAGAACAAGGCGTTTCCTTTGAGACGCTGGCACCTTTCTCAGCACCGCGAGACACGAGAAGAACAAGGCGTTTCCTTTAAGGAGACACTGGCACCTTTCTCAGCACCGCGAGACACATGAAGAACAAGGCGCTTCCTTTGAGGAGACGCTGACACCTTTCTCAACACCGCGAGACACGAGAAGAACAAGGCGTTTCCTTTGAGACGCTGGCACCTTTCTCAGCACCGCGAGACACGAGAAGAACAAGGCGTTTCCTTTAAGGAGACACTGGCACCTTTCTCAGCACCGCGAGACACGAGAAGAACAAGGCGTTTCCTTTGAGACGCTGGCACCTTTCTCAGCACCGCGAGACACGAGAAGAACAAGGCGTTTCCTTTAAGGAGACACTGGCACCTTTCTCAGCACCGCGAGACACGAGAAGAACAAGGCGTTTCCTGTCAGGAGACGCTGACACCTTTCTCAGCACCGCGAGACACGAGAAGAACAAGGCGTTTCCTTTAAGGAGACACTGGCACCTTTCTCAGCACCGCGAGACACGAGAAGAACAAGGCGTTTCCTGTCAGGAGACGCTGACACCTTTCTCAGCACCGCGAGACACATGAAGAACAAGGCGTTTCCTTTGAGGAGACGCTGACACCTTTCTCAGCACCGCGAGACACGAGAAGAACAAGGCGTTTCCTTTGAGACACTGGCACCTTTCTCAGCACCGCGAGACACGAGAAGAACAAGGCGTTTCCTTTGAGGAGACACTGGCACCTTTCTCAGCACCGCGAGACACGAGAAGAACAAGGCGTTTCCTTTGAGAAGCTGGCACCTTTCTCAGCACCGCGAGACACGAGAAGAACAAGGTGCTTCCTTTGAGGAGACGCTGACACTTTTCTCAGCACCGCGAGACACGAGAAGAACAAGGTGCTTCCTTTGAGGAGACGCTGGCATCTTTCTCAGCACCGCGAGACACGAGAAGAACAAGGTGTTTCCTGTGAGGAGACGCTGGCACCTTTCTCAGCACCGCGAGACACGAGAAGAACAAGGCGTTTCCTTTGAGGAGACGCTGGCACCTTTCTCAGCACCGCGAGACACATGAAGAACAAGGCGTTTCCTTTGAGGAGACGCTGACACCTTTCTCAGCACCGCGAGACACGAGAAGAACAAGGCGTTTCCTTTGAGACGCTGGCACCTTTCTCAGCACCGCGAGACACGAGAAGAACAAGGCGTTTCCTTTAAGGAGACACTGGCACCTTTCTCAGCACCGCGAGACACATGAAGAACAAGGCGTTTCCTTTGAGACGCTGACACCTTTCTCAGCACCGCGAGACACGAGAAGAACAAGGCGTTTCCTTTAAGGAGACACTGGCACCTTTCTCAGCACCGCGAGACACGAGAAGAACAAGGTGTTTCCTTTGAGGAGACGCTGGCACCTTTCTCAGCACCACGAGACACGAGAAGAACAAGGCGTTTCCTGTGAGGAGACGCTGGCACCTTTCTCAGCACCGCGAGACACGAGAAGAACAAGGCGTTTCCTTTGAGGAGACGCTGACACCTTTCTCAGCACCGCGAGACACGAGAAGAACAAGGCGCTTCCTTTGAGGAGACGCTGGCACCTTTCTCAGCACCGCGAGACACGAGAAGACCAAGGCGCTTCCTTTGAGGAGACGCTGGCACCTTTCTCAGCACCGCGAGACACGAGAAGAATAAGGCGCTTCCTTTGAGGCGACGCTGGCACCTTTCTGAGCACCGCGAGACACGAGAAGAACAAGGCGCTTCCTTTGAGGAGACGCTGGCACCTTTCTCAGCACCGCGAGACACGAGAAGAACAAGGCGCTTTCTTTGAGGAGACGCTGGCACCTTTCTCAGCACTTGAGCACTCAAACTGTTTAGAACTTGAGAATCACCCAGTGTTTATAATAAGGAAGCCGACTCTTCTGGCCATTCATCTGAACAGCAAAGCCGGAATTGCAAGTTCTGCACAGCGGCTTCTGTTTAATCTCAACATGCTGTGTATCTCTTGCAGTTTCTTGCGTTCTCATGCTGTGTGTCTCTTGCAGTTTCTTGCGTTCTCATGCTGTGTGTCTCTTGCAGTTTCTTGCGTTCTCATAGCAGCTTTGTGTTTCCTTCACAGATCTCAGGCCTCAGTCTGCCTCTCCCACCCAAGAAGTTAATTGGGAATATGGACCGTGAGTTCATTGCTGAGAGACAGAAGGGACTTCAGAACTACCTGAACTTCATCACCACGCACCACATCCTGTCAGGCTGCGAGCTGGTTAAAAAGTTCTTGGACACCAACAGCTATTCAGCAAACTACACAGGTGGGCAGAATGTATCATTAAACATGTACTTGCTCATAACTCAAAGGTTGAAGAAACTGTTATTGTGACGTCACACTGCTACAAGCTGGTCATTGAACTATGAAAAGTAAATATGCTTTAAAACACCCACACGTGTGGTATGAAGCTAGTTTCAAAGTCCAAGTAAGCACTTATTTTGGACTTCCAAAAAAATGCTTAGGCATTGTGGCAATGTGCCCCGCCCCTGTGTGCATTTGTGTGTTATATGTTGTATGTTGCGTGTGTTAATGTTGGTGTATTGTAGTTGGTACACAGGATATAATGTGGGTAATGAGCACGAGTATTTAAAATGTATAATTGTATTTAGGCACGAGGAATGGCACATCACTTCACGTGCATTTAAAGTATTTAATATGTGAGCACAAGGTTGCACATAATTAATTCACGTGCTGGGATTCAAGTGAATAATTAATTAGTAATTGAATCCCAGCACAACAGTTATATATAGATGCACGTTTCACTCACCGGGTTGGGTGTTCGTGAGTAGGAACGGTGTGGAGAGGAGAAATGAAAAGCTAACAATTGCTATTGCGTGCTGGTAGGACCAGCACGATACTTGTTTGTTCATATAGACTCACCGTGTTTGTGTGTCTGTCCGTGCACCGCTTGTTAAGTGTTAATCCATTTTGTTTGTCTCTTTATTTTGGCCTCAAGTGCCGTGTCCTGTTTTCTGTTTAAAACCTTTTATTTATAATAAACCGCGCAGCAAGCGCTTTCATTCACCATTTCATCTCATCTGTCCTGTGTGTTATTTATCTTCTGGTTCTGACGTCACCACTCAGCCAGCCGTGTGACAGCATATAAATAATACATACAAAACACCATAGAAAAAATGGTTGTATTAGTATGTACAATACTCTTTGCTAATATGGTTGTATAGGTTTAATGCTTAAAACTGAACAACAAAAACTTAAATCCAGTTAAACCTTTGTCTTGTATTTTCTAAGTAGTGTGATGAGAGTAAAGGCATTTAAAATAAGTTTTTAAAACAGTAGAGCAATGAGCCTAATAATCTGTTGTTAAATTGAAGCTTTAACATCCACAAGCTGCCCTGGGGTATGGGTTACTGTGAATAAAAGGACAGTTTGTGTATCCCATAGTGGAAAGTCATGGCTTGGATAGAGTATGTGTGGCCTGGTTGTTACTCTTCTAAAAATCAACATGGTCCCATGACACCATGATCACTAGCAGCATTCAGAGCAGCACCGCGATCACTAGCAGCATTCAGAGCAGCACCGCGATCACTAGCAGCATTCAGAGCAGCACCATGATCACTAGCAGCATTCAGAGCAGCACCATGATCACTAGCAGCATTCAGAGCAGCACCGCGATCACTAGCAGCATTCAGAGCAGCACCATGATCACTAGCAGCATTCAGAGCAGCACCGCGATCACTAGCAGCATTCAGAGCAGCACCGCGATCACTAGCAGCATTCAGAGCAGCACCGCGATCACCAGCAGCATTCAGAGCAGCACCGCGATCACCAGCAGCATTCAGAGCAGCACCGCGATCACCAGCAGCATTCAGAGCAGCACCGCGATCACTAGCAGCATTCAGAGCAGCACCGCGATCACTAGCAGCATTCAGAGCAGCACCACGATCACTAGCAGCATTCAGAGCAGCACCACGATCACTAGCAGCATTCAGAGCAGCACCACGATCACTAGCAGCATTCAGAGCAGCACCACGATCACTAGCAGCATTCAGAGCAGCACCACGATCACTAGCAGCATTCAGAGCAGCACCACGATCACTAGCAGCATTCAGAGCAGCACCACGATCACTAGCAGCATTCAGAGCAGCACCACGATCACTAGCAGCATTCAGAGCAGCACCACGATCACTACTACCCTTCTGTTTTGCAGAAATAGCCTTGCAGCAGGTGTCTATGTTCTTCAGGTCTGACCCTAAATGGGAGGTAGTAGAACCTTTAAAGGAAATGGGTAAGTATTTGTAAAACCTCGGTATCTGTTGGTGTGTATGGACTCATCCCTCTATCCACTGTTCTATCCACTCACACACTCAGTAACATGGGAAAAGCAGTATTCAATGTTTTTTTTTTTTAAAAAGCGTGTTCTATTTCTATGTGTGTGAAAATGAAAGCTTTTGCTGTGTTTGCTTACAATGGATTCAATAGCAGCAGAACAATGCAATCCATCTCTGTGACTACATGTAGTGTGCTGTTTACTGTAATGACCTGTGATATACTCTACAGAGAAGACAAAGAGCAGACTTTTTAAAACTGTCCAGAAAATATTCTTCTCAATGGTAATAACCCGTTTACATGAAGAGTCTGATGGGAGCTGGGATTAATGCTGGAGTAAACAGTCTCATATGTGCTGTGTTTCTCATTCCTGTTTTTAGGCTGGAGGATACGGAAGAGACATTTTTTAATCAAAAGTAAAAATCAACCTAAAGAGCGGCAAGTCTTAAGTTGGGTAAGAAACCGTGCAGTGTAAAGAGAACACGATAGCATTGGTCTCTATAGAAACCGTGCAGTGTAAAGAGAACACGACAACATTGGTCTTTATAGAAACCGTGCAGTGTAAAGAGAACACGACAACATTGGTCTTTATAGAAACCGTGCAGTGTAAAGAGAACACGACAACATTGGTCTTCATAGAAACTGTGCAGTGTAAAGAGAACACAACAGCATTGGTCTTTATTACAAATAGTACTTTTATCTTTGTTTAAACGTACTGAGGATATATTGAAGGTTCGTCAACAAAATTTCCACCCCCACTTTTTGCCTAATGAATCCGTGACTGGGGTTCTAGCTAATGAAATTATTTAATATATCATTCCTGCTGTGCACTTCCATCTTGCATGGTACACCAAACACGGATTTTCATTACAAAAATAAATTGAAGGAGTGAAGAAAATATCACTGTCTGGGTGAAAGAGAAGAGACTCCCTCAAATGAAGGCGTGCAAACTGAGGGCTTTCTTTAAATTGAAGGAGTGAAGAGAATATCTTCAGACTCCCTCAAATGAAGGCATGCAAACTGAGGGCTTTCTTTAAATTGAAGGAGTGAAGAGAATATCTTCAGACTCCCTCAAATGAAGGCATGCAAACTGAGGGCTTTCTTTAAATTGGTCCGGTAGCAGGTATTGTTTTTTTCCATGAGAATACATGCTTGCTATAACAAGTGAATTGCTATTTAAACCCTGCCTGTGTGAGACCTACATGCGAATGGAAGAGTGATGCTGTTATTTCAATAGCTGGAGCCACAAAATAAAGACCAGTGTTTGTCTGCTTGACTCAACTGCTTCAGTGCAGTGTTTGAAGCTGTGGATAATAAGAACCACGCTAACTGAACTAACACTGTACAAAAAAACAAGGGCAACTTTACCAGGAAATCCGTTTTAAATTCCATTAGCAGATAAAGCACAGCAGCACACATTAATGAAGGCACCGTGAGCTTTTACTTTCACAGATCAATTGAGTAAATTGACCTTGGTCATAAACCTTTGAGAGTCTGTCCCACTGTTATTAAAAAAGCAGACTTGCATGCTCTTTAAATATGTGAAGCTCCTGAATGTTTTGGGGTAAAGGCTTCTTTGTGACACTGTGTATCTCTGAAATGTTTGCAGGCTGACCTGGGACCTGATAAGTTCCTGTCAGATAAAGACTTGCAGTCTGCAATGAAGCTGCTCCCCACTTTATCTGTGAGTTTATTGCATTGTTACAATTCCATTGTCATAACCTCTGTGAGAGTACAAATGTAAGTCTCTGATAATGAGTTGAATGGTAATAGAAACAAGGCTGGTTAAAACTGTAAACTTGTATTGGTGCAGCTGCTCATACACACACACACACTCTCATTCTCTTTCTCTCTCTCAAGATTCACTGAAAGTCTAGACATGAACAAACTATATTAAAAAAGTGAAGTGGCTTAATACCTGAAAGCTCATCATGCAGTGCAGCAGATGTTTTTGCGCTGGTCCCGTAATGAACCCATGACCCCCACCACGTTTACTGTGGTTTTGCCTTATTTTGTGGATTCAGTAAACAAGTATCTCTGATACAAAAAGACAGGGCTCATTCGCTTTCTCACTTTCTGTTCATCCCCAGCCACTTTTCTGTGGTGTGCCTTTGCTTTCTTGAGAATTTGACATAGGAATTGCAGCTTTTAAACAATACAAAATAGAACCACCTGCCACAACACTGGAACTAGGGTGTAGGGCCACGTGTCTAATGTGTCACATCCAAGCAGACGTCTGTCAGTCAGTTCAAACTGCTGTTTTGCTGTCCCATCTGGACTTAAACTGATGTGCAAACGGAGATGTTTGGGATGATTTGAATATTATTATTATTATTAGTTTATTTAGCAGACGCCTTTATCCAAAGAGACTAGGGTGTGTGAACTATGCATCAGCTGCAGAGTCACTTACAATTACGTCTCACCCGAAAGACAGAGCACAAGGAGGTTAAGTGACTTGCTCAGGGTCACACAATGAGTCAATGGCTGAGGTGGGATTTGAACCGGGGACCTCCTGGTTACAAGCCTGTTTCTTTAACCACTGGACCACACAGCCTCCTTACCACACAGACACATGTGAGAGGTGGTCCATTTACTCAAGATTGCAGGTGTTTCCATTTAGCCGATACCGTGATAGGAGCTCCTTGGAGTCTCACAGAATGAGGTCAAGGGTGACTAAGGTATCAGGCTGCAGCTCTGATAAATGTGTACAGGCATGCTGCTGCCTACATGCAGCAGCAGGGTGTTGTGGCTGTGACAATGCAATACTAATACTGGTCATTGTCAGGTACACAGTTCAGGTAGTTGAGGTGTGCTGTTTAATTGAAGAGTTTTTTCAAGTCCAAGGTGCAAGTAAGTGAATTACTTTGCTCCAGCTGCAGTTTACCTTTGGAATCAAACAACTCCAGTAGGCTTGTGATCTTAGTCAGTAATGATTGAGTGATTGTGTTATGCGTTGATGCCCACAGATCTGGTATAATCAGATTGGTACGTCCGTTCATGTTAGTGGCAGTGTTCGGAGGTGAATGACTTTGCAGGGCTGTCTCTTTCCAGCACATTCCCAGCCCAGGACACTAGCTTGCAAACCCCATGTCAGCTGCAAGCCCTGCTTTCAATTGAAATGTGGTTACATTTCTTCACATGCATACAGTGGATGTAGGTCCTGGTGATCTCCTTTTCTCACTTGACCGACTCTGCTGTTAATAAATGTAATTGTGTATTGGGGTGTGTTACTGACATACTTGTTTCTTCCAGCATCCCTACATTTACCCCGTCACCTTTGCTTCAGCCAGCGAGTCCTCAGCCCTAGTGATCAGAATGTTCAATGAGAAGGGAACACTAAGGGATCACATCTGTAAGGTATGGGACATTCCCTCTGTCTCTGAGTGCATAGGATACAGGGAAACAGGATTTTCAAGAACTACTCTATGCATGCTCCTTCAGCCACACAATGCAAAACTGAGGGGTTCAGCATGGTTCAGTGTAAGCTGGGGGCTTGCAGTTTAAAACAGGGATGGCAAAGTTCCTTTGGATGGGTAGAGCTGCAGAAAGGAGTAGAAACACACCTAGGTGATAAGCTGCTGCTGACCTTGGATTTCTCCTTTTAGGAAACAGAGTAATACATTTGTTCTACTTTAGGAAAATGCTTCATTTATTTATTTATCCAGAAAATTTACCCATTGAGACTGAGGCCTCATTTACAAAGGGGTGCTGGAAAACAATAACATGACAATTGCAAAGTACAAACAACACAATACAAACATGTGTGGTTCAAACTTAATCAGCACCATGCATAGATCGAAGGACCGGAAAGTAAGATTGACGTGTATATTAATGGGGACTGAAGGAGAAGCATTGATAAGAAGTTCTAAGCAATTCACAAATACGATCTCTAAAACCAGAGAAAGAAAGGTTATAGGAAATAGTGCCACGTCTTGGGGAGTTGATCTGCTAAAGAAATGGTTCTGTATGTGTTTGAACCCTTGGAACAGCCAAATGAACAGAATCCTGAGTGTCAGCTGTAGCCAGTGCTGGTCCTTTCTGTTCATTCGGTTTGTTTTGTAATTTAACCTAAGACTGTATGTTGTGGCACCACGTAGAAAGCAGACACTTGCAATGCCACAGTAATGAAGCTGTAATGCAATTCCTCCAGTGAACTGTGTGGTAACTCTGTCAGTAATGGAGCTGTGGCGAGGGGGGGGGGTTCTGCTCCTAGCTGCTGCACTCGGGGTAACTGGGAGACAAACTGGGCTTTGTCTGTCTGCTGGCTGTCGTTGATATTTTGAGTGCGCACTGTCAGTAGGGATTGTGCAACCGTAAGAACAGCGTTCCATGAAGTAAAACCAGCAATACAGCAGGGTAGCAAAACCCTTTCTGTAAGACTTGTAAACTGGCAGATCCCATTGCTAAGACCATATTCTAAATTTGTGTTGTTACAACTATTCTTGTCTTGCTTTAAAGGCCAAGCCCAAAGACCCCTTCTTAAAGAAGTATTGCAGTCCCAAGAAGATCCAGGGCCTTGACCTTCAGCAGATTAGGACGTTCGGACGCCAAATTCTAGAGGTACAGTACAGTGCAGTGCAGCCTGCATTCTTACAGTGCAGTGCAGTGCAGCCTGCATTCTTACAGTGCAGTGCAGCCTGCATTCTTACAGTGCAGTGCAGCCTGCATTCTTACAGTGCAGTGCAGCCTGCATTCTTACAGTGCAGCCTGCATTCTTACAGTGCAGCCTGCATTCTTACAGTGCAGTGCAGCCTGCATTCTTACAGTGCAGTGCAGCCTGCATTCTTACAGTGCACTGCAGCCTGCATTCTTACAGTGCACTGCAGCCTGCATTTGTACAGTACAGTGCAGTGCAGCCTGCATTCTTACAGTGCAGTGCAGCCTGCATTCTTACAGTACAGTGCAGTGCAGGGCAGCCTGCATTCTTGCAGTGCAGGGCAGCCTGCATTCTTGCAGTGCAGGGCAGCCTGCATTCTTACAGTGCAGGGCAGCCTGCATTCTTACAGTGCAGGGCAGCCTGCATTCTTACAGTACAGTGCAGTGCAGCCTGCATTCTTACAGTGCAGTGCAGCCTGCATTCTTACAGTATAGTACAGTGCAGCCTGCATTCTTACAGTACAGTGCAACCTGCATTCTTACAGTGCAGTGCAGCGCAGCCTGAATTCTTACAGTGCAGCGCAGCCTGCATTCTTACAGTACAGTGCAGTGCAGCCTGCATTCTTACAGTACAGTACAGTGCAGTACAGACTGCATTCTTACAGTACAGTACAGTGCAGTGCAGCCTGCATTCTTACAGTACAGTACAGTGCAGTGCAGCCTGCATTCTTACAGTACAGTGCAGTGCAGTGCAGCCTGCATTCTTACAGTGCAGTGCTGCAGATTTTCATTCCTGGCTTTCCTAAAGGAGTTTGCAGCAGTAATTATTGAGTAGTGGTCACATACTCCTCCAGAAGAATTTTAAACTACAGTGCTGGCCTGCATTCTTGCAGCCAATGGAGCCTGCATACACTATTCCCATTGTTATGTCATATGCTCTAGACCTGGAAGGTGTGTAACCCTGGTGTTTTTGTGCTTGATGTAGGTTCTAAAGTTCCTTCAGGACAAAGGGATCCCATACGGTCACCTGCACTCCTCCAATGTGCTGCTGGACGGGGACAGCTGCAAGCTGCTGGACCTGGAGAACTCCCTGCTGGGACTGCCTTCCTACTACCGGTCCTACTTCACCCACTTCAGGAAGATCAGTGTAAGCAGTGTGGTGCCACACATGTTCAGTGCGGTTTACTAAAACATTTCTTAATACCAGAAACGTGTACAATTGAACAGAATCTGAGTGAGCAGTGCTTTCAAAGGCATCTTTGTGTTTTGCTAATCCTGACAAGACCCACATTTGTCTTTTTCAGACAACTGAGAGTATCGATGTGTACTCGTTTGGACACTTACTGTATGAAATGACCTACGGGAGACCTCCAGACGCTGTTCCAGTGGACCATTTCCCTCCTGCTCCCTCCACTTCCATCAGTGAGTAAAAGTGCTTGCTCTGCTCCTTCTATTACATTCATTATGACAGACTCTGCCCGTGACAAATGTGAAACCAGCAGTGACTTCACTTGGAATGGAACTGCACCAAGCATCAAAAGTAAAGTGAGGAGGTGCCTTACCTGCCTCTCCTTGCAAATACAACCATCGTCATGATCACAAAGACAAAAAGCGTTCTCAAAACCGCCTGGTGTTTATTTACTGAACTGACTTTAGTAAAAAGATGTGTACCTAAATAAGTATGTGTCCCAGATTTGTATTTCAAGAAGCGCTGACATGCGTTTGTGTTGGAACTCTGCACCCGTTCTTGTGATGGGACTCTGCACCCGTTCATGTGATGGGACTCTGCACCCGTTCATGTGATGGGACTCTGCACCGAATGGCCTCCTCACGTTTTGTAAACTTTATGTTCTTATATTACTCCAAAAAACTGTTTTACAGCACAGCACAGCTCAGACGATTCACAGCAGCAATGATATTAAATTATATTTTAAACTTATTATAACAAACATCCTTCCTGTAACTTGTCTTTCAGCATCTGTCCTCCAGTCCATCCTCTCCACTGAAGCCTGCAGAACTGGAATGCCCACAGTGACTCAGCTCTTACAAACTCAGTGAGTAAACTCTGTCTGATCTGAGATCCAGTTAACAGAACTGGAATCCCACAGTGACTCCGCTCTATACACTCTGTGAGTAAACTCTGTCTGATCTGAGATCCAGTTAGAACTGGAATCCCACAGTGACTCCGCTCTACACACTCCGTGAGTAAACTCTGTCTGATCTGAGAGCCCAGTTAACAGAACTGGAATGCCCACAGTGACTCAGCTCTACACACTCCGTGAGTAAACTCTGTCTGATCTGAGATCCAGTTAACAGAACTGGAATCCCACAGTGACTCCGCTCTACATACTCTGTGAGTAAACTCTGTCTGATCTGAGATCCAGTTAGAACTGGAATCCCACAGTGACTCTGCTCTACACACTCCGTGAGTAAACTCTGTCTGATCTGAGAGCCCAGTTAACAGAACTGGAATGCCCACAGTGACTCAGCTCTACACACTCTGTGAGTAAACTCTGTCTGATCTGAGATCCAGTTAATCTGGAAGAAAACTCCCCTGGCCAAACAGCAGGCTGTAAATTCATTGTCGATTGCAGTGTATTGGACTTTAACACATTGTCCTAAAAAATGTCAAAATGTTTTACATGTTTTCAAGGCTTGTAAGTACACCCAGACTTTAGTGAAAATTAGGGACTTGGGTGTTCTCCTCAAAAATGCATTGAGCACAACTGGCAACACACAAGAAAAAGCGGACTGGGAAATGCCAGCAACAATTGCAACTGTTTAAAACGTGCTTTCAAAAGTTAACAAACTGATGCAATTGTAAGTGTCGCAATTGTTGGCAGCTTTTAGTGCATCTCATTATAATATTTGAGAATCCTTATTTGCACTATCTCACCCCCTTTTTGCAAATTTATGCAGGAACGCCCATAATTACATAATCATCTAAGGTTATTCCGCAAAGAAAAACTGCTGCCGCAAAGCATTCCCTAAAAAGTCGCTAACAGCATTGTGCATGTTTAGTACATTTCACCCTAGACTAACGACTCGTTTGTGACTATTGCGACAGGCGCAACACTTTAGTACAGCTACCCCTAAGTGTGAATGATCTTGATTTTATTTTTGATCAGCAGCATTGGCTTTAATTTGCCACGCATCAGGTATACAGCATCCACCACTCTGGGTTTGAATGTTTCATGTTTAAAACACACACTACCATTCTGTGAGCTGATTTGATTAAAGCTACTCCATGAGTATGCACTGCACTGCACTGTCCAGGACTGTTCTCACACTGCCCTTGTTGTTTCTTCTAAAGGTTGTTCAGCGATGTTTTGCTGCTCAGTTCAGAGAAGCCTCAGTTCAAGGTGAGGAGCATGTCTTATCCAAAGTCAACATTGGGCCTTTTGGTCAATCATAAGAACATAAGAAAGTTTACAAACGAGAGGAGGCCATTCAGCCCATCTTGCTCGTTTGGTTGTTTGTAGCTTATTGATCCCAGAATCTCATCAAGCAGCTTCTTGAAGGAACCCAGGGTGTCAGCTTCAACAACATTACTGGGGAGTTGGTTCCAGACCCTCACAATTCTCTGTGTAAAAAAGTGCCTCCTATTTTCTGTTCTGAATGCCCCTTGATCTGATCTCCATTTGTGACCCCTGGTCCATGTTTCTTTTTTCAGGTCAAAAAAGTCCCCTGGGTCGACATTGTCTATACCTTTTAGGATTTTGAATGTTTGAATCAGATTGCCGCGTAGACTTCTTTGTTCAAGACTGAATAGATTCAATTCTTTTAGTCTGTCTGCATACAACATGCTTTTTAAACCTGGGATATGTATGACACTGAATACCAAAAAGCACAGATAAATAATAAATTTGAAGTCACGGGCAACAACTTGTTAACTACAAATCTAAAAAAATAAAATTAAACGAAAATCTTTCTTACAATACATTTCCCAAGGTTCATTCAATAAGTGAAACTGCTAACATTTTACATTTTTAAATGTAACAAAACAAAATGCCTAGAAGAGAACAAGAATCACCTATCAAACAGAAATAAACCAACAGGAATGACCTACAAGTTGTAGTTTTAGAAGAAATACAATTTGATAAAGTACAATTTATGTGGTCAACTGGAAAAATAATTTGTAAAAAAATAGTGTGTCACTGAATGTAGTTGGAATTGTGATAAATTGTCAGGTTTTAGTCTCGACACTGCTGAAAGTGACATTTTAAACACCATACCTGACAGTCGGATAGTACTCATTAACTAGCCAGTTATTTAAATTTTTCTTACACATGCGCAAGTCAGACTCCACCACCAAGAGTAAGTTAGCAGGTATTCGTCAGTTTAATCATTCTCTGTGGGTCACTTGAATTTGAATTCCTTAGGTCACTTATGTCTTGTGGTTCTTGTGGATCCTGACTTTTTTTTTTTATTTATTTATTTTTTTTAAATTAATGCTTCGGACTTTAACTCAGTCTGTGAAGCTAAACCCCGGGTGCAGTACCATGATTGACAGTGCTATCTCCAATGGGGATGCCACAAGTTGCTGTAGCAACCAATTAAATTGTACCTCTTTTAATTATTTACAGCCAAGATATTAGTCTGTATATATTTAGTTTTATATGCACTTTAAAACATAAGCATAAAATATCTATATTCGTAATACTCATATATCGTGTACCATAACGTATTACAAACAGTATAATGTGCATGATGATTAATATTACCAAGTGTTTGAGGGTTTGTTTCCGAACACAACAATCACGTAATAAATTGCTCACAAACAATTCTGGATTTGCAGCATTTGACTGATTCTTTACGTTCAGAACCCTCCTTCCGTGTGAACTGTGACACACAATACATACAATACTGGAGATCCTGTTCTTCAGGATTATTAGCCTGGCCGGGAGATCCTGTTCTTCAGGATTATTAGACTGTTATATTGTTTATTAAGCGATGAAAGGGTTGAATCGATTAGATGAAAATGTGCTGTTCTCCTAATGATGCCATTTGAATCAATGCACATTTTTTTAACAAAGTATAGTATAAGTATAAATACATTTATGAATACATTCATGTTGTTAATAATAAATCAAATAGCTAGCCTAATATAAACGTAACAAAAGTATTAATTAGAGGTTGGCACGGGTAGAAAATCTGGAACCGGGTACCCGTCGTGAAAAATACCCTGGTCTTTTTTGTGTAATGATTAAAAAAAAAAAACATACATATATTAGTGTGTAAGTGCATGATACATATTGCTGATGTGCGGTGCGGTGCTGTGCTGTGCTGTGCTGTGCTGTCCGGTTCCCGTGCAGTGGGTGGTGATGTTGGCTCTCTGGCAGCAGCTCCCCAGCTGTCAGGACTCTGCAAAACAGTGATTTCCAAAACAAAACACAACACAGCGCTCCGGCTTGATTAGTCATTCAGCGTCAGGGGGTGTATTCACCCGTCTGCTTCCCCTTTGTACTACCAGAACTCCTCCCCTGACGCCAGGGCTTATCCAATCGCAGCCTGGACCGCAGCTGATGGCAATGAGGTCATTCTGCATACAGACAGAATTGCGCCCCCTCAAGATGGCCGACTTCCGTTTCCTGCCTACCGTCGAGTCCGCCAGTCTAGCACCTTACACAGTGGCTTGTCTGGTCGGGAGGGAGATTTGCAGTTTGGATACCTTCTCTCTCTGTCACACCTTCATAAACAAATCCAAAAAAAAGAAAGAAAAAAGCTGAAATAGTTGTGACAGTTGTAAATATTTGTTACTTGGAAAAGTACACAATAAATAACTTGTCTCACTCCAAATGTGTTAATATTCCAACTATTCTAATTAGCTTTTCCAATTCACATATAATTCTATGACAACATGAAAACAACCGTGGTTGTTCTGGTTTTAGACCTGCCCTGACCTGCCCTGCCACTGGTGACTACACATGTGTGAAGCCACCTACTGTACCAGTTAAGCAGTGTGTCCTGGAAAGCCTTGTCAGAACATGGGTCAGGTAAGGGCGCAGTGGCAGCCTTACCTGATAATGTCCTGTCTTTTTCGAAATTGTCATTTTTTTGTGTTTAATTTTAGATTCATATTGAACGGGGTGAGCAGGGTGATGCAGTGTTGAAGCGTATGGGTCTTCATTTAGATTCATATTGAACGGGGTGAGCAGGGTGATGCAGTGTTGAAGCGTATGCTCTTCATTTAGATTCATATTGAACGGGGTGAGCAGGGTGATGCAGTGTTGAAGCGTATGGGTCTTCATTTAGATTCATATTGAACGGGGTGAGCAGGGTGATGCAGTGTTGAAGCGTATGCGTCTTCATTTAGATTCATATTGAACAGGGTGAGCAGGGTGATGCAGTGTTGAAGCGTATGGGTCTTCATTTAGATTCATATTGAACGGGGTGAGCAGGGTGATGCAGTGTTGAAGCGTATGCTCTTCATTTAGATTCATATTGAACGGGGTGAGCAGGGTGATGCAGTGTTGAAGCGTATGGGTCTTCATTTAGATTCATATTGAATGGGGTGAGCAGGGTGATGCAGTGTTGAAGCGTATGGGTCTTCATTTAGATTCATATTGAATGGGGTGAGCAGGGTGATGCAGTGTTGAAGCGTATGCTCTTCATTTAGATTCATATTGAACGGGGTGAGCAGGGTGATGTAGTGTTGAAGCGTATGGGTCTTCATTTAGATTCATATTGAATGGGGTGAGCAGGGTGATGCAGTGTTGAAGCGTATGGGTCTTCATTTAGATTCATATTGAACGGGGTGAGCAGGGTGATGCAGTGTTGAAGCGTATGGGTCTTCATTTAGATTCATATTGAACGGGGTGAGCAGGGTGATGCAGTGTTGAAGTGTATGGGTCTTCATTTAGATTCATATTGAACGGGGTGAGCAGGGTGATGCAGTGTTGAAGCGTATGGGTCTTCATTTAGATTCATATTGAACGGGGTTTTTTATTCATCTGATAACATTTTCCAGGAAATACCTACAAGCAGCTATTTCAGCATGGTCTATAACCTTTCCAAATCTGATGCAATGGGCCTGATTTTCGAAAGGAGTTTCATTTTTTGTGGAAATGGCAAAATCTGCAGAATTTTTCCACCTGTTAATCCGTTAAAAAAATATCTGCCTATTTTCAAACGTGATCCTCCGTTTTATCCGCTGGCGGATCACATTTCATACAGAATTTTCTGCGGTTCTAAATGAATAAGAAATTAGTTTTTAAGCAGTTTTATCCGCCAAAATAATACTTCCGGTTCAATTGTGTTAGCAAATGCTGTATAAACACAATCGAAAATTATACCAAACCAGTGGAAAAATGAGTCCAACACGAGGGCATGATCCCAAGCTGAACTACGACCCCATCAGGATCAGGCCAACCCCATTGCCTTGAGGACCGTCCACTGACATTTTTAGAAAGCTGAAATCGTAATCAGCTTGTGCAGGCAGTTAACATTACCCAACCTGATTGAGAACAAATACCAGAACAAGGTCTGACCACCCCTTCCTGTCAAAGTGAGACGAGGGTTTAACAGGGTAGCCCCAAATGTGTCAAACTACACTGGAAATAAAAATGTAAAAAGTAATAAATACATAAATAAATAAACGCATTGCAGACATATATGCACTAAAATATGCACTAAAAAAGGAACAGTGCTAAAACAGCAAGTATAAAATAACCTCTGTGTGTTTTTGTGGTGTTTTGGTTCCGTGTGTTTTTGTGGTGTTTTGATTCTATGGGTTTCTGTGGTGTTTTGGTTCTGTGGTATTTTGGTTCTGTGTGTTTTGGTTCCGTGTGTTTTTGTGTTTTGGTTCTGTGTGTTTTTGTGTTTTGGTTCTGTGTGTTTTTGTGGTGTTTTGATTCTATGGGTTTCTGTGGTGTTTTGGTTCTGTGGTATTTTGGTTCTGTGTGTTTTGGTTCCGTGTGTTTTTGTGTTTTGGTTCTGTGTGTTTTTGTGTTTTGGTTCTGTGTGTTTTTGTGGTATTTTGGTTCTGTGTGTTTTGGTTCTGTGTGTTTTTTGTGGTGTTTTGGTTCCGTGTGTTTTTGTGGTGTTTTGATTCTATGGGTTTCTGTGGTGTTTTGGTTCTGTGGTATTTTGGTTCTGTGTGTTTTGGTTCCGTGTGTTTTTGTGTTTTGGTTCCGTGAGTTTTTGTGTTTTGGTTCTGTGTGTTTTTGTGGTGTTTTGATTCTATGGGTTTCTGTGGTGTTTTGGTTCTGTGGTATTTTGGTTCTGTGTGTTTTTGTGGTGTTTTGGTTCCGTGTGTTTTTGTGGTGTTTTGATTCTATGGGTTTCTGTGGTGTTTTGGTTCTGTGGTATTTTGGTTCTGTGTGTTTTTGTGTTTTGGTTCTGTGTGTTTTTGAAGAAGGAAACCCCACTTCATTGGGTTTTTTCTGTTTCTGCTGCAGATCTCAACCAAGTTAAAGGAGGCCCTGAAAACTGCCAACGACTGCCTGGAAAAGAGACTGCTGGAAGAACAGAAAATGGTGAGGAGATATTAATACATCTTTTTTTTTTCTTAGAAAGCAAATAGTAGCAAAGGAAAAAACTCCATTCACATTCTCATCAGCACACAGAGCAGGACTGCTGGAACTCCATTCACATTCTCATCAGCACACAGAGCAGGGCTGCTGGAACTCCATTCACATTCTCATCAGCACACAGAGCAGGGCTGCTGGAACTCCATTCACATTCTCATCAGCACACAGAGCAGGGCTGCTGGAACTCCATTCACATTCTCATCAGCACACAGAGCAGGACTGCTGGAACTCCATTCACATTCTCATCAGCACACAGAGCAGGACTGCTGGAACTCCATTCACATTCTCATCAGCACACAGAGCAGGGCTGCTGGAACTCCATTCACATTCTCATCAGCACACAGAGCAGGACTGCTGGAACTCCATTCACATTCTCATCAGCACACAGAGCAGGACTGCTGGAACTCCATTCACATTCTCATCAGCACACAGAGCAGGACTGCTGGAACTCCATTCACATTCTCATCAGCACACAGAGCAGGACTGCTGGAACTCCATTCACATTCTCATCAGCACACAGAGCAGGACTGCTGGAACTCCATTCACATTCTCATCAGCACACAGAGCAGGACTGCTGGAACTCCATTCACATTCTCATCAGCACACAGAGCAGGACTGCTGGAACTCCATTCACATTCTCATCAGCACACAGAGCAGGACTGCTGGAACTCCATTCACATTCTCATCAGCACACAGAGCAGGACTGCTGGAACTCCATTCACATTCTCATCAGCACACAGAGCAGGACTGCTGGAACTCCATTCACATTCTCATCAGCACACAGAGCAGGACTGCTGGAACTCCATTCACATTCTCATCAGCACACAGAGCAGGACTGCTGGAACTCCATTCACATTCTCATCAGCACACAGAGCAGGACTGCTGGAACTCCATTCACATTCTCATCAGCACACAGAGCAGGACTGCTGGAACTCCATTCACATTCTCATCAGCACACAGAGCAGGACTGCTGGAACTCCATTCACATTCTCATCAGCACACAGAGCAGGACTGCTGGAACTCCATTCACATTCTCATCAGCACACAGAGCAGGACTGCTGGAACTCCATTCACATTCTCATCAGCACACAGAGCAGGACTGCTGGAACTCCATTCACATTCTCATCAGCACACAGAGCAGGACTGCTGGAACTCCATTCACATTCTCATCAGCACACAGAGCAGGACTGCTGGAACTCCATTCACATTCTCATCAGCACACAGAGCAGGACTGCTGGAACTCCATTCACATTCTCATCAGCACACAGAGCAGGACTGCTGGAACTGCATTCACATTCTCATTCTCATCAGCACACAGAGCAGGACTGCTGGAACTCCATTCACATTCTCATTCTCATCAGCACACAGAGCAGGACTGCTGGAACTCCATTCACATTCTCATCAGCACACAGAGCAGGACTGCTGGAACTCCATTCGCATTCTCATTCTCATCAGCACACAGAGCAGGACTGCTGGAACTCCATTCACATTCTCATCAGCACACAGAGCAGGACTGCTGGAACTCCATTCACATTCTCATCAGCACACAGAGCAGGACTGCTGGAACTCCATTCACATTCTCATTCTCATCAGCACACAGAGCAGGACTGCTGGAACTGCATTCACATTCTCATCAGCACACAGAGCAGGGCTGCTGGAACTCCATTCATATTCTCATTCTCATCAGCTGCAGCTCCACAGAGAACTAGGACTTTTTCATCGCTCTTTTCACTATATATATTATTGTCGTCTTCCCTATGTAATGGTTAAGGCCCTGCGATTTTCACAACTTTAGTCCTACAGGCCCAAGATGTCGCTGTAGCCTCCACAGTAATGAGCCACGCAATGAGCAATCATTAGACAATCATCCCATTATACTACTTTAAACATCTGAATGGGTCATCCCATTACTCTGAAGCATGTACTAGCAGATTCATAAACAGAACTGACATCTATTTAACCCTTATATCTCTGAATACATGTAACAGGATTCTAAAAGGTTTTTTTCAATATAATTTCAGAGAACTAATTTACCAGTACACTTTTACACAAATCATTTAATAAAAAAAATTAAAATAATTAGATTTTCTTGTTGTCTGGATCTCACCGGGCAGAAATATATATTTCATCAACAGAAGAGAAGATCCTGTTTTTTTAACAGATTTCCTGGTTCTGGCACTGATCCCTGAACACTTATTTTTTTATTAATTTATTTTCATTTATATAGCGCCTTTCATCAAGGTGCTTTACAACATTTTACAATATTATACAAAATTTAAAAGGCAAAGATAATTCCTATAAAACAGTTCAAAAGACGGTCTAAAATGATACAAGTCAGTGTAAAATTATGGTTAAAAAGCCATTTTATAAAAATGGGTTTTCAATGCTGTTTTTAATGTAGAACAATTCCTTGCTTTTTTGACTGAAGATGGTAGAGCATTCCACAACATTAGGGCTTTACAAGAGAAGCCCCTCCCTCCCTCCCTCCCTCCCTCCCTCCCGCACCGTCTTTATTCACTCTCGGAACAACAACATCCTGCCATCTTAGAGCACGACTTGGATTGTAAGGGCTCTGCAACTCCTGGAAATAACTTGATCCATTTAGGGCTTTTTAAGTTAAAAGCAAAATCTTAGAATCCAATCTGAAATGCACAGGGAGCCAGTGCAAAGAGGCTAAGACGGGTCATGTGCTCATTCTGTTTGGTTTGAGTTCGAATTCTGGCAGCAGTGTTTTGAAGTAGCTGCAAACGAGACACCACTTGTTCAGGAGTACCAGTAAACAGAGCATTACAATAATCTATTCTGGATGAAACAAAGGCATGCATTAGCTTTTCAGAGTCAGGTACAGAGAGAATGGCTCTAAGTTTGGCTGTATTCCTCAAATGATAAAAATAAACTTTAGTATTTTTTTTTTAATATGAGACTCGAATGGTACATTTGGATCAAAAGTGACCCACATTCCTCATTTCCAGTTTTAGATTTGATGACAAACTGCTCAACCCTGACTCCTGTAAGTCAGTGCTTTTTATTTGGTTCTGACTGCCCAAAAACATGACCTCTGTTTTGTCTGGATTCAACATTAAAACATTTTGAGACATCCAACACTTTATGTCAGCAAGGCAGTAACTAGTAGCGCCCCAGTAGAGGGGTTGTCTGGATCTACAGACAAGTACAGTTGTGTGTCATCGGCATCACAATGGAAGCTCTCTGAAAATGTGTCCATATGAAGTGTCCACTTCTTTCAGCATCCACAGAATTGGTAACAACTGACAAATGTATTTAAGGCTTTCTTGCTAAATTGGGAAATAGTTACTCTGCATTTCTACAGAACTCGTCCATTTTTCAAAACCTTTGTGGAAAGTTTTAACAACACTGTTTGTTTATTCTGCCATCTGTGCTGTGCAGCTCTTATGCCAGTGCTCGGTATGTGTTTATTTATTCTGAAACTCTTATAAGTTTGAATTGTAACATTACGGCTTTCAAAATAAGTTATACCATCAGTGTGCAGCACACCATGTGGATATTGCTGCGTGCGATCTCTCATAGAAATGCTTTTGTTCTAAAAAGCAAGTCTCGAGGTAAGCTTTTTCTTAAACACATCCATTTCTAGAATGGCAATAATTGTCCCTCGTAATTAGGGGGTGTTTTCTAATTAGCCAGAATTGTATGGGTTGATTATTTAATTATTCTTTTGATCAGTTTAGCTGGTTTGGCCACACAGACATCTTGAGGTTTAGGACTGAACTGCAACTGCAGATTAAAAAAAACAGTCGTTAAAAACACAGGGCCCTCGTAATGGTGCAGCTTTGTGTAAAACTCTCCTACTTGCATACAAGCCTGTGCGCCTGTCCCTCACAACTGAGCTGCAAAACATGGGACTAATATATTTCATAGATCAGTTTTTTCTTTCTTTTATAAAGTAGATTTGCATACAAGCTGAATATGTTTTTATTGTTTTTAGATTCACCAACATAAGCGACTAACCAGGGCACAGTCTCACCATGGGTCAGAGGAAGAGAAAAAGAAAAGAAAGATTTTGGCAAGAAAGGTAAATGGCCTTGTTTTATCCACCAGCTGTATAAGCACTCTGATCTAGATTCAGCCAGACTGCAGGCAAATATGATTTGGATGTCAATCTGGAGAGGTTAGTATACTGGATCTGATTTCTATAGGATGGGTTTTGATTGTCATATTTTAATAAGAGATGCTCTGCTCCGGGGGATGCTGGGGTCTAGTGTGCTCCTGTTTTTGAGCAATAGGGTGCGTGATGCTTTTTGTTAATAGAGCTTTCAACAAATGAGTAAATTAACTAGGAAATAAACAGTGCCACTGTTCATTGAGATGGTTTCTTTTGTGTTTGACAGAAATCCAGGCAGTCAGCTGAGAATGACGAAGATCTGTCCGCAAAATATAGCAACTCCAATAATTCTGGTGAGTAATCTGCTGTACAGTGTGCCCCTGGAGGAACAGTATTGTAAGGGTTAGAGAACGCTGCTGTACAGTGTGACCCTGGAGGAACAGTATTGTAAGGATTAGAGAACGCTGCTGTTCTTAATTCTGGTGAGTAATCTGCTGTACAGTGTGCCCCTGGAGGAACAGTATTATAAGGGTTAGAGAACACTGCTGTACAGTGTGACCCTGGAGGAACAGTATTGTAAGGGTTAGAGAACGCTGCTGTACAGTGTGACCCTGGAGAAACAGTACTGTAAGGGTTAGAGAACGCTGCTGTTCTAGGCTGTGACTGACAAATGACCACGTGTCTGTACCAGAGGGGACTAGGAAATCATTTTCCACAAATGTGCTTCTTCTACCAGCCTAACTGACATACAGTCATGTTCCAAATAGAACTTGTGCTGTATCTCAGGTAGTTTACCATTCTGCTGTGTTTCAGGTAGTTTACCCTTCTGCTGTGTTTCAGGTAGTTTACCCTTCTGCTGTGTTTCAGGTAGTTTACCCTTCTGCTGTATCTCAGGTAGTTTACCCTTCTGCTGTGTTTCAGGTAGTTTACCCTTCTGCTGTGTATTTCAGGTAGTTTACCCTTCTGCTGTGTATTTCAGGTAGTTTACCCTTCTGCTGTGTTTCAGGTAGTTTACCCTTCTGCTGTGTTTCAGGTAGTTTACCCTTCTGCTGTGTTTCAGGTAGTTTACCCTTCTGCTGTGTTTCAGGTAGTTTACCCTTCTGCTGTGTTTCAGGTAGTTTACCCTTCTGCTGTGTTTCAGGTAGTTTTCCCTTCTGCTGTGTTTCAGGTAGTTTACCATTCTGCTGTGTCTCAGGTAGTTTACCCTTATGGCCACTAAAAGTAGCTTTTTTGGCGTTTCCAGTTTGTTAGCTGTTTCCTCTGATTTTGAAACCTATAAGGAGTAGCAGAAGCTGAAGTGATGTGTTTTCCACACGGTGCTTTTGTTGCCCTGAGAGAGCACTTTACTGATGTTTTCAGCTTGGAAGGAAACAACCTTCTGAATATATAAAATATTTAAAACTCCTTACTACTTAATGTGATGTAACAGAGTGGCAGATGTGAGTATAGAATGCATTGATTAACAAGCCTCCACTCTCTCCACAGGTTCAGGGGCCAGTTCCCCTCTCACATCTCCGTCTTCCCCCACTGCAGGTAAGCAACGCTTCACCCTATTGAACTCGGGAGAGAAGGGAGGGTACTGCACATTGAACTAATGGGTACAATCAAAATCCAGGTACATTCATTACCCTGCAGCTACACTATACTTGTGTTGCATTGCTTAACACAGCAAAATGATATGGTTGAGAAATACATGCTGGTAATGTCTGGAACTTGAGCCTCACAATCACAGAAGTGTATGTACTAAAGTGCTGAAAAGCAGTAACATCATGCAGCTGGTGTACCTGTATTTTGAAGAGTATCCTCATTTATAATGTGTTCTTGTACCACCATGTCTGATAAATAAATATGTATTAAAGACTTACCTATTCAGAGATTGACAGTTTTGTCATGTGTGTCCAATGTGTGTCCAATGTGCACTGCGTTGTCATTAAAGCTTTTACACTGTTTCTTTAGGTCTGTGAACTTACTGTAATATGAATCGACTTGTATGCTAGAAATAGACAGGGCTGTTTTGTACCATAATGTAACCTCATGATTAAGGAAGGCGTCTGCGTGATCGCACCTCTTCAATCTGGCAGCTGTTAGTGTTGAGATCCGTCAGCAAGGTCAATATCGAGTATCGTTCATACAGTAGAGGGTTTACCAAGCAAGCAAAACAAAAACTCCCATCACCGTCTGTGCTGGCAGGAGTTCACAAGCTTGCCAAAGGGACAGGCAGTTGCTAAAGGGGAGTGAAACTGTCTCTGGGCTCTGTTTTTATTACTGGTAGTACAATACATTTTGATGCTGTGATTGTGGATAGGACCCCAGGTTACAGGATCTCACAATGTTAAATTCAGGACTAACACTTTTATTTTCCTTTCCATTATGTTGAGATTACTGATCCACACTGATGCTGTAGTGTTGAGATTACTAATCCACAGTAAATAGAACACTGTAGAGATTACTAATCCACACTGAATAGAACGCTGTTGAGATCACTAATCCACACTGAATAGACCGCTGTTGAGATCACTAATCCACACTGAATAGAATGCTGTTGAAATCACTAATCCACACTGAATAGAACGCTGTTGAGATCGCTAATCCACACTGAATAGAACGCTGTTGAGATCACTAATCCACACTGAATAGAACGCTGTTGAGATTACAGATTACACTGAATAGAAGAGCTGATTCTGACCTCATATTCATGACTTGAGAATTTACTGTGACCTGCGTTTTCAAATCAATAATGAAAGGCCATGCATTCTAATAATGTCAGATCTAAGACCTTTGTGAATCAAACTCAACTAAAAAATCATTTTTTATAAATTAAGCACCTATCTGAAACAAGTGCAAAGGCAAAAACACAAGGAGGAATCTAATCGTTTTAACAAACTAGTACCTGCTCCTTCCTGTCACAGCATTGTTTTTTGATAGTTTTATTCTTCTCCCACGTTGCTTTTGAACCTGAAACCCGAAACAGCATTTGCATGTCGATGCGGCACTGTGTGGTGTGAAGTGCTGGTCCATGCGGCACTGTGTGGTGTGAAGTGCTGGTCCATGCGGCACTGTGTGGTGTGAAGTGCTGGTCCATGCGGCACTGTGTGGTGTGAAGTGCTGGTCCATGCGGCACTGTGTGGTGTGAAGTGCTGGTCCATGCGGCACTGTGTGGTGTGAAGTGCTGGTCCATGCGGCACTGTGTGGTGTGAAGTGCTGGTCCATGCGGCACTGTGTGGTGTGAAGTGCTGGTCCATGCGGCACTGTGTGGTGTGAAGTGCTGGTCCATGCGGCACTGTGTGGTGTGAAGTGCTGGTCCATGCGGCACTGTGTGGTGTGAAGTGCTGGTCCATGCGGCACTGTGTGGTGTGAAGTGCTGGTCCATGCGGCACTGTGTGGTGTGAAGTGCTGGTCCATGCGGCACTGTGTGGTGTGAAGTGTTGGTCCATGCGGCACTGTGTGGTATGGACTCTTAAGGAGCTGGGACTCTCTTGCTGCTTGCTTTTTGCTTAACACTAGTTTTGCTTCAGCCTGTGTGGTGTGCCAGCAGCAGTAGTAGAGCAGCAGTAGTAGAGCAGCAGCAGTAGTAGTAGTAGTAGTAGAGCAGTAGTAGTAGAGTAGTAGAGCAGCAGCAGTAGTAGGAGCAGTAGTAGTAGAGCAGCAGTAGTAGTATTATTAGTAGAGCAGTAGTAGTAGTAGTAGAGCAGTAGTAGTAGAGTAGTAGAGCAGCAGAGTTAGTATTAGTAGAGCAGTAGTAGTAGTAGTAGAGCAGCAGCAGTAGTATTAATAGTAGAGCAGCAGTAGTATTAGTAGTAGAGCAGCAGCAGTAGTATTAGTAGTAGAGCAGTAGTAGTAGAGCAGCAGCAGTAGTATTAGTAGTAGAGCAGTAGTAGTAGAGTAGTAGAGCAGCAGCAGTAGTATTAGTAGTTTGTTTGCTAAATATTCTGCTCATCATAACCTGCTTCCTGCCTCTGGTTTAAAATGCCTTTTCTTTTATATCTACTATAATTAGCTTGTTCTCATAACAACCATGAACTAAAATATTAAAATACTAAACTACTGTGTATTTTTATACCTCATTTCCATGGACATCCAACGCGAGTTTCCTGGAACTGGAGTTGGTAAAAAGGAGGCGTTTCCATGCTTTTCCGAGTTACCCGACTTATCACGGTAGTTGGGCAGAAAATACTACCGATTTTCCCAGAAATGCTTGCAGTTAAATATCAAGACGTGAATTTGTTGCATACAACAATTATAGTAACATTTTCAACAATTTAAAAGATAAATCCATCTAGATATTATTTTGCATTTGTTTCATGCAGTACATATATAGGTCTATATCGGTACATAGTAATCAATCTATCTCTATCTATCTATCTATCTATCTATCTATCTATCTATCTATCTATCTATCTATCTATCTATCGAGATTATTGCATCTGACAAAGAAAAGCCTTATACTTGTGTTAATGTTTTCAATTCTTTTTATTCAGTAAAATGGCGCTCTCGTCTTACGTGTTTTTGGCGTTCACTAACCGGGTGTATATCTACCGTATAACGGGAAATTTTGGTGGAAAATTTATTTTGGCTTTATTGGCCATTTTGATTGGATTGCCAATAATACTTCCACCAATCAGATGGTTGCATACAGTGCTCATAGTGATCCCGCCCTATGGCAGACTGTGGTATGCATAACAGGTTAAAGAACCGCTGGACAAGGTCAGTTATCAAAGTGGAGATGAGATTGGCAGTGATGAAGCCAATTTGCTTGAAAACATTAAAAGTAGACCGGACATTTCCATCAAAGGATTTAAAAAATCTGGAATTGATAATGCGATCAGAAACCCAGAGGCACTGGAAACTCCACCTGCTGCTTACTGTTCTTCTTTTATGTTTAGCATTTTTAATTTTTTTTACGAGGGTTGAATTAAGTAACAGTCAAAATGTGTTTGTCAGACTTGTTAGAAAGTCTGTAACACAATGGTTAGTTGACATTGTCAATACGTTGTAGATATGACTATTACTAAAGACACCCATCGTGCAGGTGTCACAAATCCAGAAACAAAACAAAAGCGCTAAAATGAAATGAATTCTGCACCATATAAACCTGAGCTCATTTTCGAAGCAAATCGAAGCATTTTCATTTCGTCTTTATATTGCCAATACTGCCCTACAATTACATGGTACTGTGATCACTCCACTGTGTTATGTTGTGGACCATAGCTAAGTTTTAAAACTGAGTAATAGCAATTCTTATCATAAAAGTTTACTGGTACCTTAAAATTCAAGGCCATATAAGAATGATAAACACTGTAACCGATTTAAGGCTACCACACAGACACTTTGGCAGCGACATGACCATACACACCAGAAGCAACACCGAGGCGATGTGACAGGGTTGAAAACTGCCAGATCTATACAACTGTTCAAAATCGCTATTGACAAAACTATGATCAAAACTGGTACATATTCATCAATATGATGTGGAGATTATGATTGTCTTCTCTGATGGTATTTCAACACATATGGCAATAAATCATACATACCAGGCTTATCCAGTTCTGAAATGGACTCCCATATATTGTCTTTCAAATCAGTATCTTTATAATTGTGATGCCCTTTGTCATAAAGATCTGGGTATTTTTCCACGGCAGGTATTATTCTTTCCTCCATCATTTTGGATACTGCTTCACCCTGCTGGATCACGTGCACTGAAGCTGTTCTCTGATTGGTCAATTCCCTAGTTGTTGCGCGACAAATCGCAAAAAAATAGGATTGAATGGTATTTATTTTGCATCGCCCTGGTGCCACTTCCGCGTGGCCTGTGGTGTGAAAGATACTTCTCAGAAGTATAGGTTCTATTCATTGTGTCGCATCGCTGCGCAATTCCGCTTGTCACCTCTGGGTAGCAGCCTTTAGAAGGCCTTCTTTGTTGTTCTCCAAGTTGTAGATGTTATAATGAGTTAGTGTAAATGAGATACTGTTTTAGCAGACAGATTTCTTTAAACATTTATTTGAATGTTTTTGTAATTAAAAGTATAAATGCAAAACTGTGATAAGTGATAAACGACAATTCAAAAATTCAAAAAGTCAGAATTCCCCAAGGTAGCAAATCTGCTGAATTTAATACCAGCCAAAATGTCCCGTTATATGGTATGTTCCTGCCCCCTAGTACAGCATTTTTGGTTGATATTTAGTGATGTAATTTCCTCCCAGCCCGAATTCAGACTTTAGAATTCAGGCCAGCCCGAGTAATTTAAACACATGGAGACAGAGGGGAGGGGGGGGGCGACTCGAGTAATTTAAACACATGGAGACGGAGGGGAGGAGGGGGCGACTGAAGTAATTTAAACACATGGAGACCGAGGGGAGGGGGACTCGAGTAATTTAAACACATGGAGACGGAGGGAGGGGGGCGTGGACTGAGTAATTTAAACACATGGAGACGGAGGGGCATGGAGAGGGAGGGGGGACTCGAGTAATTTAAACACATGGAGACGGAGGGGAGGGGGCGACTGAGTAATTTAAACACATGGAGACGGAGGGGAGGGGGGGGGACTCAAGTAATTTAAACACATGGAGACAGAGGGGAGGGGGACTGAGTAATTTAAACACATGGAGACGGAGGGAGGGGGGGCTAAGTAATTTAAACACATGGAGACGGAGGGAGGGGGACTGAGTAATTTAAACACATGGAGACGGAGGGAGGGGGCACTGAGTAATTTAAACACATGGAGACGGAGGGAGGGGGGCGACTCAGTAATTTAAACACATGGAGACGGAGGGAGGGGGGCACTCGAGTAATTTAAACACATGGAGACGGAGGGAGGGGAGGGAGGGGGGCGACTCAAGTAATTTAAACACATGGAGACGGAGGGAGGGGGGGACTGAGTAATTTAAACACATGGAGACGGAGGGAGGAGGGGAGGGGGCGACTCAAGTAATTTAAACACATGGAGACGGAGGGAGGGGGACTGAGTAATTTAAACACATGGAGACGGAGGGAGGGGGGACTCAAGTAATTTAAACACATGGAGACGGAGGGAGGGGGGACTGAGTAATTTAAACACATGGAGACGGAGGGAGGAGGGGGGACTCAAGTAATTTAAACACATGGAGACCGAGGGAGGGGGGACTTGAGTAATTTAAACACATGGAGACGGAGGGAGGGGGGGGCGACTCAAGTAATTTAAACACATGGAGACCGAGGGAGGGGGGACTCGAGTAATTTAAACACATGGAGACGGAGGAGAGGGGGGACTCAAGTAATTTAAACACATGGAGACGGAGGGGAGGGGGGGACTCGAGTAATTTAAACACATGGAGACGGAGGGGAGGGGGCTTACTGAGTAATTTAAACACATGGAGACGGAGGGAGGGGGGCTACGAGTAATTTAAACACATGGAGACGGAGGGGAGGGGGCTGACTGAGTAATTTAAACACATGGAGACGGAGGGGAGGGAGGGGCGGACTCAAGTAATTTAAACACATGGAGACCGAGGGAGGGGGGACTCGAGTAATTTAAACACATGGAGACGGAGGGGAGGGGAGGGGGGTGACTCAAGTAATTTAAACACATGGAGACCGAGGGAGGGGGGGCACGAGTAATTTAAACACATGGAGACGGAGGGGAGGGGGGCGACTCAAGTAATTTAAACACATGGAGACGGAGGGAGGGGGGACGAGTAATTTAAACACATGGAGACGGAGGGGAGGGGGGGCGACTCAAGTAATTTAAACACATGGAGACCGAGGGAGGGGGGACTTGAGTAATTTAAGCACATGGAGACGGAGGGATGGGGGAGGGGGGCACTCAAGTAATTTAAACACATGGAGACCGAGGGAGGGGGGACTCGAGTAATTTAAACACATGGAGACGGAGGGAGGGGGGGCCATGAGCAATTTAAACACATGGAGACGGAGGGAGGGGGCGACTGAGTAATTTAAACACATGGAGACGGAGGGGAGGGGGCTTGAGTAATTTAAACACATGGAGACGGAGGGGAGGGGGCTCTAGTAATTTAAACACATGGAGACGGAGGGGAGGGGGCGACTGAGTAATTTAAACACATGGAGACGGAGGGAGGGAGGGGGCGACTCAAGTAATTTAAACACATGGAGACCGAGGGAGGGGGGACTCGAAAGTAATTTAAACACATGGAGACGGAGGGAGGGAGGGGGCGACTCAAGTAATTTAAACACATGGAGACCGAGGGAGGGGGGGACTCGAGTAATTTAAACACATGGAGACAGAGGGGAGGGGGGGCGACTCGAGTAATTTAAACACATGGAGACGGAGGGGAGGGTATTAGTTCTGCTGGTCTTAGTCCAGGGCTGGCAATGCGATTGGTCGAGCAAAGTTCCAGCTGTCCGTGTATTGGATGGACTGAAATCCGAGACGTTGTTGTATTTATTTGTATTCCTCCCGTCCCGTCTGCTCTGCACAGTGTGTTCATTCATTGTACTGCAGATTGTATCACACTGTAAGCGGCTGGATTTCATCTTTTTCTAAATGTAAATCCTACACAGAATGAATGTAGTACAATACTCTCATTGCAAGCGGTGTTTAGAGGGTGAGCTCTTCTTTCTTTTTAACAATGAAATGTTAGTTTAGACAAACCTTGATAGGATGAAGAATGATTTAAAAAGAAATATGAACAAATGATTATTTAACAGTGCAATTGGGTTCCCTCGTTAGTAACAGTGCAATTGAACATTCCTATCCAGGTTTACTTAGACTGTAATGATGTTAATGTAATCTAAATGATTAAGTGTGTGATAATAATCAATAATATTGACTGTTGCCTCTTTTTCCCTCCTCTGCTGTCTTCTGTAGATTATGCTCCATTTTGAACAGTCTCGGTAAAGTAATTTCATGCTGATTCCTTTCCAAGTAAAGCTGCAGCACCCTTTGCTCATCTCTAAATGACGTGCCATTTGAAGAGCAGTTTTCTATATGTGTTGAAAGGGTACTGCACCTTTCAATCATGCCACAGTCAGCAGGGTGAGCAACTCAAACCTGCATCACTAGGAATCTGTTAAGATAATAAAAGAGATAAATTACACAAATCTTAGAAAACATAAATCACAGGATTGTTTTTGTAGTTATTTGTGTAAATGCTAGTATTAAAATCAGTGCAGCCCAATGTGTGTTGTTACTGACCGTGTGATGCCCTTGAGTGCCCACTAGTGTGTACTGTGCCTGCAGAATGGTTTTCTTGCGGGGGTGTGCATGAAACCTGCTTTCATGGGGCTACACAACAGTCACTGATGTACCTTGAATCCTCATGGAATGGTACCTGTGGGACTGTCCTGTGACAAGGATGTTATTTCTTCATCCAGTCAAGCACAGCTCTTTACACTAAAATGAGATAAAGACTTGTGTCCCAGTCCAGACCCCACAGGTCAGGCTCAGGGTCACACCAGTCGCTTCAGTGTTCACTTCCTGTAATGTTAACCTCATCTGCTTGAATCACTTTGACCTTGAGGTCACCACAAACATGTTCTACTAAATTCTTCTGTCTCTGTGATTCCCAGGACAGTTTCTGTTTGGAGATTGGTAAAATTGTATCCAAGCCAGGAAATGCCAGTTATCCCAAGTGGGAAAGAATGTCCCTGGACTACCCCTTCATACTTTCCCAGGAAGTGATTCCTAGTTCTCAGGGCTTGCTGATTACTTCTCCCTGCCTGGATATCCAAATGACTGAAAGAGGTTCATTTTAGAACAAACACACACAGAGGAGGGCAATGACATGAGACTAGTAGATAATGCATGCTGTGAAGAAACTGGGGATCCATATTATGGCTAATTTGTTATTCTATTGAAACATGTTCAAAGTGCTACAATGTGTGCCCAAGTGGCTTTCTTGGTAGTTTTGTAACTGGAAGCATTTGCTTTAAGAACATTTTGCACTGAATCACTTCTATAATTGGTTTATTAGTACATAAAAATGTATTTACTTTCAACCCAGTATCCCAGTAAAAGTGAATATCCAGGCTGGAAAAGTCTTAATCCAAGGATAAAAAGAACAGGATAGATGGCTTGAGAATTCCTGCACACCCCTCTGTATTGGTTTCTTTGTTTCTATGGATGCTGCTCGTGTCCCAGTGTATTCTGTGGATGCCGCTCGTGTCCCAGTGTTTTCTGTGGATGCCGCTCGTGTCCCAGTGTTTTCTGTGGATGCCACTCGTGTCCCAGTGTTTTCTGTGGATGCCGCTCGTGTCCCAGTGTTTTCTGTGGATGCTGCTCGTGTCCCAGTGTTTTCTGTGGATGCTGCTCGTGTCCCAGTGTTTTCTGTGGATGTCGCTCGTGTCCCAGTGTTTTCTGTGGATGCCGCTCGTGTCCCAGTGTTTTCTGTGGATGCCGCTCGTGTCCCAGTGTTTTCTGTGGATGCTGCCGCTGGGAGTCTATTTGCTTGCCTTTTTACCACAATTGAATTAGAAATGCTGACTGACTTCCAGCACTACATTCGGAGTGATAGGGGTGTAATTGTGGAATCATGCTTTTTTCACACCATTGCCTTTTCATTAAACAGGTTACACTTTGAATGTCAGACATTTGTTTTCCTTTTGTTTTTTAAAGCTTAGCACAGGGGACTCAAAGTAGTTTGTATTTGTTTGTTTAGTTGAAACAGAAACTTTGCCTCAGTTATCTATGTTCTCAAATTAATGTCAACTGTAGACAGGAAATGTTTACGACCATTAGGAGAAAATGTGTCACAAGCAGAACATGCTGTACTGTCAAAATACACAAAACATGTCATTAAAGCATTTTGCTATATTTAATAATTGTTTTCTATACTGTAGTTTAAACAAATCTGTTATTCTAAATAATGTTATTAAAGCATGTTATTACACGTTTAATAACTTATTAGAAATGTGTTAAATAACAGTAATGAACTGATGTGGGATTATTGTGGAAGCTGCTCATGAATCTGATGTTTGTGTTCAGTGTGTTTTACAGAGGTGTGTGGGATTGGCAGTGGGGTCAGGACTAACTGCTTCTTCTCTGATTCACCCAGGAGTGCCTCCCCCTCCTCCTCCTCCTCCCTTCCCCTCCTCCTCCTCCTGCTACCCCCTCCCCCTCCCTCAGCAGCCCCCCCGCTGGGGACAGACCCAGTCGAGGAGCGCTGCTCGGCTCCATTCAGAACTTCACCAAGTGCAGCTTGAAGAAGACTGAGATCCGGGACTGCAGCACCCCCCAGTTCAGATGAGCAGGGGACTGGAGGCTGGAGCGTTCCACCTCATGCAAGGGTGCATGCTGCTGCTGCTGCTGTTTATTTTCACTGGACTTGTTTTGTACTGTACAGAGAGCTGCAAGAACAGCTGGATATTAATCACATTTGTTTTGCAACAGATATAAATGTTCATAAAAAATGATTCTGGTTTTATAACTTGAATGTTCACTAGCCAAGTGTCATGTGGATTTTAGGGCCGCCTAGTGGAGAAACAACATCTATTTGTAATGTTTAACCTTTAATTATTGGTTTGGATCTACTTTTATCTGCAGTCATTTTTAAATGTTAATCGTTTGAAGACAGTCGTCTCTAGCAACAATATAAAACTAAGTATGCACACTCACCAAAACTTTCTCCAACACTATTTCCCCCCAAGTAAGTACTATGTGTATTATGGCTAAAATCACTCCTCTTAAGGTGACATTGTTTAGAACAATTCAGTTATTTTTTTTACTTACATAATACCCCTAGTGTTTCCCACAAAGACAGTCGGAAACCTGCCTCTCTGAGTCCAGCGACTTCCCCTGAAACATGCCTCTCTGAGTCCAGCGACTTCCCCTGAAACCTGCCTCTCTGAGTCCAGCGACTTCCCCTGAAACCTGTCTCTCTGAGTCCAGCGACTTGCCCTGAAACCTGCCTCTCTGTGAGTCCAGCGACTTGCCCTGAAACCTGCCTCTCTGTGTCCAGCGACTTCCCCTGAAACCTGCCTCTCTGTGAGTCCAGCGACTTCCCCTGAAACCTGTCTCTCTGAGTCCAGCGACTTCCCCTGAAACCTGTCTCTCTGAGTCCAGCGACTTCCCCTGAAACCTGTCTCTCTGAGTCCAGCGACTTCCCCTGAAACCTGTCTCTCTGAGTCCAGCGACTTCCCCTGAAACCTGTCTCTCTGAGTCCAGCGACTTCCCCTGAAACCTGCCTCTCTGTGAGTCCAGCGACTTCCCCTGAAACTTGCACTTGGAAGTCACAGCGGTGTATTGAAGGTGCCTCTTGAACTTGCATTCAATATCAGCGTTGCTGTTAAACTGCTATAACTAAGGTTTGAACCTGAAAGCAAGTCACAAGAAATACAGCTTTATGGGCTAAATTTAACAAACCGATTTAAACTAGTGTCCAAAACCTATTGCAGTTTCAGCGCAGAAGCAGTGGTTGAATGTAGCCGTTTCCAGGTTGACCCTGTACCTTCGGTTCAAAAACTAAGATTAAATAACAGATTTTATTGATAAAGTACTGTATTGGGGTGTGTGTGTGTGTGTGTGTGTGTCTCTCTCTCTCATTTTAACATTATAAAGCATGGTTTTAGTGTCTGTGTGTTGTAGTTTTTTTTATTGTTTTTTTTTTTTAACACTGAAACAAAGGTTGGTTTTAATAAATGAACAAACAAATGACAGTTAGATGCCGATGCATGCCACTGTGATTCTTCATGTCAGGCACAGCAGACCAGGGCTAGCGTTCCACCTGATGGAGTGGGAGTTTGGATTTGGTCCCTGTCCTCTTTTGCTCAGCTTTCAGATTGTCTTAGTCTCCACACCATCAATGTAAACACATTAGAGGTTACACAGTATTTAGCACTCCATTTGATATTAATACAGCTATGGTCAAAGGTTTTGTATCACCCTATAGAATTAACACTTTTGCTTCTTAAAGTGGAATGAAATCTGCTGAACAATGTTACATTAACATATTGAATTACACACCGCTTTGTAGTTTGAACCATTGAAGTGGGGTTTGATACTGGTCTGACTGGCTGAACCAGACCTCAATACAGTAGCATGGCAGTGCCTGTGGAACGTTGCAATTGACCCGCAGTGTTCAGAAACCTGAAGAAAATGAATCCTGAAGGTGTGAGACGGGAGCCTAAAGCTGCAGAGTCCCAGTCACCTTCACCTTTACAAGAAAATATGACTTGGTGTTTGTTTACAATATTCTTCTGATCTTTGATGCATCAGACTACAGTTTGTTTAGAGAAAACTGTGGACACACATTTCTTCCCCTTTGAAACCTTCATGACGCTGTGTCACTACTTGCTACAGTAAAAGACCATGATACGTTTCTGTAGACTGGGTCACCTTTACCCCCCCCCCCGTTAAGCATGCTGGTAATTGTGTTTCATTCTTTTCTTTCATTACATTTACAGATTATTGATAATAATTAACTTCTCAACGTGATGTAACTTGTGTAATATATTCTTGTGACTTAAGCATTGTTTTTTACAAGAACATGTATCTTCAGACAAAACTGTCTGTGCCCAGGCAAAGGTTATTGTGTTCCATGTATATATGTACACATTTTCATGTAATCTGTGAGAATATTTTTATTAAAATAATGAATGAATCTTTTCCATTTTCCTTAAGAATGAATCAAGAACAATACTGTGTTGGCTATATATCAGTATTTATATATTAAAAACACATGTTTTGAATATCAGTTATTCAATGCAAATTTTATAGAATGTACATATGTAACTTCATTAAAATGAATGAGGCTAATATACAATTTTGGGTAAACCTGTAGTACTAAAAAAATAGAAAAAAACCCCCTGCTCACTCTCCACTGAACTGTGAGTACAGTATAGAATCAACCACTGCAAATAAGAACCTAAGAAAGTTTACAAACGAGAGGAGGCCATTCGGCTCATCTTGTTCGTTTGGTTGTTAGCAGCTTATTGATCCCAGAATCTCATCAAGCAGCTTCTTGAAGGATCCCAGGGTGTCAGCTTCAACAACATTACTGGGGAGTTGGTTCCAGACCCTCACAATTCTCTGTGTAAAAAAGTGCCTCCTATTTTCTGTTCTGAATGCCCCTTTATCTAATCTCCATTTGTGACCCCTGGTCCTTGTTTTGTTTTTTCAGGTCAAAAAAGTCCCCTGAGTCGACATTGTCAATACATTTTAGGATTTTGAATGCTTGAATCAGATCGCCGAATAGTCTTCTTTGTTCAAGACTGAATAGATTCAATTCTTTTAGCCAGTCTGCATACGACATGCCTTTTAAACCCAGGATAATTCTGGTCACTCTTCTTTGCACTCTTTCTAGAGCAGTAATGTTCTTTTTTATAGAAATGAGCATAGCTAAGGGGGCTAAAACCAATTCCAAAATGTTTTTCCAATATTTTAACAGCAAGAGAACATTCAAAAGAAGAGGTAAAATGTCTAAGAGACACAAATGGCAAAACCATAAATTAAGAGAAAAAAATAGCAAATATTAAATTATGACTTTTCACAAGGCAGAAGTGTTAAATTGACTAGGAGCTCTTAAAATAAACAAATCCCCTGGGCCAGATGAGATCCTCCCAATAGTACTCAAAGAAATGAAAGAAGTTATTTACAAACCGCTAACCAAGATCTTGCAACAGTCTCTTGACACGGGTTGTACCGACAGACTGGAGAATTGCAAACTTAATACCGGTCCACAAAAAGGGAGACAAAACCGAACCAGGTAACTACAGACCAATAAGCCTGACTTCTATTATATGTAAACTTATGGAAACTATAAGATCCAAAATGGAAAATTACCTATATGGTAACAGTATCCTGGGAGACATTCAGCATGGTTTTAGGAAAGGGAGATCATGTCTAACTAATCTGCTAGATTTTTTTGAGGATGCAACATGGATAACTGCAAAGCATATGACATGGTTCATTTAGATTTTCAGAAACCTTTTTACAAAGTCCTGCTTAAAAGATTAATTCTCAAACTGAACACAGTAGGTATTTAAGGAAATGCATGCACTTGGATCAGGGAGTGGTTAACAAGTAGAAGAGTACTGATTAGAGGAGAAACATCAAAATGGAGCGAGGTAACCAGTGGAGTACCACAGGGATCAGTATTAGGTCCTCTGCTCTTCCTAATCTATATTAAAGACTTAGATTCTGGTATAGTAAGTAAACTTGTTAAATTTGCAGACGACACAAAAATAGGAGTGGCAAATACCATTGCAGCAGCAAAGGTCATTCAGGATGACTAGACAACATTCACAACTGGGTAGACACATGGCAAATTACATTTAATAGGGAAAAGTGTAAGGTACTGCACGCAGGCAATACAAATGTGCATTATAAATATCATATGGGAGATACTGAAATTGAAAAAGGGATCTATGAAAATGACCTAGGAGTTTATGTTGACTAAGAAATGTCTTCATCTAGACAATGTGGGGAAGCTATAAAAAAAGGCCAACAAGATGCTCGGATATATAGTGAGAAGTGTTGAAGTTAAATCAAGGGAAGTAATGTTAAAACTTTACAATGCATTAGTAAGACCTCACCTAGAATATTGTGTTCAGTTCTGGTCACCTCGCTACAAAAAGGACATTGTTGCTCTAGAAAGAGGGCAAAGAAGAGCGATCAGAATTATTCCAAGCTTAAAGAATTGAATCTATTCAGTCTTGAACAAAGACTACATGGCAAACTGATTCAAGCATTCAAAATTCTAAAAGGTATTGACAATGTCGACCCAAGGGACTTTTTCAACCTGAAAAAAACAAACAAACAATGAGCTGAGTTCATAAATGGAGATTAGATAAAGGGGCATTCAGAACAGAAAATAGGAGGCACTTGAGGCTGCTTGATGAGATTCTGGGATCAATAAGCTGCTAATAACCAAACAAGCAAGATGGGCCGAAATGGCCTCCTCTCGTTTATAAACTTTATGTTCTAATACAATCATGTTCGTTATGGTAACTGCTTTATTAGGTTTTATACTGTTTAGTATAACATGACCTAAATTGAGTTTCTTGAAACATTGATAAACGTTCATAATAAAATAGATGCAACAGTCTGTGCAATGTGTTTAAAACCCCCAACAGCATTTAGAAGTAGTAATAAAATCAAGATTCATTTGGTGTAATAATGTAAAAAGCGCTTGGTAAAGTACTTGGTTTTTATTGATGTCTACATTTATCTGCACAAGGCACCATCATTTTGCTGCAATGTTTTAAGTTTACCGTTTCAATTTAAAATGAAAAGTTAAACTAACTAGACTGAACTCTCAGTGTGATTACCAGGGATCCTAGTTTTCCACAAAAAAAAAAATCTATTTACACTCTGAATAACTGAGTTTTCCCTGCCACATCAATACACACAAATAGTACTATTGGGTAACAGATGAGAGATTTATTGTTCTCGTTACACTTCTCTGTTTAGTTTATAACTTTTATTCTGGAACTGTAACCTTGTATTACAGTGCAACATGTGCAAGTTGCTCTGGATAAATGCGTCTGCTAAAATAAAAAATGGTTACACTTTCAAATTCTAAGCTTACCAGCGCCATTAAATCAATAAAACAAAGAAACACTTTCTTCAAATATTACAAATAGTTCAGTGTTGTAAAAAAATACTCAAGTTAGTTCAACTCCGAGTCAGTCTTTGTCATCCGGTCAGCTATTGTTCAAATACAGTTGCAGTATTCCAGCTACAATTGGTCTGACTTTGGAATGGCACCGTTGCTTGCTGAAAAAATCTCAAACTGCCGGTTGATCCACTTTGTACAGAGGAATGTCGGCTTTTAAACACATTTTGACAAAATATGAAACAGTTTCACGCTGTTCTTTGGCAGTTGTAAGACATTGAAATGATCTGTGCACAGTGGTCTGTCTCAGTGTTTTGATGGCCCTGCTGTTTCAGCCTCATCTTGTTTAAGTTTCCTTGCATTAAATGTATGTTTAGCGCTTCCCATAAGTTCTACAAGGTCTGCCTGCGAGTTTAACACTAACAGCACATTACCATCAACGTGCAATTTGTCCTTGCCAAACTCATTGACCTGATCTTTAGGGGTGATTTTTATTGTTTTCAGCATCTTTGAACAGCTCTGAATACTGAAGTAAACTGAACTTGAATACTGGAAGCAGTTTTATTAGACAGGTATGTTTACATAAATTTAAAGCAAAAGTTGCCTGTGTTAATGTATTACACGTGTATTGATTTGGTTATTAAACCAAAAAAAGCCTTGCATGTTTTTTGCCCCTCCCCAAACTTAAAACTAAAATGCCTCAGAAAACATAGAAAATCTGTGTTTTTCTGTGTTAAAGCAAACCGATTCCTAGGATCCCTGGTGATGACAGACAAGCTATGGTGAATTATAAACTTAAACTATTTCCCTGTTTACATAAAATAGAGGGTTTTGGATACAGCAGCATAGCGCATCCTCCTCTATCTTTGCCCATCAGTTTGCTGGGGTCTTTGTTCGCTTCATTGGTCAGTTTCCCTAGTTGTAGCAAACGCTGCTCCTGGACTGGAACATCATGGATCAGTGGATCCGTGTAGTACAGCACCTTCTCATGATCCGACTCCAGTGATCCCAGATCCAATTCCATTTTTATTTTTTTTAATCTCATCAGTACAACTGGCCCCAGATGATTGGTGTTTCCGCTGGGTCCTTGCAGTGACTGCTATACAGAGTAGCGATTATACAAACACATTGAGAAATAAAAGTTTAGTACTCCTGCAACGCAAGGGGACATCATGCCCCCCACGTAAACTACACCTATACCCTTCAAAATCAGACCCAGGACGATCAAGGAGGAGAAAGAAGGCAAAACCGTACAAGCAATCTTAACTGCATACAAAAACAAAAAGCACTAAAGCCATGTATGGGGGCTTACAATAGTTTTAATTTTTAAAAAAAGTATTATCCACATTTGTATTATGATATGGCGTTTAAATGGAGTACAGATTCCACAGAACTCTACAAATGACCAATAAATAGCAACAATAACAATTTCTTTGAAACCTCTCTACCATCACAAAGATGTTCTTAATATTGCCAGCATGTCCTGTTTCCTCATTAAATAACATGGCATGAGAAATTGTCATCTTTTAAAAAGACCCAACATATCAGCAATGAATACAACAGAATGTGAAGACTGACTAGCCTAAGAACTTAGATATTCAATGACTTTTTCACTGAAAAAATAATGTCTTTTATCTGAGGTACACTGTTGTCTTCAAGGATCTTCGCGTAAGGCATGGGGATGTCTACACCGGTCACCCGGATCACTGGTGCATCCAGATAGTTAAAGGCTGGGCCTAAAGGAAGGAAACACACACACACGAAGGACTCCAATACCTACAATTCACTTAGGAAAAGCACAATGCATTCTTTACAGTCAAAAATGGTCCGCTAAAGAAAGTACCACTTCTAGATCTACGCTCAAGTACATTTTATAGAAACAAAAAAAACAAAGGGGGTTTGGTTTCAATATTGAAACTTATTCTTACTCGCCCAAAATTCAAAGCCATTTGCCTGGCTCTTAAAGACCAATACAGCATGCATATTACATGGTCACCTTCATCACCTGTCTGTGTGGACTTACCTGCTGATAATTACACTGTTGTGCACAGTTTGAGTTAATTGCTGCCGTTAACAGGATCCCACCCCACCCACCCACCCTGGAAAACCAAAGTTCTGCTGGCAACACTTTCCTGGGACTGGTCATCTCATTTTGATTTTACATTGAAACTATCTTTTTCTTCCTTCCAAGAAGATTTTTTTTGTTTTTGTTCCCCCCCCTCACAGTGTAGAGACTGAACTGAACTTTAAGTTATTAACTGTTGTGCTTAAAATAAATTTAGTTGGAGAAACAGTGACAATTGTGGGTATGTATGTGTTTCTCTGGTTACTGTTGGTTTGTTTGCTGCAGTGTCAATATTCGTCTGTTTGAGGGTTCTATGTGTGTTACAATACACACAAATTTGAATTTCCCTCTTTTATTAAAAGTCTGGCAATTTTCTAATTTGGCGAGGTTTGTTAAATTATTATTATTATTATTATTTATTGTGGAAGAGATCACCGGCATTGTATAAATTAAGGTTGAAGATATTACCTTCCATGATCCTGGCACAGATTTCCGCTCCAACGCCGAACTGTGGCCACCCCTCCACGGTGACCAGGTGATTGGTCTTCGCCACGCTGCTCTCGATCGTCTCCATGTCCAGGGGCCGGATACTGCGGAGATTGATGACCTGCGGAGGACGAGGGCTTGCCATTATACAAGCAAAATATAGCAAGTGCTTAAATAACCAGTCAAATAATAACCTGTTGATTTACGCACAAATCAATAGTACCCCCAAAAAAAAAAAAAATTAAAAGGAGGGGTGGGGGGTGGCAGTAAACTGTATTCAGAGCACCGGTACTATACAATCAGAAAACAATTCATACTGGAGGTAGACACACACTGCAAGAGGCAAGACCCACCTCACACTCAATGCCTTCTTTAGCCAGAACCGCTGCTGCATCCAGACAGTGCCCCACATACCTGGAGTGGGAGACCAGGGTAATGCGAGTCCCTAAAGGAAGAGAACAAAAAACAGACATCTTAATTCCTCCAGGACCAGCGACGGTACACGGATTGGTTTTAAGAGATCTAGTCTTTGAACAGTTAAATACCATCTTTTCTTAGTCATCTTGAAATGACAGCTAGAACCCCTTAAGATAGTTTAGGCCTCTACAATGAGGTTACAGCCCTAATATTAATGAAGTCCTTAATACAGCAGCCAAGAGAAACCTAGCAGATTGCCATGACAATCTTTTTTTTTTTTAAACCTAAGAATCACACAAAATTGTTGATTTTTCTTGTTCCTGTTGAAGCAACAAAAAGGATTTCATTTCGTTTTGCCTGCATGGTCTGAACCAACAGCCCTTTTATTATTTTTGCCAGTTTTACTGCCTTGACAGATCCACAATTTGTAAAACAAAACCTAAAATATACAGGGTTTATCTTTATGAAGTTTCTGTATTTCATTGGCATATTAGTCATGCAGAGCAGCTGAGGTATCGTGTCTACAGTTTCACACAGCCATTAGTTCACCCACCTTGCCTCTCTACCTTTGCCTTTCCAATGGGGACAACAAAGTCTTTGGACTGAGCTTCTTCTGAGACCTCAAAGGCAACGCCGTACAAGAGCTCGTTTTCAAGAAACACAACTGAGAAACAGAACAGGGAGGAGATGGAGCTCACATGTATTACAGAACAAAACACTAGAAGTTCATGTGAAGGACAAGCCATTCACTGTCCTACCCTTGTATCTAGAACATTAGTGCTCTGTTAAAACAAACCCATCTGGTCTTTATTTAGCATGTGTCAAGCTGTTGCAGCCCTCCAACACAAGCAGTATGTCTGCTACCTAGATAAAGCATGTTTTAAAAAGGTGGGAATAATCAAATACTTGCAACAACGGCTCTAGGCTAAAAGAGTGAAACATTTCATAACAGGAAGTTATTTTCTAACTCCCACTCCCCAATTTAAATTGAGCTCAGGTCAAAGTGAAATGAGTTTGGGGTTCAGGCTTCAAACTCATTTGATAATCCAGGTCACAAAAGCATAATCATGTCTGCCATTGTCAGGATTGAGCACTTGTGATGGCAGCTTTCCTTCCACACCTGGTCTGACTGGAGCCAGAATACTGACCTTTTAGAAGCACAACATTCACAAACTGAAAAAGAAAAAATGGCAAGTCTAACGTGTACCTGGGTTGTCATCTCTGATGGCAGCTTTGAGGAGCCCTTTAGCATCTTCAGCGCTCCAGGGGCTGAGCACCTTGAGCCCAGGGCAGTGCCCATACCAGGCTGCAAAGCACTGGGAATGCTGGGCTGCCACTCCAGCAGAGTGGCCATTGGGGCCTCGGAACACGATGGGGACGGATTGCAGCCCAGCAGACATGTAGGATGTCTTGGCAGCAGAGTTTATAATCTGGTCAATGGCTTGCATGGAGAAATTGAAAGTCATGAACTCACAAATTGGCCTCAAGCCAGCCTGAAACAGTAAAACATCAGAATCAAAGAAATTCTTATTTTAAAGCATGTACAACACAGGCTTTTGGGGCAATAGGATCTGCTGTATAGATAGAACACACACTGGTTTCAAGAACACAAGTGGGAACTGAAGGCAACGAAAGTTCCTCCAACTTCAGAATTTCATTTCTTTTTTCTGAGGAACTTGCTTTGCACTTGCTTAAACATTAACATTTTACATTACATACAATATCCTAGCTTTAACATTACATACAATATCCTAGCTTTAACATTACATACAATATTCCCTCAACACATTCTTGCGTAGTTTGAGAGCAGTTCTCTATACAGACAGTGCATCCTCCATTTCTATTGGACATTCAGCAGTGTACCAACTGTAGACAAGCAAGCAGTCCAAGGTTAAAAACAACAAGACAGTAAAAAGACTAACGCAAAGCTGTACTACAGCAGAAACTTAAGTCATTCAGAAACAGGTCACCGTCATGGTCTAACACATTTAGCATGGGTTTGTAACCCTGTGGATATGAACCATGACTCAAATGATCACATGATGTATTTGGATCTTGTCGTAATGCACCTTTATACAATATTTAAATAAGTTTACAAATATGATGGATTTAATTGTTATAGATAGGGTTGTTTCAAAGTAAAAATGGCTCATTTCATAGTCTAAATAGATACTTCAAGACAATATATTTATTAAAGCAGAAAAATAGCATTGTCACAGACTTGATAACCTTATATATTATACAAGAAAATGTTTCTAAACATTTAAATGCTGACCTGAAGAGTAAATGCTACATTGTAGAATATTTTGTTTAATAAAATTTGTTAAAAAAAGACATGGAAGCAAACTAAGCGGGCTGCCAGGTTGCTGAATGCTGTGGAACTGGCAGCGCAGCAATAAGGACACGTTTGCTGCATTTATTGAAGGTGATAAACATGGATATTTACACTGTCCTATCAGAAATGGGAATTCTCAGGGAACTGCACATTACACAGCAATGGGTAAATTTCACATAACCATGGAAACACAGCCTTAGTTACAGGCTTGTTTTTTCACAATATTTACTGTAATTAAACGATAGATAGATAGATTCTATTTTTCAATAACATGTGCTGATAAATGACTAACTGCCAGATTCAATTTGCCACCACAGAAGCAGCGCATTTCAAACTCATACAAACTTCCCTGACAGGGATGCTTCATTTCTTACCATAGCAGAACCGACTGCAATTCCAGCAAAGCCCATCTAAAACAAACAAATAAAAAGCATGAAGAACACTGAAACAGTATTGAGGAGACTGTACTCAAGGTGCTGTCAATCCAGCGCATGGCTGCTCATACCTCTGTAATAGGAGTGTCAATGATTCGCTTATCTCCATATTTCTTCCATAGTCCTCGACTGACCTGAAAAATACATAAGGCTTTAATTACCTATTTAAATTTCAAAGTCAGAATACCTTTGCACTGAATTTTCAAAGTGCAGTCCGAGCAGCTATGTTACCTTGTATGCACCATCGTACTGTGCCACCTCCTCCCCCAGCAGAAACACTCGCTCATCTCTCTCCAGCTCCTCGTCCATGGCCTGGGTCAGAGCATCCCGAACAGTCACCTGAAACACACCCCCACTACCTTACCAACCTGCACAAGCACAGCCAAGGAAAGCACTGCCCTAGTGTGGGCACAGACCTATCTGACTAGGAAGAGGGTGTTTTACACCTAGTACAGTAGTACAAAAACACACATAAGCAAAGAACAGCAACAGACTATTTTCAAACAGAACTCCAAGCATGTCAGATACAGCCCCCCCCCCCCAGAGTATCATTGCAAACTTTTAAAATGTATGTCATTAACAGGATGTTAATACTATAATATACTATAATATACTATAATATACAGTCCGAGAGCAGGAACTGTGCGACAGTGTGGTTGTAAGTAAGGTAAACTTTCATCACACAATGTGAGTGTGCCACTTAAAACAAAATCAACCCGTGTCTTTGTTTCTATTCCATCTGTGACAACGTCAGATATGTGTTACATTTCAACGCGAATAAGCTGGAATGCGCTACCTGTACCATGTTTGTCCGCTGTTTTTAAAACCCGTTTTGGGCCGACCCCTGCCTGCGTTCAGAGCAATATAATGGTTTGTATTACTTTTTGAATATTTAAATTACGAGCGAATATCTGAACATGAAATTAAATCCCGTGTTAGTCCCAGCACTAGCTTTCTGTAGGAGTCTAACCCTGTTTAGCTTACGTAATGTTCAACCTATAACTCTCCAAACCCGCTTTAAACGGTATATACTTCGGTATCGGAGTGTGTGGATGCTCGAGTTCCTAAATGAATCCTCCATGGCACCGACACTCAGCACAAGCAACAGAAATCCTGGTAACCTCCACGGTGAATAAATGACTGTAAATAACTTACCTGCACTAAAGCCGGCGCTGTTTTGTGGAACTCCCTCCGCAAGATCACAGCGAAAACATTCTGTTAAAATACAAAACATGAATTTAACGCTCATTGCGTTTGTACGTGTCAATAAAACTGACATTATTATTTTTTTAACCATCCCCTTACCCTCCCAGAACGAACGCAGCTTTTAAGTAATGCCATCTTGTCCCTGTCCTCTAGCCTTGAAGGATATTGTTAAACTAGGATTGCTACCCAATGTTAACGACTGATGTTGGCAATAGGCGGGTCTTAGCTAACCGATGTCCAATCACGGTGAGTGTCTGTGGTGAGGCGCGGTGCAGTCTGTCAGCTAACTGTTGTGATTGGACTGCTGGTCAGGGGCATGTTAAATTCGTGCGGTGGAATGTACAGACAGCTATGGACCAAGAGCATGACCTAAAATGTTAGGATTGAGACATTAAAAACAAAAAACGATATGAACATAATTGAGATTTTATTTAACATCATTTACAATTATATAATAAAAGTCTACCACAAGCCATAGTCACATTTTTCAATTGTTGTCAGTTTTTCGTTAAGTATATGGAAAACTACAAAGCTGAATGTGTAATTCAATATGTTAACGTAAAATTATGCAGCAGGTTTCATTCAACGTTATGAAGAAAATTTAGTTAATTCTATAGCGTGATTCAAAACTTTTCGCCCTAGCTCTAAATATGCCAGGGATGACAGTATATAGACATAGAGTATTTCGTATCCTACAATTAATAGTCCGTAAAGTAAATCATTTTGACATAACATAATTATTATTATTACTATACGTAAAATAAAATAATTACCCGTGTTGCTTAGTAGGTAATATAAATTAAGATATAACTAAGGTAACAGGACAAAAAACGAAATTTCCAAAAAAAGTTTGAACTATACTGTAACAGCAATTCCCATTTCTATAGAGCCTTTCATCAGGATCTCAAAGCGCTTAGCCTTCGACGAACACTTAAACGATTACATTAAAAGTGTTTAATACAGAATCTGATAAAACAGAAATTTAAAAAAATAGATATAATGTATTGTATAAAAAAAAAGCTAGTTTGTAGAAATAGAACAATTAAAACAAAAATAATAAAGCAAATTGAATTTAAAAAAGAACACAAAGAAAATGCAGTTTTGATTGTAAATAAGAAAACTAAGATGCAGGTATTCTGCACGTCTTTTTGTGCACTGGTGCAGGTCCCAGTGCGACTCCGCCCACAGTTACTGCTGGCAGCTTCGTGTGGTAAGTGAGTTTGACACGGGAGATGTTGCTCGCAGAATTGAAGACACACACACACACACACCGTGGGTGGTTCACTGAGGGTACAGGAGGCTGTTCCACAGCACAGTCTGTACAGATCATACAGCTCGTCTGCACATTCGTCCAATAGATGCAAACGCACGCACGCGGCTCACATACACAGCATTAGGCCTACTGTGATGTGGCAGGCGTTTCTGTTTGTCCGAGACCCGGCTGTAAGAGTTTCTAGCCCACCTGCCCTCTTACAAAACAAGAATGAAAGAAATGCGGCTTGCTGTCACACAATTATTAAATTATTTCTGCCTCTGCGTTTCAAACTCTTCCTTGTTCTGAGCTGCCTGGATGACCATTACTGTGCTCTGGGTTTTAGACCCAATCTCAGCAGCGGAGCATCATGAAAGCTGCCGTGCCCACAATCATGTCCAATACTGTACTTTAATATGTTATACCTCGGTGTTCGTTTACTACATTGGTTCAGTTTGCCTCTGTTCTCGCTATAATATTGTAGCGATCTCGGTTAACACAGACATTAATATATGTTCATCACAGACCCCGCTTGGCAGTATTTCGCGTTCCAATATTAATAGCACAGATTGCAATCTATAGTAACAGTTTCCTGTAAAAGTTAAAGCAGTTGCTGTTGACACCCATAGTAGCACAACTACGGCACCAACATTAAGACAAAACTTGTTTAAATTCTGCAGTACCAGAACTCTGGGAAACGAGCTGTTCATCCAGCGCGGAAGGCAACAGACAGACAGAAACAGCCAGAAGTGAATCATTTAATCAGCTGGACTGTCTGGCTGAACAGGAAAGCAGTGATACACGCATCGAATTAAGGTAAGCGTGCAGGACACAACCCGGGGATTAACTGTGTTTTACAGCTCGGGTTACAATGGTTTTGTGCAATGCTGTGAGTACGTATAGAGGAGCGGTGATGTACCGCCAGCAGCCCTTTCCCGGATACATTAGTACCTGCACCAGTTGAAAAAAATAAATAAAGTGAACCGTTCTGACCGTGCAACGGTCACTATTCGTATAACCTCCGAAACGAATCGATTTCTCTCCAGTGCCCAGGTGAAATGAAACAGACCAGAATAAAAAGACATGCAAAGTGACTGGATTCTTTAGGAGACTGGATTCGTGAAAGAATCCACAGCCGTCATATTCTTGTTTTCTGAATGAATATCAGTTGAATCAGAAATGTTTTAAGTGAGATAAACAGCTCAAGGTGGTGAATCGCGGTTCTCATGTCTGGCCACTTGTTATTAATGATTTTACTCAGAAACTGAAATGTGATGGTTGTAAATTGGAACGCAGATGGTAGAATTCCAAACTGCATGTTCATTATCTTGCGTGGAAAAGCCACTGAGTTAAATATTAGAAGGCTTTGACCCAGGCTAGATCTTTATACTATTCTAACCTGATTGAAAAAAATAAAAATAATCCTGGATATCTTTTTGCATCTATAGTTAAATTAGTAAATTCACCTTCTGTTGCTTCTACCTGTAATATTGGTTCAATTTTTAGTTGAACTGAGTTTTTAAAATTCTTTCAAAATAAAATTCTTGACATTAGCGATCAGATCTTACAGACTCCTTCTATTATGGGCCTTTCTTCCTACTTTGAATTAACTAGACCTGATAAAGTTATGATCGAGCTGACAGCGTAGTTAGGCATATGAAACCAACCACTTGTGCCCTTGATCCTATTTCTACTAAACTATTAAAAGATGTATTTAGTGTTGCTAATATAAGCATTTTAACAATTATAAATGAATCCCTTTCATCTGGTATAGTTCCCTCAGCACTTAAGGTTGCAGTGGTTAAACCCCTGCTTAAAAAAGTCATACAGTTATTAACAGCTATAGGCCAATTTCCAATCTTCCATTTTTAACCAAGGTCTTGGAGAATGTTGTTGCCAATCAATTACTCACATTTTTAGCCTGTAATGGTTTATTTGAGAATTTTCAGTCTGGATTTCGATTTGCACATAGCACTGAGACGCCTCTTGTTAAGGTAGTAAATTATCTTTTGATAAGCTCTGACTCTGTCTTTCCTTCAGTTTGAATCCTTCTTGATCTTAGCGCTGCCTTTGATACTCTGGACCATTCCATTCTATTAATCGGCTTGGGAGTTTAGTGGGTTTGACAGGCGGTGTCCATTCTTGGGTTAGGTCTTATCTTTCCGATAGGTTTCAGTACGTTTCTGTCAGGGAGATTATTATTATTATTATTATTATTATTATTATTATTATTATTATTATTATTTCTTTCTTAGCAGACGCCCTTATCCAGGGTGACTTACAATTGTTACAAGATATCACATTATTTTTACATACAATTACATTATTTTTCACACATTATTTTTACATGCAATTACCCATTTATACAGTTGGGTTTTTAGTGGAGCAATCTAGGTAAAGTACCTTGTCTTTCAATCCAGACAATCCCTCTACTCGGGCGCTATTAGCTGCTTGCTTTGCGGACATAAAGTGTTGGATGTCACATAATTTTCTGATATTGCATTCTGATAAAACGGAGGTCATGCTTGTGGGTTCACAGCACCAATTAAAAAATGTTGATTTATATAAAATAGATCTCAGCAGCCTTACCTCAGAACTAAAACTTGAAGCAAGAAATTTCGGGGTCATTTTTGATTCTGTTCTATCATTTGAGTGCCTGTGGAAGGGTGGTGGGAAATTCACTGACACAAGGGAGACACAGATGAACTTGAAACACCGCACAGGTGCTCAGTTTTATTCTGGGTGGGTAATTCCTCTTTTCAGCCCGCAGAGGGCACTGTTGACCGTGGTCTGCCTAACAACGATGGTAAAAACAGAACCACAACGATACCAGAGGTGGTACAGAATTCAGAATACAGGTGCAGGCGCACTCGCAGGTGCTCAACAAAAGAATAATCAAAAGGCGAAAGAAAAAAGGAAAACAAAACACAGTAATCAAAACTACAAATAAAAGGTGCTGCACTCGGCAGCTTCACCCGCACGGTCCGGGTCTCCGTCCTACCCTCGCCGCTCCCTCAAACTGCTAAAACAAATACTGAGGGGGTCTGCCCACGGGTTTCCCGCTACCCCTATTCTCTTTCGTTGGGTTCTTTTTTTTCTTTTCAGATTTTTTCTTCCCGGCCGTGTCTCAGTTCTGGAGCAGAGTGTCTGCACGTCTCTTAAAAGGGCAGAACTGAGGGAACAGCAGAATATTATTTTATAGGGCCAGCAATCCCCCCAGGGTCCGCCTCTCAGCCACTCATAGAGAAGGAAAGCCCACACACCCACTCTCCCACCTCTCCGTGTCACTGCCATGACCAACAGGCGGATATTGAACGGCTGCTGCCCTCTTCTTGCAGCACTTTGAATACACCAGAAGAGTCAGCACAGGTCTCCCCCTGTTACAGTCCCATATTAGAAAAATTACTAAAGCATCTTATTATCATTTGAGAAATATAGCTAAACTTAGATCTATTATTTCTGTATCTGATGCTGAGAGGCTAATGCATGCCTTTGTTTCATCAAGAATCAGCAATTGTAATGCACTTTTTCTGGGATTCCAAAGTAGTATTTGGTGTCTCGCTTGCAGCTTATTCAGAATGCTGCTGCAAGAATTCTAACTAAAACCAGAAAAGGTGAACATATTACTCCTGTCTTGGCCTCCTTACATTGGCTTCCTGTGCAGTTTTTAATTGATTTTAAGATTTTATTTTTAACTTATAAAGCTCTTAATGGATTAGCACCCAGTTATTTACAAGAGCTGTTTATCCCATACATTCCTAAACGGAATCTTTTCTCTCAGGATGCAGGGCTCGTGGTTATTGCAAGGATAAATACTAATAGTATGCAATTTGAATGTTTTATTATGCTGTGTGTTATGTTTTCTGTAAAGCACCTTGGGGTCTATGATGTAAGGTGCTATATAAATAAATAAATAAATAAGAAAAAAACTATTTATTTATTTATCCCTTAATTGAAATAAATTGTTCTTCAAATTATACATAAGATAAATACAATTTAAATATCCCATTTCCACAAAGTTTAGATTTATATATATAGCCACAGTACTGACATGGTCTCTTCGTCTAGCCTCCGAAACCAAATAGATTTATGTCTTACAAAAAATGTCACTGTATATGTAAAATGAGGAACATAGTCAGACATTGTCAGAAATTCATACATGAAATTAATATGTGGTCCTATAAAACATGGTCAGCATTAGCAAATTGCTTATTGAAAAGGTCCAGTCCTGCAATGAAGCAGATGTCAGGTTTAGAGTTTTGTGTGCATCAGATTTCAGGATCGCCCGCTTGATACTGTTTGATTTCCTCTAAGTGTTTTGGTGCCCATTAGCTGAGTCTTGCACAGTCAATGAACAATAGAGTGCTGTGTGTTCTCAATGTGGACACAAATCCTTCATAGATCTTTAGAATCTTCCTTTTGATTCTTTTTGTCGTTCTGGTTTAGTGACAGATCTATATTCCCTATAGGAGATTCCAGTCTTGCACTACCATCAGCGCATTGGGAGCAGAGGGTGAATATTTATTCATCTCACTCGCTGCAATCCAGGAGGAATCAACCAAGGCAGAGCAAATGGATAATGGAGACTGGGGCTACATGGTAAGAGAGTAGACCCTGATGTTTTACGGCTGGTTTCACAGACTCATTTTATTGCCTCATGTTACTTTAGGTAAAATAGTCCAAAATGAGTGCTAATCTGGATGCACAACTTGACTTCATCATAGTGGCTGAACACGGGGTTGCTTATTCAAGGTGCTTCACTCATTCATTTGCATTCTGGAGATGGTAAAGGTAAGGTAGGCCTTATGTGAAGTTGGCATCAACAACAACAGTTGGGGTCCCTAAAAATAGGCTTAGATTTTATTTTACTAAAAAATAAATACAGATTTGCCAACCATGAAGCTGTGCCTGAAATTGACACCGATGACACAAGTAAAATGTTTATTTTATTGTACATTACATGTGTTGCTATTTACAAAAATGCTTGCTGGCTATGAATTACTATCTACAATAATTAATGTACTCACGTACACATGCAGTCTTCACTTTTGTTTATTAGATTTAAAATGTTTAATAAAATGTATTGTTTGACCTTGTTGGTACAACCGGCACACTTTGCTAATGACATCTTCAGTCAGGGTCGTAACACGGTATAAATCAACACATTTTTGTAAAATGACTTTACACTTGCTTCAAAACATAAGAACATAACAACATAAGAAAGTTTACAAACGAGAGGAGGCCATTCAGCCCATCTTGCTCGTTTGGTTGTTAGTAGCTTATTGATTCCAGAATCTCATCAAGCAGCTTTTTGAAGGATCCCAGGGTGTCCGCTTCAACAACATTACTGGGGAGTTGGTTCCAGACCCTCACAATTCTCAAAGGCATAACGCACTTCAGTAAATTCAAATGATAAACTTCGCATCCCGCGCAGAATTAGAACACAAGCGTAAAACGTCATTAAGTGGGGTTGGCATTGCAGGGGAGATGAAGGGAGGTTTCAGTTCCAAGTGACTGTTTTCTAAGCATTATTTGTGAATGCGTATTCACCACTGCTACGCCCTGTTAGAAAATTGACTTCCCAGCATTTTCTTAACGCTGCTCAGGAGGTGGTATTGATGCTGCTCAGGTGCTCAGGAGGTGGTATTGATGCTGCTCAGGAGGTGGTGTTGATGCTGCTCAGGAGGTGGTGTTGATGCTGCTCAGGAGGTGGTGTTGATGCTGCTCAGGAGGTGGTGCTGATGCTGCTCAGGTGCTCAGGAGGTGGTATTGATGCTGCTCAGGAGGTGGTGTTGATGCTGCTCAGGAGGTGGTGTTGATGCTGCTCAGGAGGTGGTGTTGATGCTGCTCAGGAGGTGGTGTTGATGCTGCTCAGGAGGTCAGGAGGTGGTGTTGATGCTGCTCAGGAGGTGGTGTTGATGCTGCTCAGGAGGTCAGGAGGTGGTGTTGATGCTGCTCAGGAGGTGGTGTTGATGCTGCTCAGGAGGTGGTGTTGTTGCTGCTCAGGAGGTGGTGTTGATGCTGCTCAGGAGGTGGTGTTGATGCTGCTCAGGTGCTCAGGAGGTGGTGTTGATGCTGCTCAGGAGGTGGTGTTGATGCTGGTCAGGAGGTGGTGTTGATGCTGCTCAGGAGGTGGTGTTGATGCTGCTCAGGAGGTGGTGTTGATGCTGCTCAGGAGGTGGTGTTGATGCTGCTCAGGAGGTGGTGTTGATGCTGCTCAGGAGGTCAGGAGGTGGTGTTGATGCTGCTCAGGAGGTGGTGTTGATGCTGCTCAGGAGGTGGTGTTGATGCTGCTCAGGAGGTGGTGTTGATGCTGCTCAGGAGGTGGTGTTGATGCTGCTCAGGAGGTGGTGTTGATGCTGCTCAGGTGCTCAGGAGGTGGTGTTGATGCTGCTCAGGAGGTGGTGTTGATGCTGCTCAGGAGGTCAGGAGGTGGTGTTGATGCTGCTCAGGAGGTGGTGTTGATGCTGCTCAGGAGGTCAGGAGGTGGTGTTGATGCTGCTCAGGAGGTGGTGTTGGTGCTGCTCAGGAGGTTGTGTTGATGCTGCTCAGGAGGTGGTGTTGGTGCTGCTCAGGAGGTGGTGTTGATGCTGCTCAGGTGCTCAGGAGGTGGTGTCGATGCTGCTCAGGAGGTGGTGTCGATGCTGCTTAGGTGCTCAGGAGGTGGTGTCGATGCTGCTCAGGTGCTCAGGAGGTGGTTTTGATGCTGCTCAGGTGCTCAGGAGGTGGTGTTGATGCTGCTCAGGTGCTCAGGAGGTGGTTTTGATGCTGCTCAGGTGCTCAGGAGGTGGTGTTGGTGCTGCTCAGGAGGTGGTGTCTGCTGCCCAGGTGCTCAGGAGGTGGTGTTGATGCTGCTCAGGTGCAATACAATCGAAAAACTATGTGACACTACCAGCAATGGTGGTGCACAGGAGACATACTACTGTAAAAAAAGGCAAAACAAAATATTGAAAAACAAACCACAAACAAAGGGTGCCTTGAAAATGACAAGCACTGATCCACTGCACAGGAAGGTGCCACTGTCACACCTCACTAGGCTTGTGGGATCTCAAAATCCCTAAACTAATCCCTGTTCCTTATCACAATTAAAACCCCAACCCCAGTTATACTCACAGTCATCAGCGGTTTCAGTACAGTCAGTTCTAATGCTCCTATCCCAGTTATACACACAGTCATCTGTGGATTTAGTACAGTCAGTTCTAATGCTCCTATCCCGGTTATGCACATGGTTGTCGAAGGACTGGCTTTTAGGCCTTGTTGTCCAGGTAGCGTGGACGGTCTTGGTCCTTGAATCATAGCCTTTCAGCAGCCTAGAGGTGTGTCTGCAGGACCATTGTATTACAAGACACGCCCACCTACTGGTTAGGGATCGGTAGCTGACCAATCACCAGCTGCTTTTCCCCGCAGCCAAACACAGCAGGTAGGGTGCCCCGGGCAGAGCATCTGGCTTTCTATAATTATATACATCATATTTACAAACACAAAACCCCCAAACAAAAAATAAATAAAACAAAAAACCCTTTCCATGTGCAGGGCGTCAGCCGGCCACAGTGCTAAATATCCCCCTCTGTAAAGATGATACCGAATCTCCTGGGCCTATATTTATCATTCCCTTCTAAACCGTGCGTACGCACATTCCAACAGAAAGTATGTGATTTATCTGTGCTGGAAACTCATTAGATTTATGTTATTGGTGCAAATATTGCTGAAATTGCGATGTTTGTCACATTAACTTCTGTTACTATGCAGCTAACCTCTCCAAAAACGTCTAATATGGAAATCGTAGGAATATTCCTATATCTGTGGCAACACTGTAGCACATATTTTATATTGTTGAATGCAGAGTACACAGAGTTACTTTTGCGGAGTGAAAAGGCTGGAGACAGATTACGTTTGTTTTTCCTGAACAGTGAAAACAAGCAGTAGAATGAGAGCACACAAAGATTACAAAGATGTGCATTTACATGAATTCTATTACTGGTCACATTAATGCACAAGACAAATGTGCTTCATAATGTGTAACAGTGATTTAGTTTGTATTTGTTTCACATTAGAAAGCTGTTTCAGTTAATGGCAGCTTTGAAGGCGATGTTTGGTATTGTGGAGGCTGTGTGGTCCAGTGGTTAAAGAAATGAGCTTGTAACCAGCAGGTCCCCGGTTCAAATACCACCTCAGCCACTGACTCATTGTGTGACCCTGAGCAAGTCACTTAACCTCCTTGTGCTCCGTCTTTCGGGTGAGACGTAATTGTAAGTGACTCTGCAGTTGATGCATAGTTCACACACCCCAGTCTCTGTAAGTCGCCTTGGGTAAAGGCGTCTGCTAAATAAACAAATAATAATAATAATAATCAATGGGAGTGGATATAAATTATAAACACACCTGTATTAAAAAAAAAAACAGATGGAGAGGGGGGCAATGCAGACTCCATACATGTCTTAGAATTATATGTAATGTGGTTAAGGCTATTTGTTTTCAGGTCAAAAAAGTCCCCTGGGTTGACATTGTCAATACCTTTTAGGATTTTGAATGCTTGAATCAGATCACCGAGTAGTCTTCTTTGTTCAAGACTGAATAGATTCAATTCTTTGAGCCTGTCTGCATACGACATGCCCTTTAAACCCAGGATAATTCTGGTTGCTCTTCTTTGCACTTTTTCTAGAGCAGCAATATCCTTTTTGTAACGAGGTGACCAGAACTGAACACAATATTCTAGATGAGGTCTTACTAATGCATTGTAAAGTTTTAACATTACTTCCCTTGATTTAAATTCAACGCTTTTCACTATATATCCGAGCATCTTGTTGGCTTTTTTTGTAGCTTCCCCACATTGTCTAGATGAAGACATTTCTGAGTCAACATAAACTCCTAGGTCTTTTTCATAGATTCTTTCTTCAGTTCCAGTATCTTCTATATGATATTTATAATGCACATTTTTATTGCCTGCGTGCAGTACCTTACACTTTTCTCTATTAAATGTCATTTGCCATGTGTCTGCCCAGTTATGAATGCTGTCTAGATCATTTTGAATGACCTTTACTGCTGCAACAGTGTTTGCCACTCCTCCTATTTTTGAGTCGTCTGCAAATTTAACAAGTTTGCTTACTATACCAGAATCTAAATCATTAATGTAGATTAGGAAGAGCAGAGGACCTAATACTGATCCCTGTGGTACACCACTTGTTACCTTGCTCCATTTTGAGGTTTCTCCTCTAATCAGTACTTTCTGTTTTCTACATGTTAACCACTCCCTAATCCATGTGCATGCATTTGAATCCCTACTGCGTTCAGTTTAAGAATTCATCTTTTATGCAGGACTTTGTCAAAAGCTTTCTGGAAATCTAAATAAACCATGTCATATGCTTTGCAATTATCCATTGTCGATGTTGCATCCTCAAAAAAATCAAGCAGGTTAGTTAGGCACGATCTCTCTTTCCTAAAACCATGCTGACTGTCTCCCAGGATACTGTTACCATATTGGTAATTTTCCATTTTGGATCTTATTATAGTTTCCATAAGTTTACATATAATAGAAGTCAGGCTTATTGGTCTGTAGTTACCTGGTTCGGTTTTGTCTCCCTTTTTGTGGATCGGTATTATGTTTGCAATTTTCCAGTCTGTCGGTACAACCCCTGTGTCAAGAGACTGTTGCATGATCTTGGCTAGCGGTTTGTAAATAACTTCTTTCATTTCTGTGAGTACTATTGGGAGGATCTCATCCGGCCCAGGGGATTTGTTTATTTTAAGAGCTCCTAGTCCCTTTAACCCTTCTGCCTCTCTTATGCTAAAGTTATTTAAAACTGGATAGGAACAGGTCGACATGTGGGGCATGTTGTCCGTATGCTCCTTTGTAAAAACTTGTGAAAAGTAATCATTTAATATATTTGCCATTTTTTACTCTTCATCCATGATTTTGCCATTTGTATCTCTTAGACAGTTTACCTCCTCTTTGAATGTTCTCTTGCTGTTATAATATTGGAAAAAAACATTTTGGAATTGGCTTTAGCCCCCTTAGCAATGCTTATTTCTATCTCACTCTTTGCCTTTCTAACTTCCTTTTTGACTTGTGTTTGCAGTTCCAAGTACTCTTTCTGTGTACTTTGTTCTTGGTCCCTTTTAAACGCTCTGTAAAGTGCCTTTTTTCTCTGAATATTTTTTTAGTTGATCTATTAAATCATTTTGGCAATTTTATTTTAGATTTAGATTTGTCTACTTTTGGGATGTAATTGTTTTCTGACTCTAGTACTACGTTTAAAAAAAAAAAACAACAGCCATCCTTTTTCTGTGGATGTTTTCTCTATTTTACTCCAATCTACTGTTAGTCTCTGTTTCATACCTTCATAGTTTGCTTTTCTAAAATTATGCAGCTATTGTGTTATTGTGTAACAGATTATTGGCGGTCTATAGCATGCTCCTATTATTATGCCCTTTGAATTTTTGTCCATTATTCTGACCAATATTGATTCGGCGTTTCACATGCCTCTTACTTTAGCCTATTGATGCCTGGGGTTTTAGACTCTTATCATGTCACTGTCCTACAGGGAAGAACAGCAGATTTGAGTAAAAAGGGTTTGCTGGGTCCCCCAATACGATTGGTGCTACAGACAGTACTCATGTAGCAATGCGATCGCTGCTACAGACTGTACTCCATGTAGCAATGCGATCGCTGCTACAGACTGTCCTCATGTAGCAATGCGATCTCTGCTACAGACTGTACTCATGTAGCAATGCGATCGCTGCTACAGACTGTACTCATGCAGCAATGTGATCACTGCTACAGACTGTACTCGTGCAGCAATGCGATCGCTGCTACAGACTGTACTCATGCAGCAATGCGATCGCTGCTACAGACTGTACAGACTGTACTCATGTAGCAATGCGATCGGTGCTACAGACTACTCATGTAGCAATGCGATCGCTGCTACAGACTGTACTCATGCAGCAATGCGGTCGCTGCTACAGACTACTCATGTAGCAATGCGATCGCTGCTACAGACTGTACTCATGCAGCAATGCGGTCGCTGCTACAGACTACTCATGTAGGAATGCGATCGGTGCTACAGACTGTACTCATGCAGCAATGCGGTCGCTGCTACAGACTACTCATGTAGGAATGCGATCGCTGCTACAGACTGTACTCATGTAGCAATGCGATCGCTGCTACAGACTACTCATGTAGCAATGCGATCGCTGCTACAGACTGTACTCATGCAGCAATGCGATCGCTGCTACAGACTGTACTCATGCAGCAATGCGATCGCTGCTACAGACTGTACTCATGCAGCAATGTGATCGCTGCTACAGACTGTACAGACTGTACTCATGTAGCAATGCGATCGCTGCTACAGACTGTACTCATGTAGCAATGCGATCGGTGCTACAGACTGTACTCATGTAGCAATGCGATCGGTGCTACAGACTGTACTCATGTAGCAATGCGATCGGTGCTACAGACTGTACTCATGTAGCAATGCGATCGGTGCTACAGACTGTACTCATGCAGCAATGCGATCGGTGCTACAGACTGTACTCATGTAGGAATGCGATCGGTGCTACAGACTGTACTCATGTAGCAATCGATCGGTGCTACAGACTGTACTCATGTAGCAATGCGATCGGTGCTACAGACTGTACTCATGCAGCAATGCGATCGGTGCTACAGACTGTACTCATGTAGCAATGCGATCGGTGCTACAGACTGTACTCATGTAGCAATGCGATCGGTGCTACAGACTGTACTCATGTAGCAATGCGATCGCTGCTACAGACTGTACTCATGCAGCAATGCGATCGCTGCTACAGACTGTACTCATGCAGCAATGCGATCGCTGCTACAGACTGTACTCATGCAGCAATGCGATCGCTGCTACAGACTGTACAGACTGTACTCATGTAGCAATGCGATCGCTGCTACAGACTGTACTCATGTAGCAATGCGATCGCTGCTACAGACTGTACTCATGCAGCAATGCGATCGCTGCTACAGACTACTCATGTAGCAATGCGATCGCTGCTACAGACTGTACTCATGCAGCAATGCGATCGGTGCTACAGACTGTACTCATGCAGCAATGCGGTCGCTGCTACAGACTACTCATGTAGGAATGCGATCGCTGCTACAGACTGTACTCATGTAGCAATGCGATCGCTGCTACAGACTACTCATGTAGCAACGCAAACGCTGCTACAGACTACTCATGTAACAATGCGATCGCTGCTACAGACTACTCATGCAGCAATGCGATCGCTGCTACAGACTGTACTCATGCAGCAATGTGATCGCTGCTACAGACTGTACAGACTGTACTCATGTAGCAATGCGATCGCTGCTACAAACTGTACTCATGTAGCAATACGATCGGTGCTACAGACTGTACAGACTGTACTCATGTAGCAATGCGATCGGTGCTACAGACTGTACTCATGTAGCAATGCGATCGGTGCTACAGACTGTACTCATGTAGCAATGCGATCGCTGCTACAGACTGTACTCATGCAGCAATGCGATCGCTGCTACAGACTGTACTCGTGCAGCAATGCGATCGCTGCTACAGACTGTACTCATGCAGCAATGCGATCGCTGCTACAGACTGTACAGACTGTACTCATGTAGCAATGCGATCGGTGCTACAGACTACTCATGTAGCAATGCGATCGCTGCTACAGACTGTACTCATGCAGCAATGCGATCGGTGCTACAGACTACTCATGTAGCAATGCGATCGCTGCTACAGACTGTACTCATGCAGCAATGCGGTCGCTGCTACAGACTACTCATGTAGGAATGCGATCGGTGCTACAGACTGTACTCATGCAGCAATGCGATCGCTGCTACAGACTGTACTCATGTAGCAATGCGATCGCTGCTACAGACTACTCATGTAGCAACGCAAACGCTGCTACAGACTACTCATGTAACAATGCGATCGCTGCTACAGACTACTCATGCAGCAATGCGATCGCTGCTACAGACTGTACTCATGCAGCAATGTGATCGCTGCTACAGACTGTACAGACTGTACTCATGTAGCAATGCGATCGCTGCTACAAACTGTACTCATGTAGCAATACGATCGGTGCTACAGACTGTACAGACTGTACTCATGTAGCAATGCGATCGGTGCTACAGACTGTACTCATGCAGCAATGCGATCGGTGCTACAGACTGTACTCATGTAGGAATGCGATCGGTGCTACAGACTGTACTCATGTAGCAATTCGATCGGTGCTACAGACTGTACTCATGTAGCAATGCGATTGGTGCTACAGACTGTACTCATGCAGCAATGCGATCGGTGCTACAGACTGTACTCATGTAGGAATGCGATCGGTGCTACAGACTGTACTCATGTAGCAATTCGATCGGTGCTACAGACTGTACTCATGTAGCAATGCGATCGGTGCTACAGACTGTACTCATGCAGCAATGCGATCGGTGCTACAGACTGTACTCATGTAGGAATGCGATCGGTGCTACAGACTGTACTCATGTAGCAATTCGATCGGTGCTACAGACTGTACTCATGTAGCAATGCTATCGGTGCTACAGACTGTACTCATGCAGCAATGCGATCGGTGCTACAGACTGTACTCATGTAGCAATTCGATCGGTGCTACAGACTGTACAGACTGTACTCATGTAGCAATTCGATCGGTGCTACAGACTGTACTCATGCAGCAATGCGATCGGTGCTACAGACTACTCATGTAGCAATGCGATCGCTGCTACAGACTGTAGTCATGTAGCAATGCGATCGCTGCTACAGACTGTACTCATGTAGGAATGCGATCGCTGCTACAGACTGTACTCATGTAACAATGCGATCGCTGCTACAGACTGTACTCATGTAGCACTGCGATCGCTGCTACAGACTGTACAAACTGTGTAGAAGCGACAGCGTGTGAGAAGTACGAGTGGACAAGTACAACGCAGTTAGAAGCAGAAAGGAGGAATTACATCTTTAAAATCTGGAGTTGCTTTAATCTTAAAACATTGCAGCTTAAAGCCTTGCAGTTGCGTGTATTTTTCTGATAACAAGCTGAAACTCGGAGCAGCTGATTCAAATCCCTCGGCATTCTGGGACACAGGGGAGGGGCGGAGCCCGCAGCACAAACACAAACAAACAAAAGGCGAGCAAGCTTCCCAGCGACAGCGTGTAGAAGCGACAGCATGTGAGAAGTACGAGTGGACAAGTACAACGCAGTTAGAAGCAGAAAGGAGGAATTACATGTTTAAAATCTGGAGTTGCTTTAATCAGAAAACATTGCAGCTTAAAGCCTTGCAGTTGCATGTATTTTTCTGATAACAAGCTGAAACTCGGAGCAGCTGATTCAAATCCCTCGGCGTTCTGGGACACGGGGGAGGGGCAGAGCCCGCAGCACAAACACAAACAAACAAAGGCAAAGCAGGCTTCCCAGCGACAGCGTGTAGAAGCGACAGCGTGTGAGAAGTACGAGTGGACAAGTCCAACGCAGTTAGAAGCAGTTTGAAAGTAGGTTGACAGCTGCAGAAGCTAAACTTAAAAAAATGGTCTTCAAGCCAGTAATCTGTGACAACTGCATGATGTGGGAAATCCGAGACAACCCAACAGAGCTCAACCAAGTTTGTGTAAAGTGCCACACAATCCAGGACTTGCTTCAGCGATTAAGCCTGCTAGAAAAGGAGCTGGAGGAAACAAGACAGCAACAGGAGCTTGAGGAGCTGACACACCCACAATTCATGGAAGTCTGCACCCCTAGCAGACTGAAAGCCACCAGGGAGATGGAAGAGAGTCGAAACAGCTGGGTTCAGATAGGCAGAAGCAGAGAAAAAAGAAACTTCGTCAAACACAACCACCAGAAATCCAGACATCCAACAAATTTGAACCACTTCAACATTTAGATGACCAAAACCAACATCAAGAAAATGAAAGAAACAACATCCAGGACCCTATAAACAGTGCTGGCCAGGCAGCAAAAAGAAGGGAGGTCATGATTGTTGGGGACTCCATATTGAGAAACACAGCAGGTTCAGTTCGCAGTTTGGACCCTCTCACTACAACAGTGTGCTGCCTTCCAGGAGCCTCTGTCAAGCACATCACTGAGAATGTGGACAGGCTCCTAGAACGAACAGGAGACGACCCGGTAGTAGTCGTCCACATTGGTACAAACAACATTGGAAGAGACAGGCCAAGATCCCTGCAAAATAAATTCAGAGAGCTAGGAAGGAAATTAAAAGACAAGACCAAAACTGTGGTATTTTCTGGGATATTGCCGGCACCTTGCAAAGGACCATATGGACAGCTGGAAATACAAAATCAAAATGCATGGCTGAAATCGTGGTGCACACAGGAAGGCTTCACCTTTCTTGAACATTGGAGCACATTCTACAACACGGACTATCTATACAGGTGGGACGGACTGCACTTAAACAGAAAGGGAACCAATCTACTCGGAGAAAGGATCCTTCAGGAGGTCCAGAAGCATTTAAACTAGAAAGGAAGGGGGGAGAAAACAAAGAGAGAACAGGGAGACCACATCAAAACAAGGGCAACAACTCAGGTAAGACAACTATTAAATGTATTTATCTTAATGCTAGAAGTCTCAGAAACAAAATGTTAGAACTTGAAGCTACTGCACTAACAAGTAACTACGATGTGATAGGTGTTACAGAAACTTGGTTGTCTGAGAGTGATGGAGACGAATATAATATTAGTGGGTACACACTGTATAGGAAGGACAGGCAGGACAGAATAGGCGGAGGGGTAGCGCTATACATAACAAATAGTCTTCAAGCCCAGGTGTTAAATCAGGACAAAGAAAACAATGCAGAATCAATATGGGTCAGAATAATGGACACAAATTCAAAGGGCATAATAATAGGAGCATGCTATAGACCGCCAAATTCAGACGCTGAGCAAAATAATATGTTATACAATGACATTCGAAATGCGTGTAGAAAAGGAGAAGCCATACTAATGGGGATTTCAACTTCCCCGTATAAAATGGGAAAACCCGATGGGGGCACGACGGACGAAATTGAAATGGTGGAAATGACAAATGACTGCTTCCTAACGCAATTTGTCAAGGCACCGACTAGAGGGGAGGCATGCCTTGATTTAGTCTTTTCAAATAATGAAGACAGAATAACTAAAACAGAGGTCAGAGAGCCATTGGCAAACTCAGACCACAACATGGTCTCATTTGAAATATTTTTAAAACCCCAAAAGTAATGACTAAAGCTAAGGTTTACAATTTTAGAAAAGCAAACTATGAAGGTATGAAACAGAGACTAACAGAAGTAGATTGGAGTAAAATAGAGAAAACATCCACAGAAAAAGGATGGCTGTTTTTAAAAATGTAGTACTAGAGGCGCAAAACAATTACATCCCAAAAGTAGACAAATCTAAATCTAAAACAAAATGGCCAAAATGGTTTAATAGATCAATTAAAAAAATATTCAGCGAAAAAGGCACTTTACAGAGCATTTAAAAGGGACCAAAACAAAGTACACAGAAAGAGTACTTGGAACTGCAAACACAAGTCAAAAAGGACGTTAGAAAGGCCAAGAGAGAGATAGAAATCAATATTGCTAAAGGGGCTAAAACCAATTCCAAAATATTTTTCCAATATTATAACAGCAAGAGAACATTCAAAGAGGAGGTTAAATGTCTAAGAGACACAAATGGCAAAATCATAGATGAAGAAAAAAAAATAGCAAATATATTAAATGATTACTTTTCACAGGTTTTTACAAAGGAGGACACGGACAACATGCCCGACATGTCGACCTGTTCCTATCCAGTTTTAAATAACTTTAGCATAACAGAGGCAGAAGTGTTAAAGGGACTAGGAGCTCTTAAAATAAACAAATCCCCCCGGCCAGATGAGATCCTCCCAATAGTACTCAAAGAAATGAAAGAAGTTATTTACAAACCGCTAACCAAGATCATGCAACAGTCTCTTGACACAGGGGTTGTACCGACAGACTGGAAAATAGCAAACGTAATACCGATCCACAAAAAGGGAGACAAAACCGAACCAGGTAACTACAGACCAATAAGCCTGACTTCTATTATATGTAAACTTATGGAAACTATAATAAGATCCAAAATGGAAAATTACCTATATGGTAACAATATCCTGGGAGACAGCCAGCATGGTTTTAGGAAAGGGAGATCGTGTCTCACTAACCTACTTGACTTTTTGAGGATGCAACATTGAAAATGGATAACTGCAAAGCATACGACATGGTTTATTTAGATTTCCAGAAAGCTTTTGACAAAGTCCCGCATAAAAGATTAATTCTCAAACTGAACGCAGTAGGGATTCAAGGAAATGCATGCACATGGATTAGGGAGTGGTTAACAGGTAGAAAACAGAAAGTACTGATTAGAGGAGAAACCTCAAAATGGAGTGAGGTAACCAGCGGTGTACCACAGGGATCAGTATTGGGTCCTCTGCTATTCCTAATCTACATAAATGATTTAGATTCTGGTATAGTAAGCAAACTTGTCAAATTTGCAGACGACACAAAAATAGGAGGAGTGGCAAACACTGTTGAAGCAGCAAAGGTCATTCAAAATGATCTAGACAGCATTCAGAATTGGGCAGACACATGGCAAATGACATTTAATAGAGAAAAGTGTAAAGTATTGCATGCAGGCAATAAAATGTGCATTATAAATATCATATGGGAGATGCTGAAATTGAAGAAGGGAACTATGAAAAAGACCTAGGAGTTTATGTTGACTCAGAAATGTCTTCATCTAGACAATGTGGGGAAGCTATAAAAAGGCCAACAAGATGCTCGGATATATTGTGAGAAGTGTTGAATTTAAATCAAGGGAAGTAATGTTAAAACTCTACAATGCATTAGTAAGACCTCACCTAGAATATTGTGTTCAGTTCTGGTCACCTCGTTACAAAAAGGATATTGCTGCTCTAGAAAGAGTGCAAAGAAGAGCAACCAGAATTATCCCGGGTTTAAAAGGCATGTCGTATGCAGACAGGCTAAAAGAATTGAATCTATTCAGTCTTGAACAAAGAAGACTACGTGGCGATCTGATTCAAACATTCAAAATCCTAAAAGGTATAGACAATGTCAACCCAGGGGACTTCTTTGACCTGAAAAAGAAACAAGGACCAGGGGTCACAAATGGAGATTAGATAAAGGGGCATTCAGAACAGAAAATAGGAGGCACTTTTTTACACAGAGAATTGTGAGGGTCTGGAACCAACTCCCCAGTAACGTTGTTGAAGCTGACACCCTGGGATCCTTCAAGAAGCTGCTTGATGAGATTCTGGGATCAATAAGCTACTAACAACCAAACGAGCAAGATGGGCTGAATGGCCTCCTCTCGTTTGTAAACTTTCTTATGTTCTTATGTACTCATGTAGCAATGCGATCGCTGCTGCAGACTGTACTCATGTAGGAATGCGATCGGTGCTACAGACTGTACAGACTGTACTCATGTAGCAATGGGATTGGTGCTACAGACTGTACTCATGAAGCAATGCGATCGATGCTACAGACTGTACTCATGTAGCAATGCGATCGGTGCTACAGACTGTATTCATGTAGCAATGCGATCGGTGCTACAGACTGTACAGACTGTACTCATGTAGCAATGCGATCGCTGCTACAGACTGTACTCATGCAGCAATGCGAACGCTGCTACAGACTGTACTCATGCAGCAATGCGATCGCTGCTACAGACTGTACTCATGTAGCAGTGCGATCGCTGCTACAGACTGTACTCATGTAGCAGTGCGATCGCACTGCTACAGACTGTACTCATGCAGCAATGCGATCGGTGCTACAGACTACTCATGTAGCAATGCGATCGGTGCTACAGACTGTACTCATGCAGCAATGCGATCGCTGCTACAAACTGTACTCATGTAGCAATGCGATCGCTGCTACAGAGTGTACTCATGCAGCAATGCGATCGGTGCTACAGACTACTCATGTAGCAATGCGATCGGTGCTACAGACTGTACTCATGTAGCAATGCGATCGCTGCTACAGACTGCTCATGCAGGAATGCGTTCTCTGCTACAAACTGTACTCATTTAGCAATGCGATCGCTGCTACAGACTGTACTCATGCAGCAATGCGATCGGTGCTACAGACTACTCATGTAGCAATGCGATCGGTGCTACAGACTGTACTCATGTAGCAATGCGATCGCTGCTACAGACTACTCATGCAGCAATGCGTTCGCTGCTACAGACTGCTCATGCAGCAATGCGTTCGCTGCTACAAACTACTCATGTAGCAATGCGATCGCTGCTACAGACTGTTCTCATGCAGCAATGCGATCGCTGCTACAGACTGTACTCATGTAGCAATGCGATCGGTGCTGCAGACTGTACTCATGCAGCAATGCGATCGCTGCTACAGACTGTACTCCTGTAGCAATGCGATCTCTGCTATAGACTGTTCTCATGCAGCAATGCGATCGCTGCTACAGACTGTACTCATGCAGCAATGCGATCGCTGCTACAGACTGTACTCATGCAGCAATGCGATCGCTGCTACAGACTGTTCTCATGCAGCAATGCGATCGCTGCTACAGACTGTACTGATGCAGCAATGCGATCGCTGCTACAGACTGTTCTCATGTAGCAATGCGATCGGTGCTACAGACTGTTCTCATGTAGCAATGCGATCGGTGCTACAGACTGTACTCATGCAGCAATGCGATCGGTGCTACAGACTGTACTCATGTAGCAATGCGATCGGTGCTACAGACTGTACAGACTGTACTCATGTAGCAATGCGATCGGTGCTGCAGACTGTACTCATGCAGCAATGCGATCGGTGCTGCAGACTGTAGTCATGCAGCAATGCGATCGGTGCTGCAGACTGTACTCATGCAGCAATGCGATCGCTGCTGCAGACTGTAGTCATGCAGCAATGCGATCGGTGCTGCAGACTGTACTCATGCAGCAATGCGATCGCTGCTGCAGACTGTAGTCATGCAGCAATGCGATCGGTGCTGCAGACTGTACTCATGCAGCAATGCGATCGCTGCTGCAGACTGTACTCATGCAGCAATGCGATCGGTGCTGCAGACTGTACTCATGCAGCAATGCGATCGTGCTGCAGACTGTACTCATGCAGCAATGCGATCGCTGCTACAGACTGTACTCATGCAGCAATTCGATCGTGCTGCAGACTGTACTCATGCAGCAATGCGATCGCTGCTACAGACTGTACTCATGCAGCAATGCGATCTCTGCTATAGACTGTTCTCATGCAGCAATGCGATCGCTGCTACAGACTGTACTCATGCAGCAGTGCGATCGCTGCTACAGACTGTACTCATGCAGCAGTGCGATCGCTGCTGCAGACTGTACTCATGCAGCAGTGCGATCGCTGCTGCAGACTGTACTCATGCAGCAGTGCGATCGCTGCTGCAGACTGTACTCATGCAGCAGTGCGATCGCTGCTGCAGACTGTACTCATGCAGCAATGCGATCGTGCTGCAGACTGTACTCATGCAGCAATGCGATCGTGCTGCAGACTGTACTCATGCAGCAATGCGATCGTGCTGCAGACTGTACTCATGCAGCAATGCGATCGCTGCTGCAGACTGTACTCATGCAGCAATGCGATCGTGCTGCAGACTGTACTCATGCAGCAATGCGATCGCTGCTGCAGACTGTACTCATGCAGCAATGCGATCTCTGCTATAGACTGTTGTCATGTAGCATTAAAGTACCAAGAGAGAAGGAATTTAATTTCTTGAACAGAAAACAACCCCATTCCATGCATGTGCAGATTATATGTGATGCCTGTCTCTGCCTGCTAAATGGCCGATCGGAACCCACGCTTAGTGTATTCTTCAAAACGCCTAGAAAACTGAGCCGTTCAGATGGCTACATTGACCATGGCTATATAGGAGAATTTTGCATGCACATGTCCATGTAAGTGACATTTCAATTTATTAACATGTGTGCAAGTGTCTTATGCAAGATTTATAAATCAAAATCTAATTATGCATGTGACAATTCTAAACGTTATACATACAAAATAATTAATTTATTCACACACACATGATAAATACAGGCCCTGGCACCTTGACTTGGACAAAACTGACAGGGTTGCACACCTGACACACCTTCGTTACAACCCTGAACATTTCATACAAATCCTACCTTTGGACTGGAAATGGACTGGTTATGTTTAACTGTTATATGCAATGCAAATGCCTTTTAGCTTGGCCTTGTAATGCTCTTAAATTATTTATAATAATGTAATGTTATTTGTAAATGAGTGAAATAAAGTCAATGAAGTGTTTCTGTGTCGAGATCCCTGATCCAGGCTCTTTTTGTGTGACAATCCCTGATCCAGTCTCTTTGTTTTGTGTCGAGATCCCTGATCCAGTCTCTTTGTTTTGTGTAGATCCCTGATCCAGACTCCTTTTGTGTGGCGATCCATGATCCAGTCTCTTTGTTTTGTGTAGATCCCTGATCCAGTCTCTTTGTTTTATGTAGATCCCTGATTCAGACTCTTTTTATGTGGCGAGCCCTGATCCAGTCTCTTTGTTTTGTGTCGAGATTCCTGATCCAGTCTCTTTGTTTTGTGTAGATCCCTGATCCAGTCTCTTTGTTTTGTGTCGAGATCCCTGATCCAGTCTCCTTGTTTTGTGTCGAGATCGCTGATCAATTCTTTGTTTCCTGTGTCTAGATGACTGATCCAGTCACTCTGAATGTCGGAGGGCACCTGTACACCACGTCTCTCTCAACGCTGACACGGTACCCGGACTCCATGCTGGGTGCCATGTTCCGAGGAGACTTCCCTTCCGCCCGGGACTCCCATGGACACTTCTTCATTGACCGGGATGGGCGCTGTTCGGTACATCCTGAACTTCCTGCACCTCGGGCTGACCCTGCCCATGGACTTCAAGGAGATCGACCTGCTCCGCAAGGAGGCTGATTTTTACCAGATCGAGCCCCTGATCCAGTGCCTCACCGACCCCAAGCCTCTGTACCCACTGGACACCTTCGAGGAGGTGGTGGAGCTCTCCAGCACCGCAAGCTTTCCAAATACTCAAACCCGTAGCGGTCATCATAACCCAGCTCACCATCACCACCAAGGTGCGTTCCCTTCTGGAAGGCGTCTCCAACAACTTCACCAAGTGGAACAAGCACATGATGGACACCAGGGACTGCCAGGTGTCCTTTACCTTTGGACCATGTGACTATCACCAAGAGGTGTCCCTGCGCGTGCACCTGGTGGAGTACATCACCAAGCAGGGCTTCACCATCAGGAACACGCGTGTGCACCACATGAGCGAGCGCGCCAACGAGAACACTGTGGAGCACCACTGGACTTTCTGCAGATTGGCAAGGAAAACAGAAGACTAACCGTTTTTAGAAAACACAAAAATACTCTCATATATATATATATATATATATATATATATATATATATATATATATATATATATATATATATATATATATATATAATTATGAATAAACACTGCCATTACTGAATATGCAGCATGTTCTTACCTCTAACTACTACAACAAGCAGCTCACTAGTACACCCTCTGTCCTTCAGTTTCATTTTGACGTGCTGAACCCAATATATGCTCTATCAAAAAATGTCCTTACCCATGACCTCTCCTAAAGGTCAAAAGCAACATTTCCTAATAACTCCTTAGAGAGTGCAGATAGGGTCATGGTTACTGTGGAACACATATAGGAACCCGTGTATGCTCTATCAAAAGATATCCTTGCCCGTGACCTCTGATCTCTCCTAAAGGTTATATAAAAAACTAGCTACAACTACTTAGAGATTGCATATAGGGTCATTGTTACTATGGAACACTTAGGAACCCACATATGCTCTTTCAAAAAATGTTCTTGCCTGTGACCTCTGACCTCTCCTAAAGGTCAAATGAAAAACTACCTATAACTCCTTAGAAAGTGCAGATAGGGTTATGGTTACTATGGAACACATATAGGAACCCATACATGCTCTACAAAAAAAATCCTTACCCGTGACCTCTGACCTCTCGTAAACATCAACTCAAAAACTATCTTACAAGTCCTTAGAGAGTGCAGATAGGGTTATGGTTACTATGGATCACATATATGAACACATATATGTTCTATCAAAAAATGTCTTTGCTTGTGACCTCTCCTAAAGGTCAAATGAAAAACTAGCTTTAACTAGGGTCATGGTTACTATGGAACACATATAGGTACCCATATATGCTCTATCAAAAATACCCTTGCCTGTGACCTCTACAGGATCTCTCCTTTAAGTCAAATGAAAAACTAGCTCATCACTCCTTACAGAGTCCAGATAGGGTCATGGTTACTATGGATCACATATATGAACACATATATGTTCTATCAAAAAATGTCTTTGCTTGTGACCTCTCCTAAAGGTCAAATGAAAAACTAGCTTTAACTCCTTAGAGAGTGAAAATAGGTTACTATGGAACACATATAGGAACCCATATATGCTCTATCAAAAATACCCTTGCCTGTGACCTCTTATCTCTCCTTTAAGTCAAATGAAAAACTAGCTCATCGCTCCTTACAGAGTCCAGATAGGGTCATGGTTACTATGGAACACATAGGAACCTACATGTCTTTCCTACACATTGTATAGGAAAGACAGGCAGGACAGAAGAGGCAGAGGGTTAGCGCTATACATAAGAAATAGTCTTGAAGCCCAGGTGTTAAATCTGGACAAAGAAAACAACGCCAAATCAATATGGGTCAGAATAATGGACAAAAATTCAAAGGGCATAATAATAGGAGCATGCTATAGACGGCCAAATTCAGACGCCGAGCAAAATAATCTGTTATACAATGACATTAGAAATGCGTGTAGAAAAGGAGAAGCCATACTAATGGGGGATTTCAACTTCCCCCGTATAAAATGGGAGAATCCGGTGGGGAGCACGACGGACGAAATTGAAATGGTGGAAATGACAAATGACTGCTTCCTAACGCAATTTGTCAAGGCATCGACTAGAGGGGAGGCATGCCTTGATTTAGTCTTTTCAAATAGCGAAGACAGAATAACTAAAACAGAGGTCAGAGAGCCATTGGCAAACTCAGACCACAACATGGTCTCATTTGAAGTGGTTTTTTAAAACCCCAAAAGTAATGATTAAAGCTAAGGTTTACAATTTTAGAAAAGCAAACTATGAAGGTATGAAACAGAGACTAACAGAAGTAGATTGGAGTAAAATAGAGAAAACTTCTGCTGAAAAAGGATGGTTGTTTTTTTTTTAAATGTAGTACTAGAGGCGCAAAACAATTACATTCCAAAAGTAGACAAATCTAAATCTAAAACAAAATTGCCAAAATGGTTTAATAGATCAATTAAAAAAAATATTCAGCGAAAAAAGGCACTCTACAGAGCGTTTAAAAGGGACCAAAAACAAAGTACACAGAAAGAGTACTTGGAGCTGCAAACACAAGTCAAAAGGGAAGTCAGAAAGGCCAAGAGAGAGATAGAAATCAATATTGCTAAGGGGGCTAAAACCAATTCCAAAATGTTTTTCCAATATTATAACAGCAAGAAAACATTCAAAGAGGAGGTTAAATGTCTAAGAGACACAAATGGCAAAATCATAGACGAAGAAAAAAAATAGCAAATATATTAAATGATTACTTTTCACAGGTTTTTACAAAGGAGGACACGGACAATATGCCCCACATGTCAACCTGTTCCTATCCAGTTTTAAATATCTTTAGCATAACAGAGGCAGAAGTGTTAAAGGGACTAGGAGCTCTTAAAATAAACAAATCCCCTGGGCCGGATGAGATCCTCCCAATAGTACTCAAAGAAATGAAAGAAGTTATTTACAAACCGCTAACCAAGATCATGCAACAGTCTCTTGACACGGGTTGTACCGACAGACTGGAAAATTGCAAACATAATACCGATCCACAAAAAGGGAGACAAAACCAAACCAGGTAACTACAGACCAATAAGCCTGACTTCTATTATATGTAAACTTATGGAAACTATAATAAGATCTAAAATGGAAAATTACCTATATGTTAACAATATCCTGGGAGACAGTCAACATGGTTTTAGGAAAGAGAGATCGTGCCTAACTAACCTGCTTGATTTTTTTGAGGATGCAACATCGACAATGGATAATTGCAAAGCGTACGACATGGTTTATTTAGATTTCCAGAAAGCTTTTGACAAAGTCCCGCATAAAAGATTAATTCTCAAACTGAACGCAGTAGGGATTCAAGGAAATGCATGCACGTGGATTAGGGAGTGGTTAACAGGTAGAAAACAGAAAGTACTGATTAGAGGAGAAACCTCAAAATGGAGCGAGGTAACCAGTGGTGTACCACAGGGATCAATATTGGGTCCTCTGCTATTCCTAATCTACATTAATGATTTAGATTCTAGTATAGTAAGCAAACTTGTTAAATTTGCAGATGACACAAAAGTAGGAGGAGTGGCAAACACTGCTGCAGCAGCAAAGATCATTCAAAATGATCTAGACAGCATTCAGAACTGGGCAGACACATGGCAAATGACATTTAACCCTTTGCGGTCCATTGTCGGACCTGGTCCGACATTGCAATTATTCCTATCCGGTCCATTGTCGGACCCTGTCCGACATCATCAAAAAAACGCAAAAAACGGGTTTGTGGTCGTTTTTTCTCCGGAAAAAGCTGAGAAAAACATTCAATGGCCGAGTGGGAGCGACAAGAGCCGAGACAAGCCGATTTAAAAAAAAAAAAAAAGGCGTATATCATGAATAGTCATACTTGCCCCTGGCATCACATAGGGGCGGTCATAAGGAAACAAGCTGGTTGTTACTGTATCAGCGCACAGAGACTCACGGACATTTGCAGAGCTTTTTTGAGATGTTATAGTAATAAAATAATGACTTGGATTGCATTATTGAGGAGTTTGGTGATAAAACGAGTGATCAGGAGATGATTGATTGGTATGTACGACTATTATTATTATTATTATTATTATTATTATTTATTTCTTAGCATATGTAAAAGCGATAGCGAACGAAAGGGTGGGGCGGGGCTGGAGATGCCTAGTGAGTGCTTTGTTGATATGCAGGGCCTTTTAAACCCGTTTGACTGTGGAAAAAAATACTTTTAAACAGCGCGTGTAAAATTAACTGCACGTGTGAAAATAAATTGGACCTGACGCGCACTTAATAAATGGACTGCAAAGGGTTAATAGAGAAAAGTGTAAAGTATTGCATGCAGGCAATAAAAAATGTGCATTATAAATATCATATGGGAGATACTGAAATTGAAGAAGGGTACTATGAAAAAGACCTAGGAGTTTATGTTGACTCAGAAATGTCTTCATCTAGACAATGTGGGAAAGCTATAAAAAAGGCCAACAAGATGCTTGGATATATTGTGAGAAGTGTTGAATTTAAATCAAGGGAAGTAATGTTAAAACTTTACAATGTACCTCACCTAGACTATTGTGTTCAGTTCTGGTCACCTCGTCACAAAAAGGATATTGCTGCTCTAGAAAGAGTGCAAAGAAGAGCGATCAGAATTATCCTGGGTTTAACCCTTAGCGGTCCATTTATTCAGCGCGTCTCAGGCGCGTCAGGTCCAATTTATTTTCACACACGCAGTTTATTTTAGACGCGCTGTTTAGTATTTTTTTCACAGTAAAACAGGTTTAAAAGGCACTACATATCAACAGGACACTCAGTACTGCATCTCCAGCCCCACCCCTCGTTCGCTGTTTTTTTCACATACCTCTTGATAGTAGTGCATACTGATAAATCATCTCCTGATCACTCGTTTTATCACCAAACTCCTCAATAATGCGATCCAAGTCATTATTTTATTACTATAACTTCTAAAATAAGCTCTGCAAATGTCTGTGATGTTCTTTGAGCGCTGGATGCAGAAGCAGCTATCTTGTTTGTTTATGTCCGTGTTATCTATGTGGTGTTGGAGCTATCTGTATTCACGAGATAGCCCTTTTTTTTCGGCTTCTCTCGGCTCCTATCAATCTCACTCGGCCATTGAATGGTTTTCTCAGCTTTTTTCCGGAGAAGAAACGACTAGAGACCTGTTTTTTGCGTCTTTTTGACGATGTCGGACAGGGTCCGACATTGGACCGGAAAGGGAAAATTGCAATGTCGGACCAGGTCCGACATAGGACCGCAAAGAGTTAAAAGGCATGTCGTATGCAGACAGGCTAAAATAATTGAATCTATTCAGTCTTGAACAAAGAAGACTACGCGGTGATCTGATTCAAGCATTCAAAATCCTAAAAGGTATTGACAATGTCGACCCAGGGGACTTTTTTGACCTGAATAAAGAAACAAGGACCAGGGGTCACAAATGGAGATTAGATAAAGGGGCATTCAGAACAGAAAATAGGAGGCACTTTTTTACACAGAGAATTGTGAGGGTCTGGAACCAACTCCCCAGTAATGTTGTTGAAGCTGACACCATGGGATCCTTCAAGAAGCTGCTTGATGAGATTCTGGGATAATTCTGGTTGCTCTTCTTTGCACTCCCTTCTAGAGCAGCAATATCCTTTTTGTAACAAGGTGACCAGAACTGAACACAATATTCTAGGTGAGGTTTTACTAATGCATTGTAAAGTTTTAAGATTACTTCCCTTGATTTAAATTCAACATTCTCACAGTATATCCGAGCATCTTGTTGGCCTTTTTTATAGCTTCCCCACATTGTCTAGATGAAGACATTTCTGAGTCAACATAAACTCCTAGGTCCTTTTCATAGATTCCTTCTTCAATTTCACTATCTCCCATGTGATATTTATAATGCACATTTTTATTGCCTGCATGCAATTCTTTGCACTTTTCTCTATTAAATTTCATTTGCCATGTGTCTGCCCAGTTCTGAATGCTGTCTAGATCATTTTGAATTACCTTTGCTGCTACAACAGTGTTTGCCACTCCTCCTATTTTTGTGTCATCTGCAAATTTAACAAGTTTGCTTACTATACCAGAATCTAAATCATTAATGTAGATTAGGAATAGCAGAGGACCTAATACTGATCCCTGTGGTACTCCACTGGTTTCCTCGCTCCATTTTGAGGTTTCTTGAGGGCGGGATCAAGGGTGACACCAAGGTTTTAGGCAGAGGAGGAAGTGGAAAGAGTGATAGAATCAAGGGCAATTCAGATAGAAAGGTCTGCAGAGAGAGGCGAAGAAGAAGGAATATAGAGGAGAGCAGATTTTGACAACTGTTCTTCCCTTTTCAGCCTCACGCATCGCAGTGCTCTCCAGGTTATTCTGAAGTGGTCGATGTAGGCCATTGCCTGGTTCAGGCCACTCTCAGTTCTCAGAAATTTCACACTGTACCCATGGGCTGGCATTGGAATTGGTGCCAATTGTTTGGTTTTATTAACGGACCTCAACATCTGAAAGCCTCCTGCACCTTTCAGTTGTGGAAAATGTGAAAAGAGAGCTTCACATAGTTCAGAAAATCCTCCATTTTTGTCTGCAAATGTTATTTTTTTCCTACCAAGACCTGAATTCTGTGAACCAATGTGGTCTTCTCCATTGGGCACAGTTTTAACATTGGTCTCTGTTAAGCAAAATAAATCATGTGTCCAGGTTTCACAATGAGTTGTACCATATTTAGTTTTCCCTTTACACTTTCCAGTGTTCTGGAACATCTTTTGGCCCCTTGCCCAATCATATGGCTGAAACAGCTGCACAAGATTTCTTTGAATGTGGTCATTTCTAGTTACAGTGCAGGGAATCCTGCCTGAATCGACTGTAGGGGTTCCTTGTTGTGCTAGTGAGGTTTGCATGTTGTTAAACACACCACTGAAAGAACTGGGTGAACACGTCCCAGTACCAGTCTGTGATCCTGAGCCAGCAGTGGCTGTGCTTTCTGACTCTCTCCTCAAAATCCTTGCAGCTCCTTGAAGTCGAGCAACCTCAACATTGGCACTCTCACCACTACAAAAGGAACAGAACTGAAATCATATACCCACATAAACTAAAATAAAATTAAGTAATTTAGCAGACGCTTTTATCCAAAGCTATTTACATACAGGCCAATGGCAGTGTCCCACCCAGGAATCGAACCCACAACCTTCTGGTTGCAAGTCCGGAATCCTAACCACCACTCTACTCTGCTGCCCTGATAACTGTACATATATCATATATGCTGGTCTTATAACACAAATTAGGTGCCTAAAATGAATGCTGGGAGTATTTTACACACAACTTTGCAGCACTTGTTTGACCTCCTGTCACAAGAAGTAGAAGAACTGCCCTGCTTACACCCTTGTACTACTCCAAGTATTGATCAGCTTTAAAATAAATAAAAACTTAACACTAAATGCCAGCTGGTTTGTTGGATCCTGTACATCTAGCAAGTAATTAATACAAATGATAGGTAGGCCTACATTGGTACAATGAAATACGAATCTTAAGTCAACCGGTACAACTGTATAACAAAGCTACTGATGCAACATCTCATAGGTAGCTGCAGTACATGAGGGGGAATTCATTGTTACCCCATGTGGCAGGCTGGCTCGCAGTGGTGAGGTGTGATGATGTCACGGACCAGGAAGTAACTGAAACCAAAACAATGGATGGGCGGGTGAAGCTGAGTGCAACGGCACTCAGCATATTTATTAATCAACAAAACAAAAGATTTAAACAAACAGAACAGAAACCAAAGGGCACGAGGGCCAAACGAATAAACAGACAAACAAGTAAGTGGCGTGCTGGCTAAACCAGCACGTTTTAGCAATTGTTTTGTTGTATTCTACGTGCTCTCTCTCCGCTCTCCCGTACTCTCTACACTCCAACACTCAACAACACAGTACGGACAGCTGCAGGTTCTTATACTCTGGCCGAGGGGTTAACTAGCTGTTAATTATCTTATTACCCTCGGCCACAGTCTGCAGCGTTTGGTAAGGATGCATGACTGTCAGCTAGTTAAATAATCAGTAGCTGATCAGTCATGCATCCTCACAGGGTTTTAAATTATAAATAACAAAAGGCGGCGCTTTTAACTGCACCGCAAACAAAACACAACTAATAATAAATAGAGGCGGGACACTCCGCCACACATGCCCCATGCGCAGCACACATGGCCTTTTCGCCACCTCCCCCTTATTCCCTAAAGTCCCGGCTAGCAGTCGGCGCAGGAACAGGGGCAACAACGGGCCAAAGGTGGCGACCCGGTGGGATGTCCTCCCACCCCAACAACTGTAGCGTCCCAGTGGACCACGCACAGGCCGGCTCCTCTGGCCAGAAAAATTTTGGGGTGGTCTCCAGACCTGCCCCCCCTTCTTCATGGCCGGCAGCTCCCCTCCGTGGGGCTCCGGCCACCCTCTCCTGCAGCGAAATTGCTGCAGGGGAGCTAGTCTCCTGACCTCCCCCTTCTTCGTGGCGGCAGCTGCCCTTCATGGGGTTCCAGCCATAGTATTTCCTGCCGCGAAAGTGCGGCTGGGGAGCTGGTCTTCTGACCTCCCCCTTCTTCGTGGCCGGCAGCTCCCTTCATGGGGCTCCAGCCACAGTATTTCCTGCCGCATGGCAGGACTAGTAGCGACCCCAGGCAAAACAGGACCCTCGGGAGGCGGCGGCAGCAGCTGCAGACCTTCGGCAGGCAACAACAGCAGCGGACCCTCGGGAGGCGACGGCAGCAGCAGTGGACCCTCGGGAGGCGACGGCAGCAGCAGCGGACCCTCGGGAGGTGAACTCGGGAGGGGAGCCCCTGGCCATGGAGGCGGCAGCGGGAGCTCCACTTCTCCCTCGTACCCTGTAACTGGTGGCTCTCCAGGCGATGCGGAGCAACAGGCAGCCCCAGGCGATGCGGAGCAGGCATCCTTGGGCGGTGCGAAGCAGGCATCCTTGGGCAGTGCGAAGCAGGCATCCTTGGGCGGTGCGAAGCAGGCATCCTTGGGCGGTGCGAAGCAGGCATCCTTGGGCGGTGCGAAGCAGGCATTCTTGGGTGGTGCGAAGCAGGGCAGGAGCAGTCCTTCCCATGATGGTGGATGTGGAACCAGCAGGTATTCACCCTCTGCTGGTGGAGGTGGAGATGGAACCAGCAGGTATTCACCCTCTGCTGGTGGAGGTGGGAGGGGCAAGCAGTCCTCCCACGGTTGGCCGGAACCAGCAGGTATTCACCCTCTGCTGGTGGAGCTGGGAGCGGCAAGCAGTCCTCCCACGGCGGTTGAGGCGGAACCAGCAGGTATTCACCCTCTGCTGGTGGGGCTGGGAGGGGCAAGCAATCCTCCCACAGCGGTTGAGGCGGAACCAGCAGGAATTTACCCTCTGCTGGTAGAGGTGGGAGCGGCAAGCTGTTCTCCCACGGTGGTGGAGACAGAGGCAGCTCCTGCTGCTCTGCTCCTGGCGGTGGTAGAGACAGAGGCAGCTCCTGCTGCTTTGCTCCTAGTGGTGGTAGAGACAGAGGCAGCTCCTGCTGCTCTGCTCCTAGCGGTGGTGGAGACAGAGGCAGCTCTGGCTGCTCTGCTCCTAGCGGTGGAGGTGTTGGAGACAGAGACAGCTCCTGCTGCTCTGCTCCTAGCTGTGGAGACAGAGGCAGCTCCTGCTGCTCTGCTCCTGGTGGTGGAAGCGATGGAGGTGGCGGAGACAGAGGCAGCTCCTGCTGCTCTGCCCCTAGCGGTGGTGGAGACAGAGGCAGCTCCTGCTGCTCTGCTCCTGGTGGTGGAAGCGGTGGAGGTGGCGGAGGCAGAGGCAGCTCCTGCTGCTCTGCTCCTGGTGGTGGAAGCGGTGGAGGCAGAGGCAGCTCCCGCTGCTCTGCTCCTGGAGGCCTAGGTTCTGGACCTATGGGCTCCCCCGTTCTGGGCGCTGGATGCACGTGCTCCCCACTTCTGGGCGCTGGATGCACGGGCTCCCCTTCTGGGCGCTGGATGCACGGGCTCCCCTTATGGGCGCTGGATGCTCGCTCCCCCTTCTGGCGCTGGATGCTCGCTCTCCCCTTCTGGGCGCTGGACGCTCGTGCTCCCCCTTCTGGGCTGCTCCCACTCAGGCGTAGGACGTTCGGGCTCCTCCCGGTACTGGGAGGGGCAGATAGCCACTGTGTGGCCATACTCTCCACAGCCGTGGCACAACTCCCCCTGCAAGGCACCTTGCAACTGCCTCCCATCCATCATCCCAGACCTTCCCTTTTCCCTCTTCCGCTGGCTCTGGATACCTCGGCGAGGCTTCTTCCTCGGGAGACGGCAGCGATGGCTCCTCCCTTTGGGCTGGAGGCGGCAGTGGTGGCTCCTCTCCTTGGGCGCTGGAGGCGGCAGCGGGGCTTCTCCTTTTCCCTGGAGATGGCGGGACCCCACTCATGTCGGCAGCCAGGTAATTGAGCACCATGGCTGCGATGTCTGGGAGGGGCGCTGGGTGGTGTTGCTGTTCCCAGGTCTCCCAGCGCTCCCCATCTTGGGCCCACAGGAGGTTGATCACTGCAGGGAGGGCTTCCTCATAATCCCTCCCGGCTCCACCAGCCAGTCCCAGACTCCCTCGGAGGAGAGTGCACTCGTCCTCTTTGGAGGATGCAGGTCCTCCCTCACCCTTGCTGGACGCTCTGGCTCCTCCTTCTCCTGCCATGGAGGGGTTGGTCGGGTGCTATGTGCCCAACCTCGCCAATAGCGAAGCACCACTTCTCACCTTTCAAGTAGGTGAGGCAGGCGTCCAGCGTGGGCGAGATGCAGTGGGACCTGCGACCCATTGCGCTGCTGTTGCTGTTGCTGCTGCTTCCTCCGCCCGCTTCTTCCCATCTTATTCCTTATTTTATTTATTTATTTTTCCAAAAAAACACACTTTTGAAAAAAAACCAAAACAAACGTCCTTTTCCTTTCCTGGTCCGGCTGTTGGAGGCGTTGTTTTGTCCCACGCAGGACACCATATGTGACAGGCTGGCTCGCAGTGGTGAGGTTGATGACGTCACGGACCAGGAAGTAACTGAAACCAAAACAATGGATGGGCGGGTGAAACCGAGTGCAACGGCACTCAGCGTATTTATTAATGAACGAAACAAAAGATTTAAACAAACAAAACAGAAACCAAAGGGCACGAGGGCCAAACGAATAAACAGACAAACAAGTAAGTGGCGTGCTGGCTAAACCAGCACGTTTTAGCAATTGTTTTGTTGTATTCTACGCGCTCTCTCTCCTCTCTCTCCACACCCCACTTCCCCTGCAAATGTTTTAAAAATAAAATAAATAAGTAAATTGCCTTGATACATGTCTGTCTGTCATCTTAATTCAACCAGAATGCTGTACCTACAATAATAATAAAAAACCCATCACGATTTTCCAATATTTACTTTTAAATACAGGTACCAATACCCACCCTCTGCCATTTTATATAAATCTATAGCTAAATTGTATCATGCAACGTCTATGTTATGAGCACATGTGAGCAAGTATTAATTTTTACACAATAACAAATGAATATGAAAAGAAAACTCGAAAAAAAACCTCGAACTTGCCTTAATTCAGGTCTATCCACCATCTGTAATGTGAGCAATGCACCAGGGAATTGTGGGTCCACAGTTTTCATGGCAACCCTCATAAATGAATATGGTCTTCATGTTCATGATCCGCAAGCAGAATACCATGTGCATGATCATAATCATGATCATGATCTGCAAGCAGAATACCATGTGCGTGATCATGATCCGCAAGCAGAATACCATGATCATAATCAGCAAGCAGAATACCATGTGCATGATCATAATCAGCTAGCAGAATACCATGTGCATAATCATAATCATGACCATGATCAGCAAGCAGAATACCATATGCATGATCATAATCAGCAAGCAGAATACCATGATCATAATCATGATCTGCAAGCAGAATACCATATGCATGATCATAATCAGCAAGCAGAATACCATGATCATAATCATGATCTGCAAGCAGAATACCATGTGCATGATCATAATCAGCAAGCAGAATACCATGTCGTGTTCATGATCTGCAAGCAGAATACCATGTGCATGATCATAATCAGCTAGCAGAATACCATGATCATAATCATGATCTGCAAGCAGAATACCATGTGCATGATCTTAATCAGCAAGCAGAATACCATGTGCGTGATCATGATCTGCAAGCAGAATACCATGGCGGAAGCGCATCTTAATTCTGGCACTGATCACCCTTTATATAATTCAGTAAAATAATATTAGCAACTGTTCTACTGAAGTAACTGAATTAGAAACACATGTTATAAAATAATTTAAAGTTAAACTGTGATACACATAAGTATTATTGTTGAAATAACATATTACAGTTAAAAACTAAAGAAGTTCAGTACTAACTGACACTGTCAGAATATTGTAATAATTGTACTGTGTTTTAAAGAATATAAAACCAGCATAAATAATATCGCAGCAAATTATGAACAGGTTACAATGATTTGAACTAAGAAAACTGAACAAGTGTTAATGTTAGGAAAAAAAGCTTGTCTATGTGCCTTTGTTATTAGTACACATACACTCTTGGAAGCTGGTCAGACTATTGCACGAGGAAGCGACTTTCTTTGGGAGAAAACTGATTTCATGTGGTGAATTTGGAGAAGTGCTTACAATGGGGTTTCATATTAATCAAAACACAAGCCTTGGCAAGTAAACAGGGTGTCTGAATCCTGCTTGTGCAGGCAATGTTTACAAACAGAGAGCGGTCAAGCTTGGTCCTAGCATGGTACAAGTTAATACAAGGCGATTATATGTAACATGTTCATTATAGTTTAAAATTTAAATGAAAATAACTGAACTGACCACTGTATGCTTATTCAAAGGCTGTCTTTGTCAAATACTTTGTTAACACACATTTGTATATAAAGTTAAAATGCGGAGGGACATACAGTGCCTATAGAAAGTCTACACCCCCCTTTCAAAATGTTCACCTATTGTTGCCTTATAGCCTGGAATTAAAATGCATTAAAATAGTTCTCTTTCAAGTACGAAATATTAACCATCACTAATGGGTTATTCCCCTTTAAGAACTCAAGAACTGAAAAGCATTATGCCAACAAACTCTCGCGAGAGTGCATGACGCAATGTGAGTTGCCCCGACAAAAGCACATTGCAGCCATTTGCAAATTCTCTTTTTCCTTTTTCACTAAGTGAAAGCATCTGAGCTAAGTATTTCTTATTACTTAGTAGTATTGCCTTGTTTAACCTGTTTTTGCAGTATTCTGTCTCAAACAGTGTTTTTACTCACGGTCGCTACCGTTGTTTAAAATATTATATTCTTGCCGAGTTTTTGATCTAGTCAGCCCGACCTGGCAGTGCGCCAGCGGGAGCCTGCGACTTGCGTTCGGCCTCCCCCGGGTCTAGTTCACTATTACGGCAGATAACTCTCATCTGGGGCTTGAGAATAACCTGTAACTGAGTGTTGTATTCGTGCTACTCATTCCACTGTTACACAGTCTTCTTGACTGTACAGTTAGCTAGCGTGCATCTCTTCGTGAGATCTCCTGCTTTTTTGTAGGATTGCTGGCTGCTGTTGTGCATTAGCACAAGGTTAGCGTTTTCTCTTCTTGTACCTTGGTACCAGAGCTGACGCAACCTTTGAAGTATAGTACTGTTATACAGTCTTCTTCACTGTACGGTTAGCTGGCGTGCATCTCTTTGTGAGATCTCCTGCTTTTGTAGGATTGCTGGCTGCTGCTGTTGTGAATTAGCATAGGTTTGCGTTTTTTTCTTCTTTGTACCTCGAGTTGACGCAGCCTTTGACTTATTAATTCTCTATTGAGACACAGTACCGCGTCTCAGTACCTCGTTTTCATACGCTTCGGTACCGCGTTTGCATACGCTTCGGTACCGCATTTGCATACGCTTCGGTACGGACGTTACCGCATTAAGCATACGCTTCGGTACCAACGGTAGGTATTTGTATTTGGTACCCAGACTGGTTCATACCAGGTCTGTTGATACCAACGGTACCCAGAACTGACGTTCGGTACCAGGCTTTTATTGGTACCCAGACTAGTTTTACTAAGTCTGTTGGTACCAACTCCCTCAGTACCTAGAACAAACGCTCAGTACCAGGTTTGGTACCAAGCTAACTGTTGGGTGTACTTTACATTGGGTACCCACACTAGTTTACTAAGCCTGTTGGTACCTACACTACTATGTTTCACGGTTGTATTGACTGTGGCACCAAGCTGCCAGTGGCTGATGGCCACGAAAGATGTGTGCGCTGCTTAGGTCAGGAACACGCAGAGCGAGCTCTGGCAGACCCTGCCTTTTGTGTGCAGTTCAGCAAGCGATCACTACGGTCCAGGCTTATGCACCAGTCCAGTGATGTCTCCATTACCCCGGCGCAGTTACCTCCTGCAGAGGCAGCTGGTAGTAGTAGGGGGCGCTCTAGGGAGCGCAGTTCTGGAGAGCGCTGCTCCACGGAGCGCCATTCCAGGCAGCTTAGCCAGAGGCCTCGCTCCGCTGAGCACGGTGCCAGGGCACGGGGTTCCAAGGAGTCCAGGAAGCACAGGAGGAGGAGTCCCTCTTCCTCCTCATCCTCTTCCTCTCCTGCTTCTCCTTCCCCAAGGGGTAAGAAAAGGAGGCACAGGTCCCGATCATCGGACCGCTGGCGGTATATGTGTGAGATGTTCCAGCAACAGCAGTCAACTCTGACCCAGTTGTTGCAGGTGCGGTCTCTGCCAGTGCAGGCACCTGCTGTGGTGCAAGCACCTGTTGTGATGCGAGCGCTTGTTGCTCCACCTTCACAAGCGGCTTCTCTCCCCTCCGCCACCGGAACTGGCAGAGGTTGAGTTGGGGGGAAATGGAGGACGCTCTCTGTCCTCGCTTCAGAAGGAGCTGAGGAGCGTGAGGTGTTCTGTTCAGAGGATCCGGCGTTGGACTCGCTGTCTCTGATTCCCTTGCCTAGGGAGCTCATACCCCTGATGCGCCGAGCCAATGACGCACTTAGGTGCCATGGCCGAGTGTGACAGTTGAGAGGTGCTCTGTTTATGACGAGCGAAGGAGCTAACCTCTGAGGCCCCGCCCATCCACCCAGATTTTGGCAGGAACTGACCTCATCGTGGCAGCACCGCCACAGCCCCTGCGGTCCCTAGGTCAGGTACGACCTATAGGGTTCACGAGGGGATAAAATGGGTCTGGTCCAGTTTCCCCTGTCGGGTCCACTATTCCAGCTTTGGCGCAACCAGCTTAACCTTGCGCTGCTGTCCAAAGATGCGGCTTGCCCAAACAAGCAATGTCGGGTCTCGGAGGTCCTTCTAAAGAAGGCTTACTCCGCTAATGCCTTTGTTGCCCGGTTGGGCAACTACAATACCTGTTTGGTGGCTTACCAGAGCCACATTTGGGGCTCCGCTGCTGAGGGGGACTGACCTCGATCAGACAGAGGAGCTGCGGCTGATCTCCGAATGTTGCTACGACTAGCACAGCTTCTGAGTCAAGCAACAGGGCGCAGTATGGCAGCATTGGTGGCTGCGCCGTCAGCTGTGGCTCTCTCAGGCCAGGCTGACGGAGAATAACAAGGCTGCTCTGCTGGACGCGCCCATCACGCCAGGGCATACATTCGCCCTGCAGTGGACGATTTGTTGCTTCGGTCCAAAGCGGCAAGGGAAGCGACAAAGGCATTTAGTGACCTTGCCCCTAAGCCGGCACCACCGCCTAAGAAGCAGTGGTATCAGAGGCCACCGCCCGCCACAGTGGCAGCCTCAGGGCGGTCCACGGGGCTCTCCAGCGGTCACTGATAGGTCAAGCCGGGGACGCGGTCGGCAAAGGCGGTTCCAGCGCAATGCGCCTGATAAGAGACCGCAGGCGCCTAAATCAAAGCAGCAGCCCTACGAATTTGCTGCCACAGGCCCAGGGCCCCTTCTGCAAAGCTCATCTGGAGTACTGGGGCCAGTGCACCCGCGATTCGTGGGTGCTCACCACTATACGTCGGGGGTACTCCTTACAATTCAGCCATGGACCACCCCCCGAAAGGGGGGTGGTCCATACGCTGGTCAAGGACCCCTGTGCCAACGACTCACTGGCTCAGGAGCTAAAGATCCTCCTGCAAAAGCAGGCTATTCGCATCTTACCACCCTCCAACATGGTCGGGGGGTTCTACTCCAAATACTTTCTGGTGCCCAAACGGGACGGCGGCCTCAGACCGATCCTCGATCTCAGACAGGTCAACCTGTATCTGAACCGCATGCGGGTCAAGATGTTGACCTTGCGACAGCTGTCGCAGTCCATCAGGCCGGGCGACTGGTTCACGACAGTGGACTTGCAGGACGCCTACTTCCATATTCCCATAAAACCAGGGCACCAGAAGTATCTTCGGTTCGCCTTTCAAGGGAAAGGCTATGAGTTCCGTGTACTGCCGTTCGGCCTATCCCTAGCGCCACGTGTTTTCACGAAATGCATGGACGCTATCCTGGCCAATCTGAGACTCAATGGTATCAGAGTTCTAATCTACCTGGACGACTGGCTCATTTGTGCGGAGTCGCCAGGTCAGGCGCTGCAACACACAGAACTTGTCACCGATCACCTATCCAGACTAGGTCTGAAGGTGAATCATGCGAAAAGTCAACTGACGCCAGCTCAAGTAGCGCGCTACTTGGGTTTGAGTCTGGACGCCCGATCCATGACAGCAGTGCTGTCGGACGACAGGGTGTCAAGCATATCAGCCTGCCTAGCCCTATTCCAGTTAGGCAGAGCTTTACCAGTGGTGACATTCCAGAAACTTCTGGGCCTGATGGCAGCAGCTTCTCAATCCCTTCCCCTGGGCCTCCTGCATATGCGGCCCCTTCAGGCCTGGTTCAACAGGATGGTCCTCACCCAATGCTGAACCGCAACCGCTTGGTGACAGTGTCCAGATATTGTCTCCGAACTCTCTCTTGGTGGAAACAACCGCCCACCTACGCCTAGGCGCCAGGCTGGGAGCAGTCACAAGAAGAGAAGTCGTTACCACCGACGCCCAACCATGGTTGGGGTGGGGTGTGGAACGGTCGGGTGCACAAGGGGTTTGGCGGCCTCCGTGGCTGGGCCGACACATAAATCTTCTAGAACTGCAAGCAGTGTTTCTCACTCTTCAGTTCTTTCTAGAGGAAATCAGGGGGAGACACGTGCTTGTCCGGACGGACAACACGACAGTGGTGGCTTACATCAACCACCAGGGTGGTACAAGATCACCCAGTCTCAACAACGTGGTCAACAGGCTTCTGGTCTGGGCACACACCCATCTCCTCTCACTCCGAGCGGTACACCTACCTGGAGTGGGGAACATTGCCGCAGACCTCCTCTCGAGGCAGGTTCCGGCGGCGAGATTGGAGACTCCATCCCGAGGTTGTCAGCCTCATATGGAAACGGTTTGGGAGAGCGGAGATCGACCTTTTGCCTCCCAGGAGTCGACGCATTGCACCCTGTGGTTCTCCATAATGAGAGACGAAGGGTGTCTAGGGGTCGACGCATTGGCTCACCAATGGCCAGCGCCCACTGTATGCGTTTCCGCCGATAGCTTTGCTACCTCTGTGTCTGGAGAAGATCAGACAGGACAGGGCCACGGTCCTACTAGTAGCACCTCACTGGCCCAAGAGAGCCTGGTTTGCCTCACTGATACAGCTCCTGTGCGGACAGCCTTGGCAGTTGCCCAGTCGCCGCGACCTGCTCAGCCAGGCACAGGGTGCTCTGTGGCATCACGACCCATTGAGCCTACAGCTCTGGGTTTGGCCCTGAGCGGCTCCATTTGAGCCGCCTGGGTTTGTCTAATAGGGTGATTGACACCCTACAGAACGCTACGGCTGCCTCCACTCGTTCCCAGTATGGCTACAAGTGGGGCGTTTTCAGACATGGTGTCTGTCGAAGGAGAGGATCCCACAATGTGTCCAATGGCAGTGATCTTGCAGTTTTGCAAGACCTGTTGGACGATGGGAAGAGCCCTTCTACCCTAAAGGTCTACCTGGCAGCTATTTCAGCTTGCCATGTGAAGATAGACTCAGTCTCCCCAGGAGCACATTTCCTGGCGGGACAGTTTTTGAAGGGGCTAGGAGACTCTGTCCTCCAAGGAAGGACGTTGTTCCTCACTGGCGGTTGAATGTTGTGCTGAATGCACTAACGAAACCTCCTTTGAGCCCATGCATTCTGCAGAGCTAAAGCTTTTGTCTTTTAAGACAGCTTTTTGGTGGCAGTCACTTCTGCTAAGCGAGTAAGTGAGCTGCAGGCACTTTCCGTCGCAAAAGCCTGTTTATATTTTGCGAAAGGTCGGTCACGGGTGACACTCGGACCAACCCTGCGCTTTTGCCAAGACTATTTCGGCTTTCCATGTCAATCAGTCGGTGGAGTTGGAGGCTTTTCACCCTCCTCCTTTTCAGTCCGACAGAGACAGAATGCTCCACACGCTATGCCCTGTCAGAGCGCTGGCATATTATGTGGAGAGGACAAGAAGTTGGCGCCAGTCGGAGCAGCTCTTTGTTTGCTACGGTTCTCAGTCCCAAGGTCAGGCTCTGTCTAAACAGCGCCTGTCTAGGTGGCTAACGGAGACCGTGAAGATTGCGTATCAACTTGCAAAGTTGCCCCGCCTGAGAAGATCACTGGCCATTCCACTAGAGGGCAGGCCACTTCTTGGGCAATGTTCCAGGGTGCATCTGTCATGGACATATGCAATGCAGCGTGTGGGCGACCCCACACGCTCACGAGGTTCTACAGGATGAACATCGTGGATCCGCTGTGTCCTGGTTTTGGATCACGAGTGTTGAGGGCTGCCTCGGTGGTGGTCCCTCAACTACAGATTGATCGGTGAGTAACTTGTCACCTTGGACTGCTAGCGGGTTAGCTCATAAGAGTCTTGCGCCTGTCCTCACGACAGATTGGGTATACTTACCCATTAGTGATGGTTAATATTTCGTACTTGAAAGAGAACGTTAGGTTATTATCATAACCCTGGTTCTCTGAAATAGAAATATTAACCATCAGTTCGCGTCGCTATGGAGCCGCGAGACTCAAAAGTAAAAAGAGAATTTGCAAATGGCTGCAATGTGCTTTTGTCGGGCAACTCACATTGCGTCATGCACTCTCGCGAGAGTTTGTTGGCATAATGCTTTTCAGTTCTTGAGTTCTTAAAGGGGAATAACCCATTAGTGATGGTTAATATTTCTATTTCAGAGAACCAGGGTTATGATAATAACCTAACGTTTTTTTTCATTGATCTACACATCCTACCCCACAACTTCCATATGAAAAAAATATTCTAGAAATTTGTAGAAAATTAATTAAAAATAAAAACTGAAATATCTTGGTTGGATAAGTGTCCACCCCCCTTGTAATAGCAATCCTAAATTAGCTCAGGTGTAACCAATCGCCTTCAAAATCACACACCAAGTTAAGTGGCCTCCACCGGTGTTAAATTGTAGTGATTGACATGATTTCAGGATAAATTCAGCAGTTCCTGTAGGTTCCCTCTGCTGGGTAGTGCATTTCAAAGCAAAGACTCAACCATGAGCACCAAGAAGCTTTCAAAAGAACTCCAGGACAAAGTTGTTGAAAGGCACAGATCAGGGGATGGGTTTAAAAAAATATCAAAGGCTTTGAATATCCCTTGGAGCACAGTCAAGACGATTATTAAGAAGTGGAAGGTGTATGGCACCACCAAGACCCTGCCTAGATCAGGCTGTCCCTCCAAACTGGATAACCGAGCAAGAAGCAGACTGATCAGAGAGGCTACCAAGAGGTCAATGGCAACTTTGCAAGAGCTAGATTTTATGGCCAAGACTGGTCAAAGTGTGCATGTGACAACAATATCCCAAGCACTCCACAAATCTGGCCTGTATTTTACTCAAGAAAAACCACATTGAATCCCATTTGAAGTATGCAAAAAAACACTCAGGAGATTCTGTAGCCATGTGGCAAAAAGTTTTGTGGTCTGACAAAACTAAAATGGAACTTTTTGGCCTAAATTCAAGCGTTATGTTTGGCACAAACCCAACACAGCGCATCACCCAAAGAACACCATCCCTACTGTGAAGCATGGTGGTGGCAGCATCATGTTATGGGGATGTTTCTCATCGGCAGGGACTGGGGCACTTGTCAGGATAGAAGGGAAAATGAATGGAGCAAAGTACAGAGAAGTCCTTGAGGAAAACCTGCTGCCCTCTGCAAGAAAGCTGAAACTGGGACGGAAGTTCACCTTTCAGCATGACAATGACCCAAAGCACACAGCCAAAGCTACACTGGAGTGGCTAAGGAACAAAAGGTAAATGTCCTTGAGTGGCCCAGTCAGAGCCCCGACCTAAATCCAATCGAAAATTTGTGGCATGACTTGAAGATTGCTGTCCATCAACGCTCCCCAAGGAACTTGACAGAGCTTGAACAGTTTTGTAAAGAAGAATGGTCAAATATTGCCAAGTCTAGGTGTGCAAAGTTGGTAGAGACCTATCCCAACAGACTCACAGCTGTAATTGCTGCCAAAGGTGCTTCCACCAAGTATTAACTCAGGTGGGTGGAGACTTATCCAATTATGATCTTTCAGTTTTGTATTTTTAATATATAATCTTTTTCTCAATAAAAACTTTTTTCCCCTTAACAGTGTGGAGTATGGTGTGTAGATAAGTGGAAAAAACCTCATTTAAATGCATGAAACTCTGAGGCACTGACACAACAAAATGTGAAAAAAGTTCAAGGGGGTGTAGACTTTCTATAGGCACTGTATATTTTTGACTCAGCTAAATATAATCAAATAGAGCTGGTGTTACATATTAAAAACATCTCTCATATATATACATATACTTGTATTATATTATAGCAAGGATTCTGTGAACTTTGGTACACCTGACTTTTTTTGAAAAAGGAGTTGACCAGATCCTTCTAGAATGTATAATTAACTTAAAGATAAAAATGTGAAGGCTGAGTGATGATTAGATTTACTTGGGACTTCTGATGCAGCCCCAAACTTGCAAGGAACCTCCACCATGCTTCACTGTTGCCTGCAGACACTCATTCGTGTACCGCTCTCCAGCCCTTCGGCGAACAAACTGCCTTCTGCTACAGCCAAATATTTCATCAGTCCAGAGCACTTGCTGCCATTTTTCTGCACCCCAGTTCCTGTGTTTTCGTGCATAGTTGAGTCGCTTGGCCTTGTTTCCACGTCGGAGGTATGGCTTTTTGGCCGCAAGTCTTCCATGAAGGCCACTTCTGACCAGACTTCTCCGGACAGTAGATGGGTGTACCAGGGTCCCACTGTTTTCTGCCAATTCTGAGCTGATGGCACTGCTGGACATCTTCCGATTGGCGGGAAGCAAGCATGATGTGTCTTTCATCTGCTGCAGTAAGTTTCCTTGGCCGACCACCGCGCCTACGGTCCTCAACGCTGTCTGTTTCTTTGTGCTTCTTCAAAAGAGCTTGGACAGCACATCTGGAAACCCCTGTCTGCCTTGAAATTTCTGCCTGGGAGAGACCTTGCTGATGCAGTACAACTACCTTGTGTCTTGTTGCTGTGCTCAGTCTTGCCATGGTGTATGACTTTTGACAGTAAACTGTCTTCAGCAACCTCACCTTGTTAGCTGAGTTTGGCTGTTCCTCACCCAGTTTTATTCCTCCTACACAGCTGTTTCTGTTTCAGTTAATGATTGTGTTTCAACCTACATATTGAATTGATGATCATTAGCACCTGCTTGGTATAATTGTTTAATCATACACTTGACTATATGCCTACAAAATCCCTGACTTTGTGCAAGTGTACCTAGAAGAATTGGTGCTGTTTTGAAGGCAAAGGGTGGTCACACCAAATATGGATTTGATTTTGATTTTTCTTCTGTTCACTCACTTTGCATTTAGTTAATTGATAAATATAATCTATTAACATGTCTATTTTTGAAAGCATTCTTACTTTACAGCATTTTTTCACACCTGCCTAAAACTTTTGCACAGTACTGTATATGGGTTGCTGTATGTGTTCAATAGTAACCATGCCCCTTAGATTAGGGAGTGGTTAACATGTAGAAAACAGAAAGTACTGATTAGAGGAGAAACCTCAAAATGGATTAGGGAGTGGTTAACATGTAGAAAACAGAAAGTACTGATCAGAGGAGAAAACTCAAAATGGAGCGAGGTAACTAGTGGTGTACCACAGGGATCAGTATTAGGTCCTCTGCTATTCCTAATCTACATTAATGATTTAGATTCTGGTATAGTAAGCAAACTTGTTAAATTTGCAGATGACACAAAAATAGGAGGAGTGGCAAACACTGTTGTAGCAGCAAAGGTAATTCAAAATGATCTAGACAGCATTCAGAACTGGGCAGACACATGGCAAATGAAATTTAATAGAGAAAAGTGCAAAGAATTGCATGCAGGCAATAAAAATGTGCATTATAAATATCATATGGGAGATACTGAAATTGAAGAAGGGAACTATGAAAAAGACCTATGAGTTTATGTTGTCTCAGAAATGTCTTCATCTAGACAATGTGGGGAAGCTATAAAAAAGGCCAACAAGATGCTCGGATATATTGTGAGAAGTGTTGAATTTAAATCAAGGGAAGTAATGTTAAAAGTTTACAATGCATTAGTAAGACCTCATCTAGAATATTGTGTTCAGTTCTGGTCACCTCGTTACAAAAAGGATATTGCTGCTCTAGAAAGAGTGCAAAGAAGAATTATCCTGGGTTTAAAAGGCATGTCGTATGCAGACAGGCTAAAAGTGAATCTATTCAGCCTTGAACAAAGAAGACAACGCAATGATCTGATTCAAGCATTCAAAATCCTAAAAGGTATAGACAATGTCGACCCAGGGGACTTTTTTGACCTGAAAAAAGAAACAAGGACCAGGGGTCAAAAATGGAGATTAGATTTAGGGGCATTCAGAACAGAAAATAGGAGGCACTTTTTTACACAGAGAATTGTGAGGGTCTGGAACCAACTCCTCAGTAATGTTGTTGAAGCTGACACCCTGGGATCCTTCAAGAAGCTGTTTGATGAGATTCTGGGATCAATAAGTTACTAACAACCAAACGAGCAAGATGGGCCGAATGGCCTCCTGTTGTTTGTAAACTTTCTTATGTTCTTTCCTACTCTCAACATATTTCTTCACTGGCACGCTCTTACCATTTCTTTTTGAGGAATATTTATCAAATTGAATCTGTTAAACCTGCTGGACTATGGCCCTTCACAATCAGGACTGGAGATCACTGGTTTAAGCTGTAAATGCATATGTAACACATACTATAAAAATGAAGCATGTTAAAAATAAATTTGTGTTTGTTTGTTGTAGTGTCAAGAGGTGGTCATGGAGAAGTGCAAAAGATGTGAAAAAGATATCCCTCTGCAATGCCTTTCAGAACACATTGAAAACTGTGGAAGGTAATCCATTTTTCTGGTGTATTTGTAATACATTTAAGATTGCTCAATTATTTTTACAATATAGTGGTTGACTTGTATTGTATCTGTGGTGTTTTGACATTCAAATGTTTTTTTAACTTGTAAAAACAACCAAAAAACAGACCTACAGTGGTAGAGTTAGGCATGTATGTCTTTGTTATTATTATTTATTATTATTTATTTGTTAACTGTATTCACACAGCCTGAGGACACTGATTTAGAAGATGATGTGCAGAGGATGTGCAGTCGTTATGGAGATATCTGAAGAGACTCAACTATCTACAGTGGCTCTCAAAAGTATTCACCCCCCCCTTGGACTTTTCCACATTTTATTGTGTTACAACATGGAATCAAATTGGATTTAATTAGGAGTTTTTGCCACTGATCAACACAAAAAAAGTCCATAATGTCAAAGTGAAAAATAAAATCTACAAATTGTTCTAAATTAATTACAAATACAAAACAGAAAATAATTGATTGCATAAGTATTCACCCCATTGAGTCAATATTTGGTAGAGGCACCTTTGGTAGAAATTACAGCCATGAGTCTATTTGGATAAGTCTCTACCAGCTTTGCACATCTGGACACTGCAATTTTTGCCCATTCTTCTTTGCAAAATTGCTCAAGTTCCGTCAAGTTGTATGGTGAACAGCAATTTTCAACTCTTTCCACATGTTCTCAATTGGATTGAGGTCCGGACTTTATTTTTGGCTGTATGTTTGGGGTCATTGTCCTGCTGGAAGGTGAATCTTCTCCCAAGTCCCAGGTCTCTTGCAGACTTCCGCAGGTTTTCCTCCAGGATTTCTCTGTACTTTGCTGCACCCATTTTGCCCTCTATCTTCACAAGCTTTCCAGGCCCTGACACAGAGAAGCATCCCCATAGCATGATGCTGCCACCACCGTGCTTCATGGTAGGGATGGTGATCTCAGGATGATGTGCAGTGTTAGGCTTGCGCAAAACATAGCGCTTAGCTTTGAGGCCGAAAAGCTCTATTTTGGTCTCATCAGACCAAAGAATCTTCTTCCACTTGGTCTCAGAGTCTTCCACATGCCTTCTGGCAAACTCTAGCTGAGATTTGATGTGAGTTTTTTTCAACAATGGCTTACTTTTTGCCACTCCCATAAAGGCCAGTTCTGTGAAGCACCCGGGCTATTGTTGCCATATGCACAGTGTCTCCCAGCTCAGCCGTGGAAGACTGTAACTCCTTTAGAGTTGCCATAGGCCTCTTGGTGGCCTCCCTGACTAGTGCCCTTCTCGCCCGAATACTCAGTTTTTGAGGACGGTCTGTTCTAGACAGATTCACAGTTGTGCCATATTCTCTCCATTTCTTAATAAAGGACCTTAGTGCTCCGGGGGATATTCAATGCCTTGGAAATGTTCTTATATCCTACCCCTGATTGGTGCTTTTGAAGAACCTTATTCCGGATTTGCTTTGAATGTTCCTTCGTCTTCATGATGTAGTTTTTGTTAGGAAATGTACTAACCAACTGTGGGACCTCCCAGAGACAGGTGTATTTAACCTGAAATCTTGCGAAACACCTTAATTGCGCACAGGTGGACTCCATTCAACTAATTATGTGACTTCTAAAGATAATTGGTTGCATCAGAGCTTATTTAGGTGTGTCATAGCAAAGGGGGTGAATACTTATGCCATCAATTATTTTCTGTTTTACATTTGTAATTAATTTAGAACAATTTGTAGATTTTATTTTTCACTTTGACATTATGGACTTTTTGTGTTGATCAGTGGCAAAAACTCCTAATTAAATCCATTTTGATTCCATGTTGTAACACAATAAAATGTGGAAAAGTCCAAGGGGGGTGAATACTTTTGAGAGCCACTGTATGTCCTCACATGACAACACATCCCATATTCAAAATTATTACAACAAGCACCATGCTTCTTGTAGTGGACCATACAGGTATGTAATGTTTTCAATGTGGAGTACTCATAAGTAATTGTCATTTTTCTGTAATTAAAATATTATTTTTATTTTTTAACATTAATATTGAGTACGTTGTTTGTTTCCGTGACACTGATTTCTGTTATGACATACTTTTTTATGCACAACACAATGTCTCACATTGATGTAATTTAAAAAGACTATCAAAGGACTGTTACTGCAGAAGTAAAGAATGGCGCTTCCAATGCCATCAGTGTTACAGTGGGCTGAATTTCTTATTTATTTTTTGGTTCTTAGAGACTATGTGGACCTTGCCAGTGAAGACAGTGTATTTAGTGATTCTGAAGAAGAGCAGCTGAATAGAGCTCTAGAGGAATCGCTAAAGGAAAGCTCACATGCAGCTGTCAAGTAAGTGTTACAAGCCTTATTCATTGGTTTTTTCCCCAATTAGAATAACCATATGTCTTGAGGAACAGATGTATTCATACAACTAAATGAATATTTGCTCAGTGACTGTATTTTAAATGTATGTTTAGAATTAATTCATTTAAATAACTTTTTGTCATAGAATTCTTTGTCATGATATTTATAAACACCACAATTTTCTGTGAATGTAACATTGTTACACAATGAACACCGCCCATAGGAAAGTAAACCATTTGTGTTGTGCCAGATTATCGGATGGCAGAGGTTGGATTGTATCTTTAGTAATAGCTATGTTTGATGTGTATTCATATGAAACATTACACTCATTCTCCAATTGACCATCCACATGCAAAAATGTAACACTGTTAATACCCCCCCTCTCTTAATTTTAAGAAACCTCTCTAATGTATGTGATGTGATTTATTGATTGTTACTTAATTCCTTGAATTTCATATTTTCCTATATTTTAGTGTGGAAGATATCCTACAGTCTCTGAGAGTTGGAATCAATGAAGAAGAAGTCATTCGCTTCAACTTAAACAGAAGAAATGTGTGGGATGGTGTTGTAAGAGCAACAATGTGTAACCCGACAAACAATAATGAGAATGCCGGGATACACAACAATGTGTAACCCGACAAACAATAATGAGAACGCCGGGATACACAACAATGTGTAACCCGACAAACAATAATGAGAACGCCGGGATACACAACAATGTGTAACCCGACAAACAATAATGAGAACTCCGGGATACACAACAATGTGTAACCCGACAAACAATAATGAGAACGCCGGGATACACAACAATGTGTAACCCGACAAACAATAATGAGAACGCCGGGATACACAACAATGTGTAACCCGACAAACAATAATGAGAACGCTGTGGGATATACAACAATGTGTAACCCGACAAACAAAAGAGAAAAGGGTTGCAGTCCCAAACGAAAACGAAACCAAAAAAACAATAAACTCAACAAAAACACAGTCCGTCTCCCCTCAATCCAATCGGGGCACAACGGTAAACAGTCCGGTACTTCCGGTCCGCTCCTCCGATGTATTCCCAGAGCGTCCCGTTAGTGCTCTATGGACAGACAAAGGGTGAGGGGGTTAGCAGGTATATCCACAAAACACACAATGCAACTCCTTTTATTCCTTTTCCCCGTTTAAAATTCTCTCTCTCTCTCTCTCTCGCGGAGGATTGTGGGATTGTGGGAGGAGCTTGCGGAGAGGCGGTAGCGTTTGAACGCTGGTGCGGTAGGAGAGTGTTTTCGCTACTATTTGTTTGCAAATATCTATATTTATTCGTTAATTGTTTAGTTCGTTTATATATTTTTGTTTCGTTGTTTGTTTTGCAGAGTTGTGTGTGTGTGTGTGTGTGTGTGTAGGTCCCGTTATGGGATCTCACTCTGGAGGGCTGGGGGCTCTCAGCCGCCGACATGGGGTTAGCTGCTTGCCCGATGCCGGCGTGTCGGTGGAGGAGTGCCTGCTGGCAGTGGGAGAGGTGGTAGGGTGTGACAATATAGTGTCGGCATCCCGTATGAATAAAAGATTTGTCGTATTTTTAAAAGAGGTATCGCTGGTCAATCAACTAGTGGAGGAAGGTTTTTCAGTGAAAGGGATTTTATCCAAGTATCCCCTTAGTAACCCCTGTTACCAAGGTAATCATGTCTAACGTGCGCCGTTTTTAAAAATGAGACCTTGGCAAATGAACTTGCCCGATATGGCAAACTGGTGTCCCCAATTAAAAATATACCTTTAGGGTGCAAAAATACGAATGTTAAGCACGTCCTGTCTTTTCGGAGACAGGCGTTTTTACTGCTGAATAACCCGGGGGAGGTGATTGATGTCGCTTGGAGCTTCAGTGTGGAAGGGACGGGCTGCGTAGTGTTCGTTAGCTCTGACACAATGCGGTGCTTTAACTGTGGGGAACAGGGACACCAGAGAAGAGCCTGCCCGAGGAAAAACAGAAATGAGGAAAGGCAGGAGCAGGGTACTGATGGCAGGGAGGAGGCTGGGGATGTTGGGGGTGAGCGGGAGGATGAGGCTGCTCCCCCATCGCAGCGCCAGCCGGAGTCTGCAGAGACCAGGGAGCCGCCGAACGGGATGAAGACGCCCACACCACAGCCGAGGCTGAAGAGACTCAGCCACGGTCCGTCACAAAATGAAGCTACTGAAAATGATGAGGGTTTTGTGATGGTAGCTAAAAAAGACTAAAAAAAAAAAACATAGAAGCTGCAGATCTGCCTAATAGCGAGCGGGAACGGAGCAGAGCCCCTGAGCCTGTGCTGGAGGGGAGCCTGCAGTCTCAGGTAGGGGTGTCTGACCCTCCTGACATGGAGGGAGAGGGGAGCGCACGGCGACAGGCTTACAACCCGGCGCTGTGCAGCTCTCTTCTCTCTCTGAACCCCAGCAAGCGGAGGCAGAGGCAGCGGTGACGGCTGTGGCTGTGCTGGGAGGAGGAGAGGAGAGCGGCGCGGAGGAGCTGGCAGCTGTGGACGGCGGAGCAGGCAGCGAGGACGGAGCAGAGGAAATGGAGGGGGAGCTCTCTGACTCCTCGCTTATCTCTGACATCCCCGATAGCCAACCCGTTAACAGGGGGAAAAAACTTTATACCTTGGATGAATTTAAACTGTTTATGGAAAGTACAAAAGGGAAAAGGGGGGTTGAAATTGAAAACTTCTTCCCCGATTTGAGATTATTCCTCCACTCAGCACACATCGTCACACGAAAGGCAACATTAGAGGAGTTTGACCAGAAAAAAGGTACCGTCTTAAAAATATGTACAAACAATTAAGAAAAAGATCGCTAATGATGCTAATCAATAATTTTATAATGGATACTTTTTTAAGAATTTTTTATTGTTGCTTGTTTTATTCTGTCAGTTTTATATTTTTAGCCGCTATGGAGAAGTGCGTTTTATTTCTTTTAACGTGAATGGCTGCAGACAGTCTTTTAAAAGAGCGCAGCTATGTGAGTTTTAGAGCAGAAGCGGGTGGGGTCGCGCTGCTGCAGAAGACGACTCAGACAGGGAGAATGAGGCGGCGTGGCTGACAGAGTGGAGGGGCCGTGTGTGCTGAGCCACGGCTCAAGCACCAGTGGGAGTGGCAATTTTATTTAAGCCCAGCCTTAGAGCAACAATTTTAGACATTGAAGAAATTGAAAGAGGCAGGTTACTAAAAGTAAGAGCAAGGTTGGGTGGTACTGTATTTGTTTTATTAATATTTATGCACCAAATAAAGGAAGGGAACGCATTTTAATTTTTAATAAATTAAAGCAAGCTCTTTTAAGTATTGATAATGATGATGTGGTGGTGGTGGGAGGAGATTTTAACTGCACTATTGATTTTACAATGGATAGAAATAGTGAGGAACCCAATCCCCAATCCTCAAGTGAATTAGCTGCAGTTTTTCAGTTCAGTGGCCTGGTTGATGTCTGGAGGTGTCTGCATCCTAATGCAAGACAGTACACCTGGTCTCATTGTCGCTTACAACAAATATATAGAGCCAGGTTAGACCGCTTCTACACATCACACACTCATCTGAATAAATTCATGAAAGCCAATATCATCCCCAGTAGCCTGTCTGACCACCACTGCCTGTTAGTTACAGTAATACTTACCACTGACTCTCACAGCACCTCCTACTGGCATTTTACTTTAAAGTTATTACAGGACACAATTTTTGTAAAACAATTTAATGATTTCTGGAACATATGGAAAAAAGAAAAAACACTTTATAAAAATATGCGGCAGTGGTGGGACATTGGCAAAACGCAGATTAAAATCTTTTGCCAGCAGTACACACTCAATTCAACCGGGTCACTGAACGCAGCAGTGAGAGAGCTGGAGTTGAAAATTCTCCAGTTAGAGAGCAGCCTGGACACAGACCACCAGGAGCAGACCCTGCAAACCCTGAGAGAGCAGAAATACATGTTGGGCAGCCTGCTGAAGGAAAGCGTGAAGGGGGTGCTGGTGCGCTCTCACTTCATGGAGCTTAAAGACATGGACACCCCCTCCAGTTTCTTTTTTGGCTTGGAGAGGAGGAGAGCAGACAGCCGGCAGATGCACTGCGTCCGGACACCTTGCGGCAGGGAGCTGTACAGCCGGGAGGAGATCAGCAGGGAGGCAGTAAAATTCTATTCTGAACTATATAGCAAAGAGCCATGTGACCAGAAGGATACGGACCTGCTGCTCCAGGATTTGCCCACCCTGAGCGAGGAAGAACAGCACCAATTAGATCAGCCGCTAACATATCAAGAGCTGACCACTGCTGTTACACAGCTTTCAAATGGAAAAGCTCCTGGCATTGATGGACTGCCCGCTGAATTTTTTAAAAGTTTCTGGACTGTGATTGGTGAGGACTTTTTGCAGGTGCTGGGAGAGAGCCTCCGAGATAAAGAACTGCCCCTCAGCTGCAGGAGTGCAGTAATCACATTACTGCCCAAGAAAGGAGACCTGTGCTTGCTAAAAAACTGGAGACCTGTTTTGCTTTTATGTTTCGATTTTAAAATAATTTCAAGATGTCTGGCCAATAGACTAAAAATGTGTATAGGAGCTGTAATTCACACGGACCAAACTTACTGCATACCGGGACGTTCCATTTTTGATAATTTGTTTTTAATTCAAGACTTTTTATCAGTGGCTAATACATGTGATTTGAATGTGGGGCTGGTTTCTTTAGGTCAGGAGAAAGCGTTTGACAGGGTCGACCACACATACCTATTTAAAACCCTGGAAGCCTTCGGGTTTGGCCCTGTTTTTATTTCTTACATCCAGCTTTTATATTTGAATGTTTTTAGCATTTTAAAGATTAACAATGGGCTGAGTCAGCCCTTCCCAGTGTGCAGGGGTATTAGGCAGAGCTGCTCCCTGTCTGGAATGCTTTATTCACTGGCCATAGAGCCCCTGCTGCACCTGCTGAGGGGCTGGCTGGTTGGCTGGGCAGTGCCCTCCTCACCCTCCCCTGTTGCAGTGAAGGTGTCTGCTTATGCAGACGATGTGAACGTGTTTGTGTGCAGTGACGGAGACATCAAGGCATTACAGCAGAGCCTGCACACATTCCAGAGAGCCTCTACAGCAAGAGTTAATTGGGCAAAGTGTGACACCTTCCTGTCAGGCAGTTGGCATGATTGCACCCCCCCTGTCCTGCCCGAGGCACTGAGATGGGACAGGACAGGTATAAAAGTGCTGGGGGTGTTTTTCGGAGTGGAGACATATATGCAGAAAAACTGGGAGGGCCTAGTGGACAGGGTGAGGGGGCGGCTGCAGAGATGGAGGGGACTGATGGCTCAGCTGTCCTTTAGGGGAAGGGTCCTGGTGATCAATAATCTGGTGGCCTCCATGCTGTGGCACAGGCTGGTGTGTCTGGACCCTCCCCGGGGCATGGTGCAGGAGATTCAAAGAGTACTGTTGGAGTTTTTCTGGAGCGGGAGACATAGGCTGAGGCCAGTGGTCCTGTATCTCCCCACTGATGAAGGGGGGCAGGGGCTGGTCAGCAGGGTGGCAGCCTTCAGACTGCAGGCGGTTCAGAGGCTCCTGTATGCTGGGGAGGAGGCTCATTGGAAGAGGCTGGCTTGTTTTTTCCTCAGTAGAGTAGGGGGGCTGGGGATAGATAAACACCTGTTTTTAATTGAGAGTACCAGACTAGCTAAAGTAGGTCTCTCTTCTTTTTACTTGAGTGTTTTAGATGCCTGGAGGGCAGTGAGGGTAAAAAGAGATGAGGGGTCCCTGACAGGCAGGGCCTTGTTGGAGGAGCCCTTATTTTTCAATCCACTCTTCCCTGTGCGTTTTTCAGTCAATGACGCTCTGTGCCTGCTTTGTGAGGGCAGGAGTGACCAGGCTGAGACACCTGATCAACTTTGAGCTCTCCTGCTGGCTGACTGCTACACAGCTGGCTGGGTGGCTGGGCTGGCACTCTGAGAGACTGGCTGAGAAAATGGTCAGTAAACTAAGGAGTTCTCTTTCCCCGGAGTTCAGGGAGGCTTTGAGGGAGGAGATGTCCAGCAGCACAGGGCAGAGACAAGAAATCATCTTTCCAGGGCTGCTAGTGTGTCCAGCAGTAGGTGAAGGAGAGGAGGATGTAGGTAACGAGGGAATGCTATTAAACTTAGACACAGTTAAAGATCTAACTCTTCATACAGCAGAAAGTAAGAAGATTTACCATATGTGTGTGAAGGCATCACATTCTCACCAGTTGAGGGGGTTGGTGGATTCAAGGTGGAGGGCATGTCTGGAGGTAAAAGAGGGGTGCAGGCCAGTATGGAGGGTTCTGTATAAACTGCCCCTCACCAAGAGAGCTGGGATCTGCAGTGGAGGATCCTGCACTGTATTGTGTCCACCGGCAGGTTTCTCCACAGAGTTGATGCTAGCATTAGCTCAGAGTGCGTTTTCTGCTCTGCAGAGGAAACAGTGTTTCACATGTATAGTGAGTGTGTCAGGCTAGGACCACTCTTCCATCTTCTACAAGAGCTCCTGCAGGGCCTAGGCGAGGAGTTCACGAAAGAGCTTTTTATCTTTGGGGTTCCCTACAGTTTTAAAAAGAGAAACAGGTGTGTTTTAATTAATTTTATAATGGGTCAGGCAAAATTGGCCATTTTAAAATCCAGAAAGGACAGTATCTCTGGGGCGGACTGACTGATGTTGTGGTGCAGTTCAGGGTGTTGGTGGTCAGCCGGATAAGAGTGGATTTTGAATTTTTAAACTCAATAATAACCCGGAGGACTTCCAGGAGAGGTGGTGTGTGGGAGACACCTTGTGTGCTGTGAGTGAGGAGGGGAGCTCCAGTTATTGTTCTAGTTTTTTAATTTTGTTTTTAATTTTATTTTTATTGTTTTACAGTGTTTTTTATTAATTTTGGCTTTAATCTGTTTTTAAACAGAAAGAAAACACTGTTTTTTAATTGATTTTTAGGATCCTTTTTTGTTTAAAATCTATTTTTAAGGAGAACATGATGTATTTTAAGATTTTTTAAATATTGATAAATCTTAATTTTGTTTGTGTTTTACCTTTATTGATTTTGAATGGATTTTAATTGGAATGTTTAATAAAGGATCTTAAAAGTCAAAAGTCTCTCTCTCTCTCTCTCTCTCTCTCTCTCTCTCTCTCTCTCTCTCTCTCTGACTCACTGTACCTTGCCACAAGGAACACAACCCTGGGCCACGGCCCCTTTTGTACGTCCCGTCCCGTCCCCATTGGTCAGCAAGGGCAACCGCCGTCAACCAATGCGTGATTGCCACCGCGCTTCCCAGCCGGGTCTGTGACGTTCCCCACCGCAGCTCTGCCTGCTCCTCCTCCCCAGCATCCTCACCCGTCGGGAGGGAGATCTAAAACAAGACTTCACTCTCTCTTTGTCACAGAAGGCCAAACTGTTCAACCAACAAAAATGTAAAAGGAGCAGTGAATTTCGGAGGGCCATCAGGGACTGTTTCCGACTAGTGCTGCAACACATAACAAACAGCCCTATGTTTGATGGCCCAGAAAATCAACATACATATGTGCTAAAAAATAAATTATAAAAATCCAGTAGTAGATATGGTGTGTCAAATGTTCACAGTATTTATTCTTGAAAAGAGAACACAAGGACGTGTGATGACATTAGATACAATTGTTCCTCTGGAGCCATGCATGATGCAAAGCAAATGTAATTAACTGCCACTGCTTCTGAAAATGAACTTTGAGAAGCGTTTTTCAGAAGCTGCTTTGGTAGAATGTTGTTTGCATGACAGAAACAAATATATTATACATAACAAATGCAATTACATGAACATGCTGTTATTAACTACCATTTCCATTGAAATCATGGGCATTATGTTACCCCATTGCCAACTATAACATGCAATCCTTCAAAATACATTTGCTTCATAAGTAATATTTAAATTTTTTCTTTCTGGTAGCTTTGAACAACAACAGCTATTTCTATGCAGGACAGTTGATTGCTATGAGCATAGTACACAGAGGACCATCTCCACATTTCTTTGCCCCAGTGTTGTTCCAGGCAGTAGCTTTAGGTCCAGACAACGTGCATGCTGCAATCGAGGATATAACAGACCCTGATATTAAATGTCAGCTGTCAGAGGTAGGAGTGGAGCATATGTAGACAATTGGATAGTGAAGGAAAGTACCAGGTTTTTCTTTTTTATTTTTAAGCCTTGTTTTTAAACAACAAACAGACACATTGCACTTTCATATTCATGAATCAGTCAATTGTTGCATTTCATTGCCACACAGCTTAGCTTCCGAGATGTATTTAGTTGATGAAAAACATTTTGATAGGCTTTTATTTTAATCTGTATGAATCTGGGAATATAATACACTGGAAATGAAATGCAGTAATTGAGTTTTGATTTAAGTTCAATGTTTGTTTTTGTTGTTTGAGTCTGTATGGAATTTGTATCTGCGCCCCAAAATATTTGTGTTTAAGCTGTTGGCTGGTCAAGGAGCACCTCTACGCCTTTTTTAAACAAAAACCGTAATGTTTCAAAGTGGATTATTTGAAGCATTGCTTAAACTTGAAAAAGGTTTTAATGAAATCATGTGTAGACTCTCATTCTTGCCTAGCTTCTCAGAATGCATCTCATTATTTGTCCTCTTCCGTTTCATTCCTTTTTTAGTGGATGTTTGCATCTATTTAAAACAAGTGTATTGATCTTGTTATGCAAATTAAATTGTACTAAACCCAGAAACATAAATGAACAGGTTATATTTAGAAAAAATAAATATTGGATGTCAGGACTGAAGAGGATTTGTTGTGGATGCTGACCCTTCTATTTTGCATCAATATCCATGCATGATGTCTTTATCTCAATTTTAAGATTAAGTCAGACAATAAAAAGGACCTGGAGGAGGCAGTTCTGAGCACTGTAAACCTCCTGAGCCTGGCTGGGTGTCTGAAAAACATCACACTTCAAAATAAAAATGATGTAGTGCAAGACGTGATCGACTGGTATGTTCTTCAGCAAACAAGAACACTGTTTGAAAGGTATGCTTTTTACAAAACATCTAATATTACAAAGGACAGTACCCACCTAATGTTGATGCTCCATAGTTACAAAAAAAGTCGACTCATTCCATTCCTAAACTCAGCCAGGCAAAGCACAGACTCAGCCTTTTAAATTCACAGCCTAGATTTATATTAATTTTCTTTAGAATATTAAATGTGTTCTAAGTTAAGTTTAATAAAAGTGTTCTATGTTATTATGTAGCGCGCAGATGTGTACTGAATTGAAAACCAAACCAAGCTGAATCTACTTTGTCCCTATATTCTTCTGAAGAAATATGTATTTATACTAATACATACAGTACTACATACAGTATCACATTCCCCCTACCACCCTCTGGGCTACTTAATTAAATACTTAATGTATTGAAGAAAGCCTGTGGTTTGTATTATATAGTTAAAAAAAAATCTAGGTTATTATTAAAGAGAATATTTAATATGCTATGAAAACAAGCATTACATTGGGGTATGTAAATCTTTTTTTCAAGTGTCTACTGTATTACTAATTCAGCACATTCATTATTCAAATATTTTGCACAGGTTGTAAGAAGGACTCCGTTCTCTCGGTGTAATAGATGCTATGAAGGGCCACCCTGAAACCTTCAAATCTATTTTCTGTCAATCAATGGAGAAGCTGACTGCTGATGTGCTTGAGGAGCTATTCAAAGAGCAGCAAACACATGTTCCAACATATTAAGGGTACCATGCAGGCATTCATACGAGTCCTTCAGAGATGGACTTTGGAATTTAAAATTCCCCAGGCTTTGGAAGGGCATAAACAAATTCCTTTGCTTACCTTACCTGTAGTCAAAGGACACAAGTACGTTTGATCCTAAGAACAATGTCATGCATGCCCAAGTGCTGATAGAATTTGTATATTTGTCATTTTTGTTTGCTATAATTTTTTGTACACTTAAATTTAGCAAGTGAGTCACCTTTAGTTAAAAATTCTTACCTGTAGTTATTATTATTGCATTTAGCAGACGCCTTTATTAAGCACTACAATTAAATTTACTATAAAAATATTAAAATGTAATAGTTCAGTCTTAGTGAATATTAACATCAGTGCTGAAATGTTACAAGCCTTTAAATAAAAGCATATTATTTAGGCTACTATTATGTACAGTTCTAAATACAGTCCTGTTATGGCTACTATCCTTACGGAATCCAGGTAAGAGCAGCCATGTTTGTATAACACAAAGCTGGATCTTTTCCCTCTAAGGATTTTTGGTAATAGAGAATTCTTAACAGTTGTTAAGTTGTTCCAAGAAAGAACATTTTACTTTTCCTCCTTATTAATAAACACTAGATGCATTTTTGTAATGTAAAGTCTGTTTCACCTGAGAATTAAAACACAAATACATAAGCTGTATTCACATTTCATTTAACACTACTTAAATCAAAGTGACAAAATACTGGGGGCTCCCAAGTGGCGTAGTGGGTGAAGGCACTCTGCCTGGAGTGCGAGGTGCACCACGATAGGCCGGTGAGAGACTTGTCTCCATTCCTGCCTACACCATTGCCAGATTTGACCTGGATTTCCCAGTGCGGCTCACAACTGGCCAAGTTCCAGCAGGGTTGGGAGGGGTCAAAGTGAGCCGGGATTTCATTGGAGGACCGCACAAGTGCGACTCCTTGTGTCCTCTCGGGCGCCTGTAGTTTTGTGGCATCAGCATCCCATGAGCTGTGTATCAACTCCTCCAAACGATATGAAAGCTGCGGGCTCCAGACCGGCAGTGTGGAAAATACTGCTTTCTCTCCTGGGGTGGCAGGGGAGTTGTGTGATACTCTGAGCTGACTAGAAATTGGCCTTTGCAAACTGGGTTTTAAAAAAAAAGGTAATTTTTATTATAAAACTATGGTTATTTTCACGTTAACACTTGCAGATGTGATCAGAGGGCAACCCTTGCTAAAACCTTAGTGCACTGTACAATGCATGTTTGAAACATTCAGCTTTTTCAGGATATTGACAAATTTAAAACCTACATTTAGGCATTTCTGTTGTTTGCTACTGTAGCAGTGTGGTAGAAAGCCCTGCTGTTTAAATGTATTATTTATTTATTTTTAGAACGGGGTACCCCCATCTGCCCCTGTGCAGGTTATTGTTGTGTATTTGTTTGTTTTATGATTTATTAGAACATAAGAAGAACATAAGAAAGTTTACAAACGAGAGGAGGCCATTCAGCCTCTTGCTCGTTTGGTTGTTAGTAGCTTATTGATCCCAGAATCTTATCAAGCATCTTCTTGAAGGATCCCAGGGTGTCAGCTTCAACAACATTACTGGGGAGTTGGTTCCAGACCCTCACAATTCTCTGTGTAAAAAAGTGCCTCCTATTTTCTGTTCTGAATGCCCTTTATCTAATCACCATTTGTGACCCCTGGTCCTTGATTCTTTTTTCAGGTCAAAAAAGTCCCCTGGGTCGACATTGTCTATACCTTTTAGGATTTTGAATGCTTGAATCAGATCGCCACGTAGTCTTCTTTGTTCAAGACTGAATAGATTCAATTCTTTTAGCCTGACTGCATACAACATGCCTTTTAAACCCGGTATAATTCTGGTTGCTTTTCTTTGCACTCTTTCTGGAGCAGCAATATCCTTTTTGTAACGAGGTGACCAGAACTGAACACAATGTTCTAGATGAGGTCTTACTAATGCATTGTAAAGTTTTAACATTGCTTACCTTGATTTAAATTCAACGCTTCTCACAATATATCCGAGCATCTTGTTGGCCTTTTTTATAGCTTCCCCACATTGTCTCGATGAAGACATTTCTGAGTCAACATAAACTCATAGGTCTTTTTCATAGTTCCCTTCTTCAATTTCAGTATCTCCCATATGATATTTATAATGCACATTTGTATTGCCTGCATGCAATACTTTACACTTTTCTCTATTAAATGTCATTTGCCATGTGTCTGCCCAGTTCTGAATGCTGTCTAGATCATTTTGAATGACCTTATTATTGTGTTTGTATATGATTGAAGCCGCAGGTTTTGTTATTTTGTTATTTATAAATTTGACGTCGTAGCCGAATGTTTGTTTTTGTTTCATACTGTTTGGTAGTGTGGATGGGAAGCCCCAGCCACTATTAAAAAAACCTTGTGCAGAAGGTGGCCATCTCCTGAACTAATTAATGATTTGTTTGGTGCTAAATAGGGAGATGGTCACCTGCATATAAACCTGGTGTCAATATTTTTTGGTTCCTGCTTCTGACCTGACGTCACCACTCGTCCACCCTGTCACAGCTACACTTAATGCTTCTAATAAAGATCAAGTCCAAAACAGCTGCTCGTCCTCAAAGGGTCAATGTTGACTTGAAGGGGAGGAACCAGCGTGTCCTGCAGTGAAACTGGGGGCTCTGGTACTTCAACTGTGCTCTCCGATTCACGGCAGGCTCCTGGTCCTTCCCAATCAATTCCGTAGTTATCAAAATCCATCTAGTAAAACAGGGAGACAATCAATTTAACATGTTAATTAGATATATAATGTAGCCTTTATTTGTATCGCTGAAGAAAAAGAAGTACCATATCAGAGTTATGAGGGAAAAGCACCTGGCCCACAACGAGGATGCTCCAGCATAAATCGAGCCACTTCAATGTTAACAAGGCCTTTGTCACTTCGGACTCGTGATGGTAAGCCAAACTGATATACAGCTCCAACAAAACTTTCAAAAACTGTAGAAGCTCTGTTGTTGCTGCTGGCTTTCAGGTACACTATTTTTCTACTGTTGCCATCAATGCCGCCATGAATGACTATCCTCCATCTGTAGGCAAAATAAGATGTTAACCAGAACAAAATATTTGCTTCTTTGTACAGTAGTTCCTACTTTGCCTGTGTTTCTAAAATGTGCTATTATTATTATTATTATTATTATTATTATTATTATTTATTATTAAAGCGTTTACAATTATTAGGAAATCAGTACAATTGGATGAAGGGGAGTGGAAGAATATAGGGAAGCTGTTATTGGTGAATTGGAATTTAGCCAGCTGCTCTCTTTGAAATGTGCTCCATGGGATCTTTAATGGCCACAGAGAGTCAGGGCCTCGATTTAAAGCCTCTTCCATAAGACTGATTGGAAGATATTATTATTATCATTTAATACAAAACATCAGAATACATTTTACTAATAGTAATACAGTATCTTGTTCTGAAGTGAATGCAATGTTGAACTTCATTGATTTACTACACACTACTACTTATGATTCCCATCTATATGCCAGAGTGACAAAGGAGAAGGAACACTGTAGGCTCTTCGTTGGACAACGTTCATGCAAAGTCCTCGAAAGCTTTTGACAAAGTCCCGCATAAAAGATTAATTCTCAAACTGAACGCAGTAGGGATTGAAGGAAATGCATGCACATGGATTAGGGAGTGGTTAACATGTAGAAAACAGAAGGAGAAACCTCAAAATGGAGTGAGGTAACCAGTGGTGTACCACAGGGATCACTATTAGGTCCTCTACTATTCCTAATCTACATTAATGATTTAGATTCTGGTATAGTAAGCAAACTTGTTAAATTTGCAGACGACACAAAAATAGGAGGAGTGGCAAACACTGTTGCAGCACTAAAGGTCATTCAAAATGATCTAGAGAGCATTCAGAACTGGGCAGACACATGGCAAATGAAATTTAATAGAGAAAAGTGTAAAGTACTGCACACAGGCAAGAAAAATGTGCATTATAAATATCATATGGGAGATACTGAAATTGAAGAAGGAATCTATGAAAAAGACCTAGGAGTTTATGTTGACTCAGAAATGTCTTCAAGTAGACAATGTGGGGAAGCTATAAAAAAGGCCAACAAGATGCTTGGATATATTGTGAGAAGTGTTGAATTTAAATCAAGGGAAGTAATGTTAAAACTTTACAATGCATTAGTAAGACCTCATCTAGAATATTATGTTCAGTTCTGGTCACCTCGTTACAAAAAGGATATTGCTGCTCTAGAAAGAGTGCAAAGAAGAGCAACCAGAATTATCCCGGGTTTAAGAGGCATGTCGTATGCAGACAGGCTAAAAGAATTGAATCTATTCAGTCTTGAACAAAGAAGACTACGCGGTGATCTGATTCAAACATTCAAAATCCTAAAAGGTATAGACAATGTCGACCCAGGGGACTTTTTTGACCTGAAAAAAGAAACAAGGACCAGGTGTCACAAATTGAGATTAGATAAAGGGGCATTCAGAGCAGAAAATAGGAGGCACTTTTTTATACAGAATTTTATATAGAATTGTGAGGGTCTGGAACCAACTCCCCAGTAATGTTGTTGAAGCTGACACCCTGGGATCCTTCAAGAAGCTGCTTGATGAGATTCTGAGCATGGCAACCGTCTGGATTGAGCTAAGTAGGGTACATCTCTGGGGTCTTCAAGTGGGCACCTTCCTTCCTCTGTTTTTCGTTGACTAGCACACGACACCTCAAGAGGGCTCGACAGTGATTCTGGCGTCCCAGCATCACCCCCCTCCGTCCCCCGCTCAGCCCTACTTGCCTGTACATCAGCTTTACTTTCCTTTCTATTGTGCTTGAGGACCTTTAGTTATTTAGACAATAATAAACATGATTATCATGACCATTTATTGCTGAGAATTGATAACTGAAAATATCATTATCGACCATCCCTACTATTGATATCGTTTATAACTATTTCAATTGAATTATTTCACATAATAGGTTATGTAAATAAGACACTTACCAAATTGATGCTTCTGTAGAGATAATCACTTTTCAGTAGACTGGTGCTGTGGGTTCAGATGGAAATACACAGAGCCTATTTGTGCCTTTATATTCATGACATGTCGTGATTTAACTGGGACATTTTTACTTTCTGTTTCTGGGAAATGGCGTGATTTTAAATAAGTATTTTATATAGGCTAAAGAACACAAGGATAACTGGCACATAGATCTGCTAAAATACTGAATTCTGTATTGTCATTTCTTTTGCTTTTTTTAAGTTTTCAAAACTTTTCATTGTGGATACGTTTTAAAAAAAATAAATTAGGGAAACATTCTCAATAGCTTACAAAAAAAAAGTTATTGTTATATACGGTGTAGTGTAGGCTATTGGCGACACAATTAAAAAAAATAAAAATAAAAGGTAAGTATGTTCTTAGAATGACAATTGTAAGAAAATAAATCTACTCCAGACACCAGGTTCGGTTTCAAAACTGTAAGTTGATTTATTGTAATGGTTATAGCAAGCAAGTGTACAGTGCAGGAGAGCTTCTCACAAGAATGTTGATCACTTCCAGTTAAATACATCACTCTACAGCAAGTACAGGTTATCATGCATTCTGACTCCATTCAAACATTCCATTCAAATGAAGGAGTTGTTTTTCTCTCTTTTATTTCCTCAAACTTTACTCCCGGCTGTTAGTCCACTTTATCAGTTCTTGTTCAAGTTTTATCATGCTTGGAGGTTTTTACATGCAGCATTGAACAGAAAGCAAAGCTAGGCATAATATGTGTAAAGACAAACATTACAAGTTTGATTATAATTACATGGATTATATATATATATATATATATATATATATATATATATATATATATATATATATATATATATATATATATATACAGTACTGTGCAAAGTTTTAGGCAGGTGTGAAAAAATGCTGTAAAGTAAGAATGCTTTCAAAAATAGACATGTTAATAGATTATATTTATCAATTAACTAAATGCAAAGTGAGTGAACAGAAGAAAAATCTAAATCAAATCCATATTTGGTGTGACCACCCTTTGCCTTCAAAACAGCATCAATTCTTCTAGGTACACTTGCACAAAGTCAGGGATTTTGTAGGCATATAGTCAGGTGTATGATTAAACAATTATACCAAACAGGTGCTAATGATCATCAATTCAATATGTAGGTTGAAACACAATCATTAACTGAAACAGAAAGAGCTGTGTAGGAGGAATAAAACTGGGTGAGGAACAGCCAAACTCAGCTAACAAGGTGAGGTTGCTGAAGACAGTTTACTGTCAAAAGTCATACACCATGGCAAGACTGAGCACAGCAACAAGACACAAGGTAGTTATACTGCATCAGCAAGGTCTCTTCCAGGCAGAAATTTCAAGGCAGACAGGGGTTTCCAGATGTGCTGTCCAAGCTCTTTTGAAGAAGCACAAAGAAAGCGGGCAACGTTGAGGACCGTGAGCGCAGTGGTCAGCCAAGGAAACTTACTGCAGCAGATGAAAGACACATCATGCTTACTTCCCTTCGCAATCGGAAGATGTCCAGCAGTGCCATCAGCTCAGAATTGGCAGAAAACAGTGGGACCCTGGTACACCCATCTACTGTCCGGAGAAGTCTGGTCAGAAGTGGCCTTCATGGAAGACTTGCGGCCAAAAAGCCATACCTCCGACGTGGAAACAAGGCCAAGTGACTCAACTATGCACGAAAACACAGGAACTGGGGAACATAAAAATGGCAGCAGGTGCTCTGGACTGATGAGTCAAAATTTGAAATATTTGGCTGTAGCAGAAGGCAGTTTGTTCGCTGAAGGGCTGGAAAGCGTACACGAATGAGTGTCTGCAGGCAACAGTGAAGCATGGTGGAGGTTCCTTGCAAGTTTGGGGCTGCATTTCTGCAAATGGAGTTGGGGATTTGGTCAGAATTAATGGTCTCCTCAATGCTGAGAAGTACAGGCAGATATTTATCCATCATGCAATACCATCAGGGAGGCATCTGATTGGCCCCAAATTTATTCTGCAGCATGACAACGACCCCAAACATACAGCGAAAGTCATTAAGAACTATCTTCAGCGTAAAGAAGAACAAAGAGTCCTGGAAGTGATGGTATGGCCCCCACAGAGCCCTGATCTCAACATCATCGAGTCTGTCTGGGATTACATGAAGAGAGAGAAGCAACTGAGGCTGCCTAAATCCACAGAAGAACTGTGGTTAGTTCTCCAAGATGTTTGGGCCAACCTACCTGCCGAGTTCCTTCAAAAACTGTGTGCAAGTGTACCTAGAAGAATTGATTCTTGATGCTGTTTTGAAGGCAAAGGGTGGTCACACCAAATATGGATTTGATTTAGATTTTTCTTCTGTTCACTCACTTTGCATTTAGTTAATTGATAAATATAATCTATTAACATGTCTATTTTTGAAAGCATTCTTACTTTACAGCATTTTTTCACACCTGCCTAAAACTTTTGCACAGTACTGTATATATATGCAAATAATACAAATTCCTGCCTTACATAGTTATCTTGCATAAACAAAAGTAAAATCTTCAGTTTTTCTATGTTGTTGTTTTCAAATAATTATCTCATAAAAATGAAGTGTTTAGTTTGTTTCTTTTCATTTAGAATCACCCAAGCCCTCACTGATTCACTGATTGGTCAGAATTTCCACGTGTTCCAGGCATTTAGCAATTGATGATAAAGAGATATCTACATAACAACAAGCTGCAGGATTGTGGCTCTCCAGGACCAGGGTTGCCTACCTGTTCTAGAATTTTGCTGCAACAACAAAACTGGAAGATTTCAATAAGGATCTGTGTGAGGGAACATACATACTGATGTATCCTGATGGAAGTGAAGTTAATGCAATTCCAGGAAGAAAAAAGCACTTCACTCTTAAACAGGGGTACAACTTTACAACTTTGTTTACATTTCTAAGAAGATCATCTTCTTTTAAAATGTAGTACATTTAACAGATAACATCTCTCTCTTCAGTGCTACTGAAGTCCAGATTTTTTTAATCACTTCAATAAGATACAAAAATGAAATTTACATGACTGTTTTGTTGCTGTATTTAAAATGGTTTTAAAATGTAACTTCAGGGGGGCTCCCGAGTGGCGCATCCAGTAAAGGCGCTCCATGTGGAGTGCAGGATGCGCTCTATAGTCTGGACGTCGCGAGTTCGAGTCTAGGCTATTCCACAGCCGACTGAGGACGGGAGCTCCCAGGGGGTGGCGCACAATGGCGGCGCCTCGGCTCACCGCACACCAGCGACCCCTGTAGTCTGGCCGGGCGCCTGCGGGCTTGCCTGTAAGCTGCCCGAGAGCTGCGTTGTCCTCCGACACTGTAGCTCTTGGGTGGCTGCATGGTGAGTCCGCAGTGTGGCAGGTCGGCTGGCGGCACGCGCTTGGGAGGACAGTGTGTGTTAGGTCTTCGCCCTCCCGAGTCAGCGCAGGGGTGGTAGCGGTGAGCTGAGCTTCAAATAATAATTGGCCATTCCAAATTGGTAGAAAATAATAAAAATAATTGGCAACGACTAAATTTATATATTAAAAAATAAATAAATAAATAAATAAAATGTAACTTCAATCATATCAGTGACATTGCTCAGATGTTCATTATGTGTGATAGGAGTACAGTGTCCATTCTAGGACATCCTCAGACATCACCCTTACTGCAATCAAGTATCAGGCATCCCCCAATCAAGTCTCAGCCCTCACCCCTCCTCGAGTCAATCGTCATACCTCAGCCCTCACCCCTCCTCGAGTCAATCGTCAGCCTTCAGCCCTCACCCCTCCTCGAGTCAATCGTCATACCTCAGCCCTCAATCCTCCTCGAGTCAATCGTCATACCTCAGCCCTCACTACTCCTCGAGTCAAATGTCATACCTCAGCCCTCACCCCTCACCCCTCCTCGAGTCAATCGTCATACCTCACCCCTCACCCCTCCTCGAGTCAATCGTCATACCTCAGCCCTCACCCCTCCTCGAGTCAATCGTCATACCTCAGCCCTCACCCCTCCTCGAGTCAATCGTCATACCTCAGCCCTCACCCCTCCTCAGGTCAATTCGTCATGCCTCAGCCCTCACCCCTCCTCGAGTCAATGCGTCATACCTCAGCCCTCACCCTCCTCGAGTCAATCGTCATACCTCAGCCTTCAGCCCTCCTCGAGTCAATCGTCATACCTCAGCCCCTCACCCTCCTCGAGTCAATGCGTCATACCTCAGCCCTCACCCCTCCTCCCGAGGTCAATGCGTCATACCTCAGCCCTCACCCCTCCTCCCGAGTCAATCGTCATACCTCAGCCCTCAGCCGCACCCCTACTCAAGTCAATCGTCATACCTCAGCCCCTCACCCCCTCCCTCCCGGTCAATCGTCATACCTCAGCCTTCAGCCCTCACCCCTCCTCCCGAGTCAATCGTCATACCTCAGCCCTCACCCCCTTCCTCGAGTCAATCGTCATACCTCAGCCCTCACCCCTCCTCGAGTCAATCGTCATACCTCAGCCCTCACCCCTCCTCGAGTCAATCGTCATGCCTCAGCCCTCACCCCTCCTCGAGTCAATGCGTCAGCCCTCAGCCTTCAGCCCTCACCCCTCCTCGAGGTCAATCGTCATACCTCAGCCCTCAGCCCTCCTCCAGGTCAATCGTCATACCTCAGCCTCAGCCCTCACCCCTCCTCAGTCAATTGTCCTACCTCAGCCCTCACCCCTCCTCGAGGTCAATCGTCATACCTCAGCCCTCACCCCTCCTCGGTCAATCGTCATGCCTCAGCCCTCACCCTTCCTCGGTCAATCGTCATACCTCAGCCCTCACTCCTCCTCGAGTCAATTGTCATACCTCAGCCCTCACCCCTCCTCGAGTCAATCGTCAAACCTCAGCCCTCACCCCTCCTCCTCCTCCCTCAGCCTCAATCGCTCCTACCCTCAGTCCCTCACTCCTCCTCGAGTCCAATGCACCTCAGCCCTCAGTCCCTCGCTCCTCCCTCGGTCTCAATCGTCACTCCTCAGCCCTCAGCCCTCCTCTCAGTCAATCGTCCTGTCTCAGCTCCTCAGCCCTCACCCTTCCTCGAGTCAATCGTCATACCTCAGCCCTCACCCCTCCTCGAGTCAATCGTCCATACCTCAGCCTCAGCCCTCGCCCTCCTCCAGGTCAATCGTCATACCTCAGCCCCTCACTCCTCCTCGAGTCAATCGTCACACCTCAGCCCTCACTCCTCCTCGAGTCAATCGTCATACCTCAGCCCTCACCCCTCCTCGGTCAATCGTCCTCAGCCTCAGCCCTCACCCCTCCTCGAGTCAATCGTCATACCTCAGCCCTCACTCCTCCTCGAGTCAATCGTCATACCTCAGCCCTCAGCCCTCCTCCTCGGTCAATCGTCCGGCCCTCAGCCCTCACTCCTCCTCAGTCAATCGTCATACCTCAGCCCTCATCCTCCTCAGTCAATCGTCATGCCTCAGCCCTCACTCCTCCTCGGGTCAATCGTCATAGCCTCAGCCCTCAGCCCTCCTCCGGAGTCAATCGTCATACCTCAGCCCTCACTCCTCCTCCCTCAGGTCAATCGTCATACCTCAGCCCTCACTCCTCCTCGAGTCAATCGTCATACCTCAGCCCTCAGCCCTCACCCTCCTCAGCCTCAGTCAAGCCCATGCCTCAGCCCTCACTCCTCCTCGAGTCAATCGTCATACCTCAGCCCTCACCCTCCCTCGGTCAATCGTCCCATGCCTCAGCCCTCAGCCCTCCTCGGAGTCAATTGTCATACCTCAGCCCTCACCTCCTCCCTCGAGTCAATCGTCATACCTCAGCCCTCAGCCCTCACTCCTCCTCGGTCAATCATCATACCTCAGCCCTCACCCCTCCTCGAGCTCAGGTCAATCGTCATACCTCAGCCCTCACTCCTCCTCAGGTCAATCGTCATACCTCAGCCCTCACTCCTCCCTCAGGTCAATCGTCATGCCTCCAGCCCTCGGCCTCACTCCTCCTCCGCGGTCAATCGTCATACCTCAGCCCTCAATCCTCCTCCCGAGTCAATCGTCATACCTCAGCCACTCAGTCCCTCACTCCTCCTCAGGTCAATGCGTCATACCTCAGCCCTCACTCCTCCTCGAGGTCAATCGTCATCAGCCTCAGCCCTCAGCCTCACCCCTCCTCGAGTCAATCGTCATACCTCAGCCCTCACTCCTCCTCGAGTCCATCGTCGTCATCACCTCAGCCCTCACTCCCTCCCTCGGAGTCAATCGTCATACCTCACCCTCACCTCCTCCTCGAGTCAATCGTCATACCCTCAGCCCTCACCCCTCCCGAGTCAATCGTCATACCTCAGCCTCATGTCCTCCGGAGTCCCTCACTCCTCACTCATCGAGCCCTCAGCCCTCGGAGTCATCATCACCTCAGCCCTCACTCCTCCTCAGTCAATCGTCATACCTCCCAGCCCTCAGCTCCTCCTCGGAGTCAATCGCTCGACCTCAGCCCTCACTCCACTCCTCCGAGTCAATCGTCATTGCCTCAGCCCTCAGCCCTCCTCGAGTCAATCCTCGTACCGCGGCCCTCAGCCCTCACCCCTCCTCCGGGTCCAATCTGTCATCTACCTCAGCCCTCACCCTCCTCCTCCGAGTCATGTCATTGCCTCAGCCCTCAGCCCTCACTCCTCCTCAAGTCACTCGGTCATCACCTCCTAGCCCTCATCTCCTCCTCGATCAATCGTCGCCTCAGCCCTCACCCTCCTCAGGTCAATCGTCATACCTCAGCCCTCAGCCCTCACCCTCCTC
>CM060264.1:15735166-15862997 GCA_030684275.1 Acipenser oxyrinchus oxyrinchus
CATTCCTCAGCCCTCCCTCCCTCGTCCTCGTAACCTCATCCTCTCATACTCCTCAGCCTCAGCCCTCACTCCTCCGGTCAATCGTCATACCTCAGCCCTCACTCCTCGAGTCAATCGTCAGCCTCAGCCCTCAGCCTCCTCCTCCCGAGTCAATCGTCATGCCTCAGCCCTCAGCCCTCCCGTCAGTCGCATCGTCAGCCTCAGCCCTCACTCCTCCTCCGCGTCAATCGCCTCACACCTCAGCCCTCAGGTCCCTCACCTCACTCCTCCTCGAGTCAATCGTCATACCTCAGCCCTCACCTCCTCAGTCATCGTCATGCCTCAGCCCTCACCCTCCTCTGAGTCAGTCGTCCTCACCTCAGCCCTCAGCCCCTCCTCCTCCAGGTCAATCCCTCACCTCAGCCCTCACCCTCCTCCAGTCAATCGTCATACCTCAGCCCTCACTCCTCCTCGAGTCAATCGTCATACCTCAGCCCACTCCCAGCCCTCCTCGGTCAATCGTCATCCTCAGCCCTCCACTCTCCTCCTCGAGTCAATCGTCATACCTCAGCCCTCACCCCTCCTCGAGTCAATCGTCATACCTCAGCCCTCACTCCCTCCTCCCGAGTCAATCGTCATACCTCAGCCCTCACCCTCCTCCTCGAGTCAATCGTCATACCTCAGCCCTCAGCCCTCCCCCTCCTCGAGTCAATCGTCAGCCCTCAGCCCTCACTCCTCCTCGAGTCAATCGTCATACCTCAGCCCCCTCACCCCTCCGTCAGTCATACCATCCCTCACCCTCAGGTCCTCCTCCAGCCCTCAGCCTCACCCCTCGTCAATCGTCATACCTCAGCCCTCACCCCTCCTCGGTCACTCGTCATACCTCAGCCCTCACCCCCTCCTGGTCCAATCGTCACCTCAGCCCTCACCCCTCCTCGAGTCAATCGTCATACCTCGGCCTCAGCCCTCACTCCTCCTCCACGGTCATCGTCATACCTCGGCCCTCACTCCTCCTCGGTCAATCGTCATACCTCAGCCCTCCGCCCTCACGCTCCATCGTCGATCCTCAGGCCCTCAGCCCTCACCCTCCTCGGGTCAATCGGCCTCCTCAGCCCTCGGCCTCCTCCTCCGAGTCAATCGTCATGCCTCGGCCTCAGCCCTCCTCGGTCGTCAATCGTCATACCTCAGCCCTCGGCCTCCTCACTCTCCGGGTTCAGTCGTCGCCTCCGGCGTCGTCACCTCGGCAGCCCTCGAGTCCGTCGTCATACCTCGGCCCTCAGGCCCGTCACTCGGGTCAATACCATCATGCCGTCAGCCTCACTCCTCCCTCGGCCTCGGGTCTCGAGTCACCGTCAGCCTCAGCCCGTCACTCCTCCTCCAGTCAATCGTCATACCTCAGCCCTCACCCCTCCTCGAGTCAATCGTCATATTCCTCAGCCCTCAGCCCTCCTCCGGGTCAATCGTCATCACCGGTCAGCCCTCGTCCCTCACTCCTCCTCGAGTCGATCGTCATACCTCAGCCCTCACTCCTCCTCGAGGTCAATCGTCATGCCTCAGCCCTCACCCTCACCTCCTCGAGTCGGTCGTCCATACCTCAGCCCTCACTCCGTCCTCCTCCGGTCGTCGTCGTACCTCAGCCCGTCGTCGTACCTCCTCCTCCGGGTCAATCGTCGATCGCCTCAGCCCTCCCTCTCCTTCGAGTCGATCGTCATACCTCAGCCCTCGCCCCTCCTCCGCGGGTCAGTCGTCATGCCTCAGCCCTCACCCCTCGCTCCTCGACTCGGTCCATGCGTCGTACCTCAGCCCTCACGGTCCTCCTCCTCGCGTCAAGTCGTCATACCTCAGCCTCAGTCGCCATCCTCCTCGGAGTCGGTCGTCATACCTCAGCCCTCGCTCCTCCTCGGGTCAATCGTCCATCTCCGCCGTCGGCCCTCAGCCCTCCTCGAGTCAATCGTCATACCTCGGCCCTCAGCCCTCCTCCTCCGAGGTCAATCGTCATGCCTCAGCCCTCACTCCTCCTCGTCGTCAATGCGTCATACCTCAGCCCTCAGCTCCTCCTCCGAGTCGGCAATCGTCGTCGGCCTCAGCCCTCAGCCCGTCATTCCTCCTCGAGTCCAATGTCGTCATGCCTCAGCCTCACCCCCTCTCTCGAGTCGATCGTCGTACCTCAGCCCTCACTCCTCCTCCGAGGTCATCTCCGGTCGTCCCTCAGCCCTCACTCCTCCTCCAGGTCAATCGATACCCTCAGCCCGTCATCCGGTCCTCCTCAGTCGTCGATCGTACCTCGGCCCTCAGCCCTCACCCTCCTCGGAGTCAATCGTCGTACCTCAGCCCTCACTCCTCCTTCCGAGTCAATCGTCGTATCGCCTCAGCCCTCACCCTCCTCGTCGTCAATCGTCGTGCCTCAGCCCTCACCCCTCCTCTCGAGTCAATCGTCATACCTCCGCCCTCACCTCCTCCTCGAGTCAATCGTCATACCTCAGCCCTCAGCCCTCCTCCCGAGTCAATCGTCATACCTCAGCCCCGCACCTCTCCTCCTGAGTCAATCGTCATCACCTCAGCCCTCACTCCTCCTCTCGAGTCAATCGTCATACCTCAGCCCCTCACCCCTCCCTCGAGTCAATCGTCATACCTCAGCCCTCAGCCCTCCTCCTCCGGGTCAATCGTCATACCTCAGCCCTCAGCCCTCACTCCTCCTCGAGTCAATCGTCATGCCTCAGCCCTCAGCCCTCCTCGAGTCAATCGTCATCCTCAGCCCTCAGCCCTCCTCGAGTCAATCGTCACCTCAGCCTCAGCCCTCCTCCCAGTCCTCGTACCTCACCTCGCTCCTCCCGTCAATCGTCATACCTCAGCCCTCACTCCTCCTCGAGTCAATCGTCATACCTCCTCAGCCCTCCACTCCTCAGTCATCCATCAGCCTCGTCCTCCTCAGCCCTCGTCCCTCACCCTCCCTCCGAGTCAATCGTACTCAGCACCTCAGCCCCCTCAGCTCCTCACTCGAGTCAATCGTCATACCTCAGCCCTCACTCCTCCCTCAGTCATCCTACCTCAGCCCTCAGCCCTCATCAGTCCTCCTCAGTCCATCACCCCTCCCTCATCCGTCCTCCTCAGCCCTCCTCCTCCTCGTCAATCGTCATACCTCAGTCCTCACTCCTCCTCCGAGTCAATCGTCTACCTCAGCCCTCCTCCCTCCTCCTCAGTCATCCATCAGCCCTCCCTCACTCCTCCCAGTCAATCTCATACCTCAGCCCTCACCCCTCCTCTCCCTCAGCTCATCATACCTCAGCCCTCAGCCCTCACTCCTCGAGTCAATCATCATACCTCAGCCCTCAGCCTCCTCCTCAGGTCAATCGTCATACCTCAGCCCTCACCCCTCCTCGAGTCAATCGTCATACCTCAGCCCTCAGCCCTCCTCAGTCAAGTCACCTCAGCCCTCAGTCCCTCACTCCTCCTCGAGTCAATCGTCACCTCAGCCCTCAGCCCTCACTCCTCCTCGAGTCAATCGTCATACCTCAGCCCTCACCCCTCCTCCGAGTCAATCGTCATACCTCAGCCCTCACCCCTCCTCCGAGTCAATCGTCATACCTCAGCCCTCACCCCTCCTCCCGAGTCAATCGTCAGCCTCAGCCCTCAGCCCTCACTCCTCCTCGAGTCAATCGTCATACCTCAGCCCTCAGCCTCACTCCTCCTCGAGTCAATCGTCATACCTCAGCCCCTCACCCCTCCTCGAGTCAATCGTCATACCTCAGCCCTCACCCCTCCTCGAGTCAATCGTCATACCTCAGCCCTCAGCCCTCCTCGAGTCAATCGTCATACCTCAGCCCTCAGTCCCTCACTCCTCCTCGAGTCAATCGTCACACCTCAGCCCCTCACTCCTCTTCGAGTCAATCGTTATACCCCAGCCCCTCACCCCTCCTCCGAGTCAATCGTCATACCTCAGCCCTCACCCCTCCTCGAGTCAATCGTCATACCTCAGCCCTCACTCCTCCTCGAGTCAATCGTCATACCTCAGCCCTCAGCCCTCCTCGAGTCAATCGTCATACCTCAGCCCTCACTCCTCCTCGAGTCAATCGTCATACCTCAGCCCTCACCCCTCACCCCTCCTCGAGTCAATCGTCATACCTCAGCCCTCACCCCTCCTCGAGTCAATCGTCATACCTCAGCCCTCAGCCCTCCTCGAGTCAATCGTCATACCTCAGCCCTCGTCCCTCACTCCTCCTCGAGTCAATCGTCATACCTCAGCCCTCAGCCCTCCTCGAGTCAATCGTCATACCTCAGCCCTCACCCCTCCTCGAGTCAATCGTCATACCTCAGCCCTCACCCCTCACTCCTCCTCGAGTCAATCGTCATACCTCAGCCCTCACCCCTCCTCGAGTCAATCGTCATACCTCAGCCCTCACCCCTCCTCGAGTCAATCGTCATACCTCAGCCCTCACCCCTCCTCGAGTCAATCGTCATACCTCAGCCCTCAGCCCTCACTCCTCCTCGAGTCAATCGTCATACCTCAGCCCTCAGCCCTCCTCGAGTCAATCGTCATACCTCAGCCCTCACCCCTCCTCGAGTCAATCGTCATACCTCAGCCCTCAGCCCTCACTCCTCCTCGAGTCAATCGTCATACCTCAGCCCTCACTCCTCCTCGAGTCAATCGTCATACCTCAGCCCTCAGCCCTCACTCCTCCTCGAGTCAATCGTCATACCTCAGCCCTCACTCCTCCTCGAGTCAATCGTCATACCTCAGCCCTCAGCCCTCACTCCTCCTCGAGTCAATCGTCATACCTCAGCCCTCACTCCTCCTCGAGTCAATCGTCATACCTCAGCCCTCACCCCTCCTCGAGTCAATCGTCATACCTCAGCCCTCAGCCCTCACTCCTCCTCGAGTCAATCGTCATACCTCAGCCCTCACTCCTCCTCGAGTCAATCGTCATACCTCAGCCCTCACCCCTCCTCGAGTCAATCGTTATACCTCAGCCCTCCCCCTCCTCGAGTCAATCGTCAGACCTCAGCCTTCAGCCCTCACTCCTCCTCGAGTCAATCATCATACCTCAGCCCTCAGCCCTCACCCCTCCTCGAGTCAATCGTCATGCCTCAGCCCTCACCCTTCCTCGAGTCAATCGTCATACCTCAGCCCTCACTCCTCCTCGAGTCAATCGTCATACCTCAGCCCTCAGCCCTCCGTCCTCCTCGAGTCAATCGTCATACCTCAGCCCTCAGCCCTCACCCCTCCTCGAGTCAATCGTCATACCTCAGCCCTCACTCCTCCTCGAGTCAATCGTCATACCTCAGCCCTCAGCCCTCACCCCTCCTCGAGTCAATCGTCATACCTCAGCCCTCACCCCTCCTCGAGTCAATCGTCATACCTCAGCCCTCACCCCTCCTCGAGTCAATCGTCATACCTCAGCCCTCAGCCCTCCTCGAGTCAATCGTCATACCTCAGCCCTCAGCCCTCACTCCTCCTCGAGTCAATCGTCATACCTCAGCCCTCAGCCCTCACTCCTCCTCGAGTCAATCGTCATACCTCAGCCCTCAGCCCTCCTCGAGTCAATCGTCATACCTCAGCCCTCACCCCTCCTCGAGTCAATCGTCATACCTCAGCCCTCAGCCCTCCTCCTCCTCGAGTCAATCGTCCATGCCTCAGCCCTCACTCCTCCTCGAGGTCAATCGTCATACCTCAGCCCTCAGCCCTCCTCGAGTCAATCGTCATACCTCAGCCCTCGTCCCTCCTCCTCCTCGAGTCCAATCGTCATACCTCAGCCCTCACTCCTCCTCGGGTCAATCGTCATACCTCAGCCCTCAGCCCTCCTCGAGTCAATCGTCATACCTCAGCCCTCACCTCCTCCTCGAGTCAATCGTCATACCTCAGCCTCAGCCCTCACCCTCCTCGAGTCAATCGTCATACCTCAGCCCTCACCCGTCCTCCGAGTCAATCGTCATACCTCAGCCCTCAGCCCTCCTCGGGTCAATCGTCATACCTCAGCCCTCAGTCCTCCTCCGAGTCAATCGTCATACCTCAGCCCTCAGCCCTCACTCCTCCTCCTCGAGTCAATCGTCATACCTCAGCCCTCATCCTCCTCCTCCTCGAGTCAATCGTCATACCTCAGCCCTCAGCCCTCCTCGAGTCAATCGTCATACCTCAGCCCTCAGCCCCTCCTCCGAGTCAATCGTCATACCTCAGCCCTCACTCCTCCTCGAGTCAATCGTCATACCTCAGCCCTCACCCCTCCTCGAGTCAATCGTCATACCTCAGCCCTCACCCCTCCTCGAGTCAATCGTCATACCTCAGCCCTCACCCCTCCTCGAGTCAATCGTCAGACCTCAGCCCTCAGCCCTCACTCCTCCTCGAGTCAATCGTCATACCTCAGCCCTCAGCCCTCACTCCTCCTCGAGTCAATCGTCATACCTCAGCCCTCACCCCTCCTCGAGTCAATCGTCATACCTCAGCCCTCACCCCTCCTCGAGTCAATCGTCATACCTCAGCCCTCAGCCCTCCTCGAGTCAATCGTCATACCTCAGCCCTCGTCCCTCACTCCTCCTCGAGTCAATCGTCATACCTCAGCCCTCACTCCTCCTCGAGTCAATCGTCATACCTCAGCCCTCACCCCTCCTCGAGTCAATCGTCATACCTCAGCCCTCACCCCTCCTCGAGTCAATCGTCAGACCTCAGCCTTCAGCCCTCACTCCTCCTCGAGTCAATCATCATACCTCAGCCCTCAGCCCTCACTCCTCCTCGAGTCAATCATCATACCTCAGCCCTCACCCCTCCTCGAGTCAATCGTCATACCTCAGCCCTCACCCCTCCTCGAGTCAATCGTCATACCTCAGCCCTCAGCCCTCCTCGAGTCAATCGTCATACCTCAGCCCTCGTCCCTCACTCCTCCTCGAGTCAATCGTCATACCTCAGCCCTCACTCCTCCTCGAGTCAATCGTCATACCTCAGCCCTCACTCCTCCTCGAGTCAATTGTCATACCTCAGCCCTCAGCCCTCCTCGAGTCAATCGTCATACCTCAGCCCTCACTCCTTCTCGAGTCAATCGTCATACCTCAGCCCTCAGCCCTCCTCGAGTCAATCGTCATACCTCAGTCCTCACCCCTCCTCGAGTCAATCGTAAAACCTCAGCCCTCACCCCTCACTCCTCCTCGAGTCAATCGTCATACCTCAGCCCTCACCCCTCCTCGAGTCAATCGTTATACCTCAGCCCTCAGCCCTCCTCGAGTCAATCGTCATACCTCAGCCCTCGTCCCTCACTCCTCCTCGAGTCAATCGTCATACCTCAGCCCTCAGCCCTCCTCGAGTCAATCGTCATACCTCAGCCCTCGCCCCTCCTCGAGTCAATCGTCATACCTAAGCCCTCACCCGTCACTCCTCCTCGAGTCAATCATCATACCTCAGCCCTCACCCCTCCTTGAGTCAATCGTCATACCTCAGCCCTCACCCCTCCTCGAGTCAATCGTTATACCTCAGCCCTCACCCCTCCTCGAGTCAATCATCAGACCTCAGCCTTCAGCCCTCACTCCTCCTCGAGTCAATCGTCATGCCTCAGCCCTCACCCTTCCTCGAGTCAATTGTCATACCTCAGCCCTCACTCCTCCTCGAGTCAATCGTCATACCTCAGCCCTCAGCCCTCCGTCCTCCTCGAGTCAATCGTCATACCTCAGCCCTCAGCCCTCACCCCTCCTCGAGTCAATCGTCATACCTCAGCCCTCACTCCTCCTCGAGTCAATCGTCATACCTCAGCCCTCAGCCCTCACCCCTCCTCGAGTCAATTTTCATACCTCAGCCCTCACCCCGCCTCGAGTCAATCGTCATACCTCAGCCCTCACCCCTCCTCGAGTCAATTGTCATACCTCAGCCCTCACCCGTCCTCGAGTCAATCGTCATACCTCAGCCCTCAGCCCTCCTCGAGTCATTCGTCATACCTCAGCCCTCAGCCCTCACCCCTCCTCGAGTCAATCGTCATACCTCAGCCCTCACTCCTCCTCGAGTCAATCGTCTTACCTCAGCCCTCACTCCTCCTCGAGTCAATCGTCTTACCTCAGCCCTCACCCCTTCCTCCTTTTGTAGTGGAGTTTTTTTGTGAACTATTCTGGTTTTGTTGTTTTAAAATGATTTCCTAAGTGTTGCGAGGCTTTCTTTATATATATATACTTTGTCAAACAGCAGGAAGGGGGTTAATCCTCCCTGCATGAAAAACATGTGCGAATGCACATTTGGTTTAATTTAATTGTTTTGTTTAATTGTTTAATTAGTTTTGTTAATTGTTTTATTGTTTAATTATCCCCTGCACCTGGGTAGTAATTGTAAACTAGGACCAGGTGCAGGGTATAAAAGAGGTGCAGTCAGTCTGCACAGGGCTGCTGAGGAGAAGGAGGCAGAAGGGATGCTCTGCTTCCAAGCAGTCGTGAAAAGGATGAAAAGTAAGTTTGAAGTAGAGGTGTTTGTTTTGTTTGCTAGGTGTTTGTTTTGTTTGTTCTGTTTTTGTTCTTTTGTGATTATTAAAAATAGTGCAACCGTGCTTTAAAAACTCCATTCCTGTGTCCTGGGTCTATTTTTAAATGGGGCAATGAATGGAGTGAGTTGCAGTCGTGTTACACAATATATAACTCATGTCTGCTGCGCACAGTAATTCAGCAAAGGTGTAGTAGCTGATTCACACATTCATTTCTTTCAGTTAAGGGGAAATTTTTAAATCCCTTTCTTTCCCAAAGCGTCCTCCGGATTGTGGGGCCAGATGGCAACCTTAATAGTGGCATGATCTGTTTCACTTACCATTCATGGAAACAAATGTTCACAACTTAAGAGAAGCAAGTAGAAGGCTTTAAAAATAATAATTCACCATGAACAATATGAAGCTTGTAATTAATTATACACTGTTTATAAACAGCACGTTTATTTAGGGAAACACCCTGAAAACCACAAGGTTTCAGGCATAGATTTAGACCGCTTCATGTGAAGTGGTCAGAAGAAATATAAATCCATTGACTCTCAATATTTAAGGCATTTTAATTCATTCATTTTACATGAAGTAATAATTTTAATGAGGTGCTTCCCTGAAAACAATATTGTGCAAAACGGCGCCTTGTTTCATGTTCTTGCTTCGATCTTCTATTAAGAACATAAGAAGGTTTACAAATGAGAGGAGGCCATTCAGCCCATCTTGCTCTTTTGGTTGTTAGTAGCTTATTGATCCCAGAATCTCATCAAGCAGCTTCTTGAAGGATCCCAGGGTGTCAGCTTCAACAACATTACTGAGGAGTTGGTTCCAGACCCTCACAATTCTCTGTGTAAAAAAGTGCCTCCTATTTTCTGTTCTGAATGCCCCTTTATCTAATCTCCATTTGTGACACCTGGTCCTTGTTTCTTTTTTCAGGTCGAAAAAGTCCCCTGGGTCGACATTAGGATTTTGAATGCTTGAATCAGATCACCGCGTAGTCTTCTTTGTTCAAGACTGAATAAATTCAATTATTTTAGCCTGTCTGCATACGACATGCTTTTGGTTACTGAAGCGTAAAATTCTTATTATTCCTAATATTCTTATACTCTCTCGTGTCATTTTCAAACTCTCTCTCAAGATCTCTGCTGTTGGAATAGCAAAGGCCTTCAGTGAATCTTTCGATGCTGCTCTTGGCATCATGGGACCTCATGGCTGGTACAAGGATAGATAAGGTGTCCCTGAAGAAAGCGCAATTAAGCATACAACACAACACGCTATTCTTTGCTCATCCGAGGTACAGGGACACAGATGGCACAAGGAGGTTGGGAGAATGATCTATGGCTGACTCCCTAGCGGATGGATGAATTCCAGACCTGAACAATTCGGACCTTTGTCTATCATCTGCTACTGTCTTGCCCTTGGGAGGAGCACTATTGTAACTTGTAGTTTATTGGCTTACGTGCTCATGTTGTCTTGCTGCTAGGACCTATCCAGGGGCTTGGGAACTCCCACCCCGTCGCTTCACTCCTCCCATGAGGCCTAGTATAAAAGCTTATGTCTTCCGCCCTTTCGGCAGTCTATTGAGCCTAGCAAGCAGACTCCATACTGCAGTGTGTAATAAAGAAAGTCCTATCTGCTTGAATAAACCCAAAGACGATCTCCGAGTTTTATTCCTTCAGTTACATGTAGCTGGACTTGAGCTTGATGCAACCAATGAGCTCAAGCAACGAGAACGTGTATTTATTTATTTTTTATTATAGTAGCATATTAGCACCTGAATACAAACCAGAAATGGCTGCAAAGCCTCATGACAAGACCTTTTTAAACACATTTCAAACACATTTCAACACATTCCCTGGCAAAAAAATCTGTTTTGGCATAATATTGATATTTGACCTTTTGACATTCTTACATATTTAATTTGTGGCGTGGGGTCACAGGGGCTTTTAATGTAGCTTGAAGAATTTAGTGAACCGCCACTCTGTATGATGCAGTACATAAGTCCATATACGTCTGCCAATTTAATTTTGCAATAAAACACGAGTCCATTAATCTTGAAGACATTTTAAATGTAACCTTATTGTTTTATGAAGTCATTTGTAAGTTAAAACTAAAATGTGCATTTTTGTTTTCTACAGTAGAATGTTTTGTCCTTTTTGCAGTAATAATTTGAGGAACAGTTCTAACAGCATACAGTACATTTATCATAAGGTAAAGTGCCACAGCAAAAAATAGATATATATTATTGGGCTGTGATAGGGTGAAGGTACTTCCCTAGGATTGCCGAGGATACATACAGGAGCCACGGAGGCATGGTTTTTTTATTTGTGCCTTTGTGTTGAGGAACACAACATCAGGTTTATTAATGTTATTTAAGCCATCCAAACAAACTACTATTTGTGAACATGGTCAGTTATTAGTAGTTGTAAAATAGAAACAAACTATCCTAACGTGTCCCTGCTTTTGTTTAGGAGACAGTTTCAATGTGTGTGTTGTTTATTCATTAACAGAGGGACTGGGAGAGATCTGAACAGATTGAAAGATGGTGTGTGTTTTTACTTTTGGGTAAATGGCTTCATACAGCAGGGATGGGAGGTGATCTTTCAAACTAAAGCATGATTGACTGATCAGATATGTTTGAACACAAAGATGGGAGGTGACAATAGTCATGTGGTAGAGAGAGCAGTGCCCAGTTGCATGAAACATATTAAGTATTTCACTTAAGTATGACACTGTGATATGAGGTTGGTCCTTCCCTATGATTGCCGAGGGTACACACAGGTAAGAACTTGGTGTCAAAGCGCCGGCACAGGTGCACGGGTTTATTTACAAACACAAAAACATGAAATAAACAAAAAGGTCATGTAACGCTACCAGCAATGGTAGCACACAGAGGACAGTACATTCATGGTCAAAACACAACACTGCTCACAAAACTATAAATAAAAAGTACAAAAACACAGCGTGTGCGGCTCATGGAGATCATGCAAACGGCCTCTCAGCAGCCCCAAGTGTTCTGTCCCTTAATTTTTATAGCGACGCTCTGCCGAGATACGCCCACATGCCTGCTGGAACTGCCGATTGCTTTCAGCTGCTGTTCTGTTCAGACAGGTAGCGGTCCCAAATGAAGCGTCAATCTATTTACAACCATCAATATACCCACAATCCTCAATCTAAATACACATCAATATACATAAATCCTATGTGCAAGGCTCTCGCCCCATCACAAGGGCCAAACAGAGGTTACCAAAAAAGTTTATTACCACTAAATCCATTGGAAAAAAAGAGATCACTAACTATTAACAAAAAAAAAAAAACTTATAAAACAGTCCCGTTCAAAAAAAATATTTACAAAAATCTCATAAGTACAAGTCAGCAATTCAAAAACAAAGTCACTGAAAAGGTCCGCTCACAAAATCATCAAAAATAGAAAGTTAAAAAAATAGAGAAAACTTGACAAAAAAAAAACAACCCTGTAACTCCCCATAGCAAAAAGGAAAATAATGAAGTTGATCTCACCCAGGCTGTACCTGGTCAGGTGCTGGTTCCTCGAATCTGTGTTGCATTTGAAAAATCCTTGGAGAAAACAAACTGACAAACACAAAATAACCACGTCCAAAAAGTATTGCAGGGAAAAGGTGGTCAAATAAATGCAGCCTAAAAAAGTTAGATTAGTTGTAACCCAAAACTATACTTTGTAAGAAATATAACAAAACAATGGCTTTTCCTCCCCATTCTGCTTCCTCCTTCCCAACTTTTAAATCAAAACCAGAAGAGGAAACTGAAACTCAGGCCCCGCCCCTTTCAGGAAATGACTAGAAAAAAAAGGTGACGAGATAGAGCCACTGTAAAATCCTAAATAGAAGGGCAATTGAAAAAAGAAACAGGTACAACAGACCAATATATAGTAGAAATAAGATATCTGTGTACAAAAAGTACACTTAGAGCACAAAGCGTCATATCTGGATAAATCAACTATTTCAATATTTAAATAAGAACAACGTTACTCTCAGTATGATCTGATATTTCAATATATTTGGCAGAAATTGAATTGTATTCTTTTTTTCTGTATACATTTGGAATCGATAATTTGTGATTTTGAGAGGTTGGCATTTGCTGTGCTGTTTCACTGTGAATATTCCTGATTGGCTGGTTCTTTAAGGGCCACAGGAGGAGTTTCTGGTTTGCATCTCATCTGTGCTGCTTTGTGTATCTTAATTCAACTCATTACTTGATCAATTTGCTGTGTGGGTCTTTTTTCTGAACCTTTAACAATTGAGGATAGGTAGGTAACTACAAAACGTGCAGGACTGTGGATCTCCAGGAATGGACTTGGTCACCACTGTGTTAAAAGATACTGAAATGCAACTGTTAAAGGGATCCTAGTAAATGGGAAATCAAGATTTTTTTTGTGTGTGTGTTACATGTTCTCATAGGTTGCTACAACTGTTTAAGTACCCTTCAGAAGAACTTCAGAACTGCATTTCCCATCACCCCCATCATACATACGTGAGCAGGAGGGTGATCCTGCCCCATAAATTCAAAGTCCAAAAGACCAGCCGGTCGCACACTCGACAACAAGACCAGATTTACTCTGGTTTTATAACCAGAACACATCAACTCCAGACAGACAGACAGACAGTCCCCCAAGACCAGGAATCGAACTCCAGGCCCTGGAGCTGTGATGCAGGCAGCAGCACTAACCACCGCGCCACTGTGCCACCCCACAAGGAAACATGTTTCTTTAAAAACTCTCAGTAAACATCATCAGGAAACTGAAGAAATCTATTACTTTTTCTGAAACTCCCTTTTCAGAAATTCTTAGTTGTAGTAGGAACAAATCTTCTGTAGACGTCACCATCTTGCAAAGCAGAGGTGGCTCATAAGGGGAGGCTGAAGCGATTTTAAAGGGATTTCCATTTCTTCTCCCCTTTTAAACACGTCTTCACACGACAGATAACAATTAAACAAACGCAGAAGCTGTGGAAATGTGTTCATCACAAGATTACATTTTCAAACAACACGCTGTTTCAATATCATTGATGGTTGAGGAAAAAAGTGTATTTGGACAATCACAAGCTTAGCTCACCATAAGAAGGCTGTCACCGTTTCCTAAACGTGATTGGATAACTGGGCTCATTTTGTGCAGGGGTGTTCTGTGGCTGTAGGAACCGAATCTCCGTATTTAAATATAGAGATACACAAACTGTTTATTCCACAGCGTTTGTTGAATAAAATACCACATGTAAACAAAGAGCAAAGAGATGAGCCAGTAACAATGTGCTGTGGAGTTGTTGTCTGATTCAGACTGTTGGAAGACACTTTCTCCTCCCCCATCATAGTACTGAAATAACATTCAGATTGGAAAACAAGGGGACAGGGGGAATCTTGCAATTAACATGTTTTCATGGCTTCTGCTTTATTTTGATTGTTATCTTTCGTGTTGAGATGTGTTTAAAGGGGAGAATAAACTGATAGCTCTTTAAATTTGCTTCAGCCTCCCCTTACAAGCCACTCTCTGTTGCAAAGTCACATGACTGATGAACTCATTCTCCTGATTGGCCAAAATGTTTCCTGAATATGTTTCTCAATGTAGAACTCAGGTCTACTCCAATGTACTTGCAGAGTTAGTATGGAGCTGCTTACTAAGTTGCGTACTAGCTAGTACGGTACTATCTCGGGATCATCCCCAGCTGCTTACTAAGTTAGTACCAATTGCATCGAAATAACAAGCGGAACAAAGTTGGAGACTAGCTGATCCCCAGCTTTAGTACGGTATTAAGGATCAAGCATTGTTGTTACCAAACAGGAACTGAAGGGGGCTCTGAATCATTCTTTCATTCATTCATTATCAGAACCGCTTTATCCTTTTACAGGGAACCAGACACGGCACAAGGCAGGATGGCTCTGAATCAGAACATTTGAAATATTTGTACTAGTAATGTGTGTATTTTACGATATTATGAGCTAATAATTATTTTTACAATGTTACAAATAGGCCGACATTTATACATAAATATTAATTTGTATCTAACATATATTTATATGTGTGCACGTAATAATTTATTTTTTTTATTTAAGATATATATGCATGGTAAAATACTCCATATCAGGGCACACTGACTGCCTATAAAATACTCAACCAAGTGCAATGCCATGAAATAAACTAGCAAAGCTGGTTTGTGACATTCAACACACACAGGCTGTTTCGACACCGTTCTCCTTGGACCACAACAATTACAAAACAGGGAAGGGGTGGTATTCCGAAGAAGTATCATAGATAATCACTTCTAAAAACACCCTGAGAAGAGCACTGACCCAGGTCCTACTATGTAAAATAACACTTAACTCACATTCTACCCACTGTGTCCCTACTCCTATCCCTGCTCGCCCATAAGAATCATGTCGAGTCCCCTCAAATTAAAGGGAATGAGAAGACTTGCTGCGCCCCCCCCCCCAAAAAAAATAAAATAAATAAATACGTCTTTCAAATGTGAAACCTACTATCACATACTACAGGCACTACGTGCATGGCTGTAATGCTGCCGACACCTTCCTTCATTATTAGTAGTTAACAGTATTGTAGTCGTAATGTAATTTTATTTTACTATTACAATATTTTACATTACAATAGATGCTTCAAATATAGTGATGACATATATATGTGTATATTATATGCACACATTATTATTTCAGCAAAAATAAACTGCCAGTACATTCTGGGACTTTCACATGTCTTCCACTATTCCACTTAGTACGATACTAAAATTCTTAGTCCATAGCGATGAGTTAGACTAAGTTAGTCCCGTACTTAGTATCCTCTAGAGGGCAGCTGCAGTTATTTTTGGGTTTGTTGCAATTGAGACCTTTTTTAGTACGCAGCTGGGGACTAACTTCAGCCGCCAAGTTCGTTGCAATTGGTATTTATCTTGCGTACTAGTTTAGTATGGAGCTGCGTACTAACCACGGGATCAGTTTGTTGCAATTGACCCATTGTGTCTGGAATCACAGAAACAGCAGCCAGCATACACCAGGAAATGTAAACAGAAAAAAAACTGGCGTGGAAAGCGACTGCAAATCCAATGAATTGACCTTCAAAGAGGGTCTCAACTGCCAGAAAAACCAAGGAACTCCTTCAATAAGAAGATTAATATTTAAAAAACGCCTTTATTGTAATGCCATTTCAAAAAAAAGATTTGCAAACAGCATGTTTAAAAATAGAAAAAAATGTTACCCACACATAGCGGCTACAAGCCTTCATCAGGGTATCATTTTCATTAAAACAAACCAGCAGAGACAAATGTAGTATCCAATCACAGTCAATTTGAACACTTAATCATTACCAGCATACACAGTCAATCAGTGGACACTCAGTCATTATCAACAGGTGGAAATCATTATCAACTATTAAAAATAGATACAGCTTTATGAAAGAAACAGTTGTTAAAGAAATCGTTATTTATTTATTTATTTTTTTACAAAAGGCAATTTGGATATAAAGACAATTCGGCCTGCATTAGAAAACAATTTGCTCAATTTTTGGATTCATAAATAAGGTCTATAATCCAATTCTTCATTTAGTCCTGGAAATTGCATAGCTTTTAGTTGAAAAATACAAAAAGTTTCACCCTGCAGGAGACGTTTAAGTCAATCGCCTCCCCTAATTGATTTACTGAACACTTCGATTCCCAACACTCCCAAGATTACCAGGTTTACTTTGATGAGCAACCTTATAGTGTTTGACCGTGGGATATTCTGAATTTCTAATTCTGATTGCATACTTCTGTTCCGCAACCCTTTCTTTGAATTTTCCTTTGTTCTCCCTACATAAAAACAGCTGCATGGACATTCCAAACGATAAACTACACATGAGTCATATTACAACTGATAAAGTTATTATTTTGGTGTAATCTATGTGTTTTAACATCACAGAATTGTTTGTCTTGTACCATATTTCCACAATGATTGCAAAAGCCACACCTGAATGGCCCTTTTAAATGTCTGGGAAGCCAAGTGCTCTCTTTCTTATCTCCTGACAGGAAACTATGAACAAGTTTATCCCCAATAGCTGGAGCCCAAACTACCATAGGTGGATTGGTAAATACTTCTCTTAATACAGGGTCACTTTGTATTATGTCCCAATTTTTTTGTCTAATTCTCCTTGTGACGCTTCTGTACTGAAACGAGTGACAAAATAGATTTTTTGTTTATTTTCTGTTTGTCGTTATTTTTTTTTTGGTGCAGCAGATATGTTCTATTCAATTTCTTTACTATAAGTGTTATTAATGGTTCCATATTTATATCCCCTCTGATGGAATCTATTTTGCATAACTTTAGATTGTATCTCAATTTTTTTTTTTAACCAATTTGGATGAAAACTCTTAGCTCTTAATACAGTGTTTCTATCAGTTTTCATTCTAAACACAGGAGTGTGCAACAAGCCCTCACTAGCTTTTGAAATCGCCAGATCCAAAAAGCTGATATGATCTTTATTATAAGTCATTCACAATTTTTGATTATCGTTTGTGCTATTAATATATTCAAGAAATAATAAAAGCTTACTTTCTTTATCTGACCAAATAAGAAGTATTATTATTTATTTCTTAGCAGATGCCCTTATCCAGGGCGACTTACAATTGTTACAAGACATCACATTATACATTATTTCACATACAATTGGGTTTTTGCTGGAGCAATCTCAGTAAAGTACTTTGCTCAAGGGTACAACAGCAGTGTCCCCCACAGGGGATTGAACCCACAACCCTCCAGTCAAGAGTCCAGCGCCCAAACCACTACTCCACACTGCTGCCCTAGTATGGCAAAAGGAAGTATATGGAGTATGTTGTGTGTGCCTAGAAACAGTAACAGCAGCCAGCATACACCAGAAAACATTGTGCCTGGAAACACAGAAACATATCAATGTTCTGCGAGCTAGGAGTATTTTTAGGGCTTGAAGTTTTGGAGTTATATTTTTGATCACCCCGAGATGTCTTTTTAAACATATTTTGAGCTGCCTTGCTTTCTTAATCAAACTTTAATTACCAAAGCGAGAAGTGGTTTCTTTTTACCCTCATGTATATATCTTGATTGAGTTAATGTGAATTGATCACGCCTGATTCAGAACCTGCATTTCTTTCTGGCTTCAGTCTAATCATTGCCGAATTCAGCTTATTAACTTCCATTGCGTTAGTTTCTAGTAGTAGTGGTACTAGTTTGTTTTCTCTCCCCGCTAATTCAAACAATGTTATCTAGTATGCAGCAGTTAAAGTTTAACAACTATTGATTAAGGTTTAAAGCAGGGGTGTCAGACCTAAGGCCCGCCAAACGGTTTCATCCTGTCTGTGGACAAATCGGTCATGAGCCTACGCTACGCGAAGAGCCGCTCAGGGAAATGACCACAATCTGTATGCTGCACTACTTGTTTATTTGGTTTGTTTTTTGCTGAAATCCTAAACACAGCTAATGTAGGTTTGACAGATATAAAATATAAACACCTAAACAAAACAAAAAAATCTCTTAGCTACTCTTCTGCAATATCATTGTAGAGCCCTATTTATGAGCATTCTTGCAGTCTATTAGCTACAGAAAAAATGGAAGCAGAATCAGTAACTAGTTGTAAGTAACATTATTATGTAGTTTTAAATCTATATTTTTCGATCATGTGGCCTAAGGCAATTATATCCGATCAGGCCCGTTATATAAAATGAGTTTGAAACCCCTGGTTTAAAGCGAGGTAGAGAGATGACAAATAAACACAGAAAACTTCAAGCCCTAAGTATTTTGTACTTATTTATGGAAGCACCCACAGGTTCTTTTTCTCTTGGCAGCTGTTTGGGGTTTATGGTTGATGCCATCTTCATCGATCCAGCGGTCTTCGCTTTTCTTCTTGGTAAACTTGATGTTATGATTGGCCGTCACAATAGAAGACCTATTCCTGGGGATTTTGTAATTCTTACAGATGATTTTATTGCAGGACGCACGCTTTTGTTTGTCTTCCACAAAGACCGAGGCGAAAAGCTTGCCTTCTCCAGAGAATTTACAGGTCTCGTCGACCGGCAGGCGTATGTATCGAATCCGGGAGTCTGGTTTGAAGACCATATTCGTGGTGGCGGAGACGTTCGTGGTCGCTGTCGGGGTAGGACCCAGTGTCCCGCCTGAAGACCCGCTGACATTCAGCACTATGTCCTCCAGTTTCATGATCTCCACTTCATAGTAAACCCGAAGAGGCTTCCCGGTCGCGTTGGCCACGTGAGTGCTTGAATTCCCCATATCATATATTTATATATCTCACGGTCAGTGCAACACACAATGTAGAACAAGGAGGATCTGGAATAAAAAGACAAAAATACAAATGGGATCATGAAAGGGACACAGTAATAATAACCCATCATGCTGAACCATTTGTGTGGAATATTATAGGGTGTATTTCCAGGAGAGGTCACATGACTTATGCTGCACAAAATCTGCTCTGCATGAGCGGCCATCTTAAGCATATCTTTGCTGCTGACTTATAAAATGTAAGGCAATCGCCAAAATGCACAAGTTCTTTTAAAATGATCTCATAAGTGGTGCTGAGCTTTTTTTTTCGGAGGCTGTGTGGTCCAGTGGTTAAAGAAAAGGACTTGTAACCAGGAGGTCCCCAGTTCAAATCCCACCTCAGCCACTGACTCATTGTGTGACTCTGAGCATGTCACTTAACCTCCTTGTGCTCCATCTTTCGGGTGAGACGTAGTTGTAAGTGACTCTGCAGCTGATGCATAGTTCACACACCCTAGTCTCTGTAAGTTGCCTCGGATAAAGGTGTCTGATAAACAAATAATAATATCCCTTCTTTTTTTGCTTCAGGCACATTGGTGAGTTTGGAAAGTTGTGGCAGTATTTAAAAAAAAAACTAAAAACAAGTGTAAAAACTTAAGGTTAAAACTGCAGGTATGTTACATAAACACCTGGAGCAACATGTAGGGACTGGTAACTGGCACTGACATATTCTCTCCCACCCATCCCAAAATAAGAGTTCCTTGGAAGCTGCGAAGCTCGCCCGGTGCCTGCACACAAACACAGAGATCCTTCTCAGACTGGCAGCTTCCCAGCATTTCCAATGCACCAGTGCGTTGACGGGCTCGGCTGATTATACATACACACCCTCACAACTGAGGAATGCCCATCAGCAGTAAAAACAGACTTCAGGATTGTTCTCTTCCTTTAATTCTCTTCTTTTGATTGTTTTATTATTATTAATACTTCTGATTATTATCTTTGCTGGTCACTGTTCAACGTTTTATTTGACTTTAAAACATGACATTTTGAGTTTTGAAGTCAACATTTTGTGTTGTAAAGACGAAAATTTGTCTTGTTTTTTCTTCATTACTTAAAAACTCAAAATTTCGTGTTTTAAAGTCAAAATTTTTTTTTACTGGGTTTGTAATTTGTGATTAGCAGATGGGTACTTTTTTATGTCATGTAAGCTATGAAACATGTATTGAAAATTGCAGTTTGAAAAACAATCTTATAAACCGCAATTTACAAACTGAATTGGTCTGATGGATTCTAAAATGAGCTGTTTGCACAAAATCTCACCCGGAGTTCAAGCTCTGTAGTCCTAGAGTTTATGCATGTGTGTCGGACCCCCCAGAGCCTCTCAGCTCCTGCTACGAAAACAGTTAAATATTATTTGATTCTTGATTATTTTAAATGTGGCTTTCTATAAGTTAAAGATTTACTTTTAAGGTTTGCCATCTGACATCAATCACAGTTAGCGAAAGCATCAAGTACAGTAAACGCCATCTCTCGCAAGCGCTTGGTGCTGACACAATCAGTGATAATAATCCCTTGCATAATAATGCTTACTGCTAATTGGTTGAAAAGCTCATATCAATGCCAGCACCCACATGGCAATACCATTGGTTGAAACATTGGCAGTCTGGCTCATTTATAAACTAAAATGATCGGGGAAAAAAACAAAACCCCAAAAATGCTGCATTGCCACCTCACCTTCTCACGGCATGTGGGGGTGCAGCAGCACCCCTACTTCCCACGCCCTTGCTTAGAAACAACTTAAAGGGTTCCTCCACAGTGGCAAGCCCAGGAACCCTAAAAGGTTCTCACTAGAGCTTGTTCTTGTTAGAGTGCAGAGAGATAGTTAACAGTAATTTGGATCATTCTTTAAAAGTGAAAATAATAATACATTCATACTGATTGCATGAAATAAACCAGAATTATCCCGGGTTTAAAAGACATGTCGTATGCAGACAGGCTAAAAGAATTGAATCCATTCAGTCTTGAACAAAGAAGACTATGCAGTGATCTGATTCAAGCATTCAAAATCCTAAAATGTATTGACAATGTTGACCCAGGGGACTTTTTTGAACTGAAAAAAGAAACAAGGACCAGGTGTCACAAATGGAGATTAGATAAAGGGGCATTCAGAACAGAAAATAGGAGGCACTTTTTTCCACAGAGAATTGTGAGGGTCTGGAACCAACTCCCCAGTAATGTTGTTGAAGCTGACACCCTGGGATCCTTCAAGAAGCTGCTTGATGAGATTCTGGAATCAATAAGCTACTAACAACCAAATGAGCAAGATGGGCTGAATGGCCTCCTCTCGTTTGTAAACTTTCTTATGTTCTTATGTTCTGAAGACTGGAGCAGCATGTAGGGACTGGTAACTGGCATTCGGACATATTCTCCCCCCCCTCACCATTCCAAAATAAGAGTTCCTTGGAAGTTGCGAAGCCCGTCCGTTTTTTTTCTAATTAAAACATTACATGCTGTCTGATCTAACCTGTGTTACATCTACCAGTGGTTTCACAGACCCCGATTAGCACTAATCTTGGACTACCTAATGTTAAATTACACAGGCTAGTCTTGGAGTGGTAGTGGTAATCGGGGGTCTGTGAAACCAGCCTCAAGAGTTGCATTGAATTCATTTTTTTTTTCCATTTAACTTTCAATCCAAATTCCCTTTTAATCAATCTCGGTTCCTATTCTGCTTTAAAGCAGTATTTACTGAGGTTTAAAGTTATCAGGTTACAAGCCAACAAGTTAATTATGAAGGTGTATACACAGGATATGTTTTTGCTCAATCAAACTTTTGTTGTAAAAATAATTGGAATAGGAATTGGAATTGATTAAAAGGGAACTTGAACAAATGGCATTGACACCAATAACACTGGCATTATTCAAATCTACCATGGTGAATATATCAAAGTGTTTTTGCACTGTTACCCTGGTCTTACCATGGTTTCCTACTGTTTCAACACATATAATATATATATATATACAGTACTGTGCAAAAGTTTTAGGCAGGTGTGAAAAAATGCTGTAAAGTAAGAATGCTTTCAAAAATAGACATGTTAATAGATTATATTTATCAATTAACTAAATGCAAAGTGAGTGAACAGAAGGAAAATCTAAATCAAATCCATATTTGGTGTGACAACCCTTTGCCTTCAAAACAGCATCAATTCTTCTAGGTACACTTGCACAAAGTCAGGGATTTTGTAGGCATATAGTCAGGTGTATGATTAAACAATTATACCAAACAGGTGCTAATGATCATCAATTCAATATGTAGGTTGAAACACAATCATTAACTGAAACAGAAACAGCTGTGTAGGAGGAATAAAACTGGGTGAGGAACAGCCAAACTCAGCTAACAAGGTGAGGTTGCTGAAGACAGTTTACTGTCAAAAGTCATACACCATGGCAAGACTGAGCACAGCAACAAGACACAAGGTAGTTATACTGCATCAGCAAGGTCTCTCCCAGGCAGAAATTTCAAGGCAGACAGGGGTTTCCAGATGTGCTGTCCAAGCTCTTTGAAGAAGCTCAAAGAAACGGGCAACATTGAGGACCGTGAGACGCAGTGGTCGGCCAAGGAAACTTACTGCAGCAGATGAAAGACACACCATGCTTGCTTCCCTTCGCAATCGGAAGATGTCCAGCAGTGCCATCAGCTCAGAACTGGCAGAAAACAGTGGGACCCTGGTACACCCATCTACTGTCCGGAGAAGTCTGGTCAGAAGTGGCCTTCATGGAAGACTTGTGGCCAAAAAGCCATACCTCCGACGTGGAAACAAGGCCAAGCGACTCAACTATGCACGAAAACACAGGAACTGGGGTGCAGAAAAATGGCAGCAGGTGCTCTGGACTGATGAGACAAAATTTGAAATATTTGGCTGTAGCAGAAAGCAGTTTGATCGCCGAAGGGCTGGAGAGCGTACACGAATGAGTGTCTGCAGGCAACAGTGAAGCATGGTGGAGGCTCCTTGCAAGTTTGGGGCTGCATTTCTGCAAATGGAGTTGGGGTTTTGGTCAGAATTAATGGTCTCCTCAATGCTGAGAAGTACAGGCAGATACTTATCCATCATGCAATACCATCAGGGAGGCATCTGATTGGCCCCAAATTTATTCTGCAGCATGACAACGACCCCAAACATACAGCGAAAGTCATTAAGAACTATCTTCAGCGTAAAGAAGAACAAGGAGTCCTGGAAGTGATGGTATGGCCCCCACAGAGCCCTGATCTCAACATCATCGAGTCTGTCTGGGATTACATGAAGAGAGAGAAGCAGCTGAGGCTGCCTAAATCCACAGAAGAACTGTGGTTAGTTCTCCAAGATGTTTGGACAAACCTACCTGCCGAGTTCCTTCAAAAACTGTGTGCAAGTGTACCTAGAAGAATTGATGCTTGATGCTGTTTTGAAGGCAAAGGGTGGTCACACCAAATATGGATTTGATTTAGATTTTTCTTCTGTTCACTCACTTTGCATTTAGTTAATTGATAAATATAATCTATTAACATGTCTATTTTTGAAAGCATTCTTACTTTGCAGCATTTTTTCACACCTGCCTAAAACTTTTGCACAGTACTGTATATATATATATATATATATATATATATTGTAACACAGCACGGAGGGGGTTAAAACCTCCCTGAAGAGAAAAATGGGAAAAAGGCACCTTTTGTATTGTTTAATTGTTTTGCTTTTTCAGTTAATCAGTTTTGTTAATTGTTCTTTTGTTTAATTTAACTGTTTTATTATTCAATTATCCCCTGCACCTGGGCAGTAATTGGGAATTAGAACCAGGTGCATATATATATTATATATATATATATATATATATATATATATATATATATATATATATATATATATTCTTCATGAGCACCTTATCCAGGGTGACTTACAATTGTTACAAGATATCACATTATTATTACATACAATTACACTATTTATATATATATATATATATATATATATATATATATATATATATATATATATATATATATATATATATATACACACACACACACACACACACACACACACACACACACACACACACACACACAGTGCCTTGCAAAAGTATTCAGACCCCTGACCAATTCTCTCATATTACTGAATTACAAATGGTACAATGAAATTTCGTTCTGTTTGATATTTTATTTTAAAACACTGAAACTCAAAATCAATTATTGTAGGGTGACATTTGTTTTATGTTGGGAAATATTTTTAAGAAAAATAAAAAAACTGAAATATGTTGCTTGCATAAGTATTCAACCCCTGTGCTGTGGAAGCTCTCAGGTTACACATGAAAGAAATTGCCCTAACAAGGACACAATTACCTTACCATTGGCCTCCACTTGTGAACCATTAAAGTTGCTGTCACATTTTCTGGATAAAAACCCCACTGTTGAAGGATCATTGGTCAGGCTATGAATTTGAAGGAAAATGAAGACCAAAGAGCATTCTACAGAAGTTAGAGATAAAGTAATACAAATGCATAGATTAGGGAAAGGGTACAAAATAATATCCAAGTGTTTGGATATCCCAGTGAGCACAGTTGGATTAATAATCAGGAAGTGGAAGCTGCAACACACCACCCAGGCACTGCCAAGAAAAGGCCGTCCCTCAAAACTCAGCACTCAAACAAGAAGGAGACTTGTGAGAGAAGCATGGGGAGGCCAACAATCACTTTAGCCCTTTGCGGTCCATTTATTAATTCTGCGTCAGGCTCGCCAGGTCTAATTAATTTTCACACGCGCAGTTAATTTTAGACGCGTTGTTTAAAAGTATATTTTTTCACAGTCAAACGGGTTTAAATGGCCCTGCATATCAACAAAGCACTCACTAGGGCTCTCCAGCCCCGCCCCACCCTTTCGTTTGCTATCGCTTTCACATATGCTACCAAATAAAAAATAATAATAATAATAGTCGTACATACCGATCAATCGTCTCCTGATGACTCGTTTTATCACCAAACTCCTCAATAATGCAATCCAAGTCATTATTTTATTGCTATAACATCTCAAAAAGCTCTGCAAATGTCCGTGATAGTCTCTGTGCGCTGATACTATACTCCCAGCTTGTTTCCATACGACCGCCCCATCTGATGCCAATGGGGTACTATGACTATTCATGAGATCGCCTTTTTTTTTTTTTTTTCGACTTGTCTCGCTCCTGTCGCTCCCATTCGGCAATTGAATGGTTTCTCGGCTTTTCCGGAGAAAAACGACTAGAAACCCGTTTTTGCGTTGCTAGAATGATGTCGGACCCAGTCCGACAAAGGACCTATGAGGAATAATTGCAATGTCGGACCCAGTCCGACAATGGACCGGAAAGGGTTAAAGGAGCTACAGAGTTCAGTGGCTGGGAGTGCAGTAATGGTGCACCAGTCAACCATGTCAAGAGCTCTGCATAACACTGGCCTGTATGGGAGGGTGGCAAGAAAGAAGCCGTTACTCAAAAAGTACCATCTGAAAGCACGTCTGGAGTTTGCCAGAAAGCATGAGAGTGACCCAGCTGCGATGTGGGAAAAGGTTTTGTGGTCAGATGAGACCAAGATAGAGCTTTTTGCCCAAAACTCAGAGCGCTATGTGTGGCGCAAACCTAACACTGCCCATGCCTCAAGACACACCATCCCTACAGTGAAGTATGGTGGTGGCAGCATCATACTGTGGGGATGCTTCTCATCAGCAGGGACTGGGCATCTTGTTAAAATTGAAGGAAGAATGGATGGAGCAAAATACAGGGAAATAATGCAAGAGAACCTGCTTCAGTCCGCTAAAAAACTGAAGCTTGGGAGGAAATTCACCTTTCAGCAGGACAATGATCCCAAGCACAAGGCCAAAGCAACATTGGAGTGGCTCAAGAACAAAAAGGTGAATGTCCTACAGTGGCCCAGTGAAAGTCCTGATCTCAATCCCATTGAGAATCTGTGGCACTATTTAAAAATTGCGGTCCACAAGCGTCGTCCAACCAACCTGAACAACCTGGAGCAAATCTGCCAAGAAGAATGGGCCAAAATCACTCTGACACTGTGTGCAAAGCTGGTACATACTTACCCCAAAATACTTAAAGCTGTTATTGCAGCGAAAGGTGGCTCTACCAAATATTAATGTGTGGGGGTTGAATACTTATGCAAGCAAGATATTTCAGTTTTTTATTTTTCTTAAAAATATTTGCCAACATAAAACCAATGTCACCTTACAATAATTGATTTTGAGTTTCAGTGTTTTAAAATAAAATATCAAACAGAACGAAATTTCAATGTACCATTTGTAATTCAGTAATATGAGAGTAATATTTTTGGCACTGGATGTTATCAGATCTTCAACCAAAACCTAATATTAGATCAAAGGGACCCTGAGTGAAAAAATAACACAAAAATTTGATACATATTTCATTTATTTATTAAAGAAAGTTATGCAACACCCAATGCCCCCATGTGAAAAAGTAATCGCCCCCTTAGACTCAATAACTGGTTATGCCACCTTTAGCAGCAATAACTGCAACCAAACACTTCCTGTAGTTATTGATTAGTCTCTCACAGCACCGTGGAGGAATTTTGGCCCACTCATCCATGCAGAACTGTATCAACTCAGTGACATTTGTGGGTTTTCGAGCATGAACTGCTCGTTTCAGGTCCTGCCACAACATCTCAATGGGGTTTAGGTCTGAACTTTGACTAGGCCATTCCAAAACTTTAAATTTCTTGTTCTTCAACCATTCTGATGTAGAATTGCTTGTGTGTTTCGGAGCATTGTCTTGCTGCATGACCCAGCTGCGCTTCAGCTTCAGCTCACGGATGGATGGCCTGACATTCTCCTGTAGAATTCTCTGATACAGAGCAGAATTCAAGGTTCCTTGAATGATGGCAAGGCGTCCAGGTCCTGATGAAAGTCTACACCCCCTTTCAACATGTTCACCTTTTGTTGCCTTATAGCCTGGAATTAAAATGCATTAAAATATGTTTTTTTTTCATTGATCTACACATCCTACCCCACAACATCCAAGTAAAAAAAATATTCTAGAAATTTGTAGAAAATTAATTAAAAATAAAAACTGAAATATCTTGTTTGGATAAGTGTCCACCCCCCTTGTAATAGCAATCCTAAATTAGCTCAGATGTAACCAATCCCCTTCAAAATCACACACCAAGTTAAGTGGCCTCCACCGGTGTTAAATTGTAGTGATTGACATGATTTCAGGATAAATTCAGCAGTTCCTGTAGGTTCCCTCTGCTGGGTAGTGCATTTCAAAGCAAAGACTCAACCATGAGCACCAAGGCGCTTTCAAAAGAACTGCAGGACAAAGTTGTTGAAAGGCACAGATCAGGGGATGGGTATAAAAAAATATCAAAGGCTGTGAATATCCCTTGGAGCACAGTCAAGACGATTATTAAGAAGTGGAAGGTGTATGGCACCACCAAGACCCTGCCTAGATCAGGCCGTCCCTCCAAACTGGATAACCGAGCAAGAAGCAGACTGATCAGAGAGGCTACCAAGAGGTCAATGGCAACTTTGCAAGAGCTAGACTTTTATGGCCAAGACTGGTCAAAGTGTGCATGTGACAACAATATCCCAAGCACTCCACAAATCTGGCCTGTATTTTACTCAAGAAAAACCACATTGAATCCCATTTGAAGTATGCAAAAAAAACACTCAGGAGATTCTGTAGCCATGTGGCAAAAAGTTTTGTGGTCTGACGAAACTAAAATGGAACTTTTTGGCCTAAATTCAAAGCGTTATGTTTGACAAACCCAACACAGTGCATCACCCAAAGAACACCATCCCTACTGTGAAGCATGGTGGTGGCAGCATCATGTTATGGTGATGTTTCTCATCGGCAGGGACTGGGCCAGGATAGAAGGGAAAATGAATGGAGCAAGTACAGAAAAGTCCTTGAGGAAAACCTGCCGCCCTCTGCAAGAAAGCTGAAACTGGGACGGAAGTTTACCTTTCAGCATGACAACGACCCAAAGCACACAGCCACATCTACACTGGAGTGGCTAAGGAACAAAAAGGTAAATGTCCTTGAGTGGCCCAGTCACAGCCCCGACCTAAATCCAATCGAAAATTTGTGGCATTACTTGAAGATTGCTGTCCATCAACACTCCCCAAGGAACTTGACAGAGCTTGAACAGTTTTGTAAAGAAGAATGGTCAAATATTGCGAAATCTAGGTGTGCAAAGTTGGTAGTGACCTACCCAACAGACTCACAGCTGTAATTGCTGCCGAAGGTGCTTCCACCAAGTATTATCTCAGGGGGGTGGAGACCTATCCAATTATGATCTTTTCAGTTTTCAATTTTTAACAAAATGTGAAAAAAGTTCAAGGGGGAGTAGACTTTCTATAGGCATTTGTGACAAGCTGGCTTTAGTGGTTACGTCAGACCAGAAAGGAGTACACAGACAAACGGTAGTTGGTGGTGAATCTGAGATGCTGCTGCGCTAAAAAGGTTGAACAAAACAGAAGACAGGACACGGCACTTTACGCCAAAATAAATAGACAAATAAAACTGACTAACACTTAAACAAACAATGGACTAACAGACAAACAAACACGGTGACTAAAAATAAACAAACAAGTATCGTGCTGGTCCTACCAGCACGCGATAGCAATTGTTAACCTTTTATATTTCTCCTCCTCTCTCTCCCGTTCACTACTCACCGAACACCCAACCCCGAGTGAGTAAAACGTGCATCTATATATACTGTTGTGCTGGGATTCAATTACTAATTAATTATTCACTTGAATCCCAGCACGTGAACTAATTCTGTGCAACCCTGTGCTCACATATTAAATACTTTAAATGCACATGAAGTGCAATCCCCGTGCCTAAATACAATTATACATTTTAAATAACTTGTGCTGCACACACCCATTTATATCCCATGCAGCCATATCTATACACCAACATTAACACATGTGGCAATGTGCCCCGCCCCTGTGTGCATGTGTGTGTTATATGTTGCATGTTGCGTGTGTTAATGTTGGTGTATAGTCATTGGTACACGGATATAAAGCGGGTCTGTGTTTCACGTGTGTTTAAAAATGTATAATTGTATTTAGGCACGAGGCACATCACTTCGATGCATTTAAAGTATTTAATATGTGAGCGAGGTTGCACGTAATTAATTCACGTGCTGGGATTCAAGTGAATAATTAGTATTGAATCCTGGCACAACAGTATATAGATGCCGTTCTCACTCGTTTGTGTTCGTGAGTGGAGAACGGTGTGAGAAGGAGGGAAAATAAAATATAATAAGAGGAATAATAATAATAATAATAATAATAATAATAATAATAATAATAATAGTCACTCACCGTGTTTGTTCGTTTACTGTTTAGTCCGTTTTGTTTATATATTTATTTTTCCTCCTTCTCCACACCCGTTCTCCACTCACGAACACCCAAAACCGAGTGAGTAAAACGTGCATCTATATATACTGTTGTGCCGGGATTCAATTACTAATTATTCACTTGAATCCCAGCACGTGAATTAATTACGTGCAACCTCGTGCTCACATATTAAATACTTTAAATGCACGTGAAGTGATGTGCCCTCCTCGTGCCTAAATACAATTATACATTTTTAAACACACGTGAAACACAGACCCGCTTATATCCCGTGTACCAATGACTATACACCAACATTAACACACGCAACATGCAACATATAACACACACATGCACACAGGGGCGGGGCACATTGCCACAAACCTGTTCTGAGTTTTCAGTCAGGATGCAGATCGATTACACAAGACAACCAAACAAATGCAAAAACATCCCAGCCCTGGGTCTGCTACGTCTGCCACATCAACGCTCTCCCCTTGCACTGCTTGTTATTATTGGACTTCTTCTTAGTCATCTTCATTCTTGGAAATATTACTTCTTGCTCTTTCACCTGTTCTTCTATGGATGTATGGGACACATGTGTCAATCTATATCCTCGTCTACGTCTGTCTTACCTGCGTGTTGTCCGTGTGTTTTGCCAGTCTATTTGTGTGCACCTGTGGTGACCCCTCTCCCATTCCTTGCCTGTCTTTGCCTGCTAGAATTTGGAATGATGATAAAGAACACTTCACTCTGTGCTGAACACTTTGGCACAGGTCTCGGCATGCTTATTCTGGCTATAACCCAGCTGATAAGGTATAGCTCACAATTCACATCAACTTATACAAAGAACATTTCAAATGGAGCGATAAGGTGGAGCGATCAAAAAAACGAAGCCAAGTTAGAAGCAACAAGTGTGTGAATCTTAGGCCCCAGCACCTTACTTTCCAACCCACTGGACCAAATACACGGCCCGATAGCCCATTCCCTCTCACAGCTATCCAGGTCATCAGCCAAGTGTAACCATGTTTCTTGTAAAAAAACAAATATCAAATCTCTCTTTCTTTAGTAAACCAAAAACACCCCACCTCCTCTTCTTATTCTTAATACTATGAATATTAGATGTTATAATTGTGACTGTCATCATAAAAATAACACATAGCCCCCCCCTTAAAAACTATCAAGCCTGTAAACAAAACCCTTCACCTGACTTTCATTTTCTTCTTCTTTTTCTCTCCCACCACAGAGCCCCCTTCAGATGCTTCTCTTTTGCTGTTTCCACCCCCCTCAGACCCACAGTCTAGCAACTCAGTCATTTCAGGCTCCTTACCGACCTTTTCCAGATCTTCATTTGGAGGTCCCACACCCCCCGGGTCCACCCCTTCCATTATTTCAGACTCAACTGCGTCCTTAAAAATGTCCTCAAAAGAAATATTCTCCAAACTCCCCCCTGAGCTTAGTATGACAAAGGGATTCTCCATTTCATAGTTCTTTAACAGACAGGAGTCCTCAGCCTTGCCCCACTGTCCCGCTGTTGAAGTCGATGGCCCCTCCTCCTTCTCCTCTTCCATCGCAGCAAGCTCTCGCCCTCCCGTGGTTTCCCCGAGATCCACCAGCGTGGCCACCGCCTCTCTCCGTCCAGCCCCGACTACGCGTTCCCCTCTCCCTCTCCCTCTCCTGGCTCTTTCCGTGCACTCTCAGGCTGTCCAGCTCCACCGGCTTTAAAACCTGTTGTCCCATATCTGTTTCTTCTAGCTCTCAATAGTTGATGCTCAGTTATAATCGAACCCGCATCAAACCCCCATGGGTCATTCTTGTTTTTTGCCGCAAGAGGGCAGCTGGAGAAAACATGACTGCTTCCCCCACAAAGAATGCATTTAACGTCATTAACACAATCCCTACAATTGCGACCAAGTTCTGCGCAGTGTCCACATTTCAGTTTATCACATTCGCTTTGTGCACTGTTTCGGCTGACCTGGATAATAACAGTGTCCCCTATCCGGTCCTATCATAAAGGAACCCGGAATATGATGATAGGAGTTCTCCTGCCCATCTTCTTTCCTTAGCCGTACCCTGAACTTTCACCCGGCAGTCCAGAAGCCCTCCGAGTCCATAATCGGGTACGGATCGCTTAACAGAGAACAGTGACGGCCCAACCATAAAACAATGTCATTTACGTCCGCTGACTCGTTTCTAAAGAAAACGAACACTTGCCTAATGTCTGGCTCCGATACTGGAACCGGTCTGAAATGAATCCACGCCTGGCCGTCTTTGAAATTCCGCACTCCCCGTGTATCTTAAACACACCATGTTTCTTCTCGCCGGCGCTCTTTCAGCAACCAAGCTGGAAAAGACCTAGAGGACACCATCGTAGCGTCCCCACACCTTTCTCCAGGTATACCAAACAAAAAAAAGAAAAACTAAATAAAGCAGCATGGCCCCTCCTGCAAGGAAGGGAACCCCTTTTTTGTTTCTATATAAAATATGAAACACAGAAAACCGCTTCAGCGCACGCTCGTCCACCTCCAGGCAGGCAAGTTTACCTCCTAGATTGATAGACAGGCATTGACAGTTTGACAGACAGATAGCTAATTAGGCCCTTAAGCAAGCAAGTACTTTACTTCCTATTGCTCCAGTAGGGAACACACCACTGTAGAAATGGCTATCAGAATGCGTATGTTAAATTAACTAACGCAAGTCAGGTTAATCAAATAAATATTTGGGTTTCACATAATTTAGAACATAAACAGCTGGTTTCACAGACCTGTGTTTTTTAACTCATCTTGGACTCACTAATGTTACTTTAGGTAAGTAGAAGCTCTAGTTAGAACCTTTTTTGCCACTGTGGGGAACCTTTTAAGAGCGCTTTTTTGTTTGTTTTTAAATGAGACTATTGCAAAACATTCTACACCACCGCAATTTACAAACTGACTTGATCTGAAGAAGGGTTCTTAAATGAGCCCCCTTATTGTAATATTTTATTAGACCCAGCGAGGAACGAGAGCGAATAAACCAATAAATCAATGAATAAATCAATCAGCAATAGAACCCTCAGGTTTCATTCCCTCACATTGATGACTTTTGTTTCTCTCAGTAAGGGGGTTCGTTTGGGAGCCTCTCGTTCCTCGCTGGTCTGCAATAGAGAATCTAGAACCCCGGTAAAAAAAGTTCTTCGAAGCTCTTAAAAAGGTTGCAACACAGTGACAAAAAAAGTTTTAACTAGAGCTTCTACTAGAGTGTACAGTGCAAACTAGTGCTAATCTGGGTCTGTGAAATAACCGAAAGTGAAAGGCGGTAGCACAGCGAAACACTGCAAATGAATAGTTATAATATGGCTTTGCATCTTTGCAAACAAAAGAGAACAATCTTCACTAAAAAAGACAAAACTGATTTCTCAAAAAAACCCATCACCATCAATGATTGGACAGGCGAAACCAAGCTGACACTCTGGAGAGAGTTAAGCCAGTGTTCAATCACACTCGGAGACTACATCGAGGCTACAGACGTTGTACTCAACAGTTATTGTAACAGCCACCCAGTGCCCAGTGACACCCAATGGGAGTCCAAACACCGCCACTAGGGGGTCACTACTAAACTAAATTAAAAGGTTTGGAATAGAGACAGTGACCAGGAATGACAACAGAATGACAGAGGCAGAATAAAGTTCACAAAGCTTTATTACAGCGATCTAAGGTTTATATAAATCAGTTTAAATAACTATACAATAAAATGCAAGGAGTTTTACTAAAAACAAGGAGGGGGAATTAAAGCCAGCCATCAGCCACAGTGTTTAAAAGCATGGGGTATTAGACCAACATATAGCAGTGATTTCACTTCTCATTAAGAGTGGTAGGTGATTGGAAACAACTCTTCCCAGCAAGGGTTCTACAACAAAAGCCAGATTGTTAATACACACAGGGTTTAACAGGATTAGGGAACGTTAGCAGCAATATAACAGGATTAACTACATTAGAACAGTTCAACAACAAAATACAAGTTGAGTTATATTTAAGATAATTAGCAGCAAAGTTCAGGTTTAGCAGCAAAATAAGGAACATCATAAATTGGGGGTTAATTAGTTGTTAATAAACTGGCAAGACTTCAATGTTAACAAAAGGCAACACAATAAAAATTACATTACCTAATTAGCAGGTCAATCAGCTAGGTGGCTACTGCCCTCAACCGCACCGATTAACCCCAAACCAAACAATAAACAAAATATAAACAACTCATTACACATACGCACTCAAAAAACAAGCAAAAACGTAATAAAATATAAATCACTTAACTGCCGTGTCTACAACACACCAAGCGAATAAAATAAAGTAACAAGCAAACAACCAAATTACCTTTCGGTGCGCCGAGGACAAGACACAAAACTGACTGACCTGCTTTAACAAACAAAGAAACAATACCCCCTCCCCTCTTAATTGCTGGCCAGGAAAGTATGTTTAGACAAAAACGTTTCCCCCCGTTTAAACCAGATGAGAGGAGAAGGAGGCTGTGTGGTCCAGTGGTTAAGGAAACAGGCTTGTAACCAGGAGGTCCCCGGTTCAAATCCCACCTCAGCCACTGACTCATTGTGTGACCCTGAGCAAGTCACTTAACCTCCTTGTGCTCCGTTTTTCGGGTGAGACGTAATTGTAAGTGACTCTGCAGCTGATGCATAGTTCACACACCCTAGTCTCTGTAAGTCGCCTTGGATAAAGGCGTCTGCTAAATAATTAAAAAAATAAAAATAAAAAAAGGACACCGCGATGTAGCATTCGTAAACCAAAAGGTGTGGAGATTTTTACCTACTGCTGGAACACTTTTAATCTAACAAAACAAAATTTATGAGACTGGGATTTAACCACACGTCTAGGAGCTTTATTCAACAGACTAGCTCTCGAATTATCCAACACTTTACTTTTGGAATATACTCACACGGCTCTAACACCGCAGAAACAGCGCGTCTCCAGACCACTCATCTACAGCAGCACACCGAATCTCAGGTCCCCCGCACCTGTCGGTCCTTCCTCTCTCGCCTAGTCTCAAACAAAGCAAATAAATTATCCAGTAAATCACTAATCAATCAATTTAAAAAAAGAAACAAACATGACTGTGACAATGTGGCCACGCCCTTGTGCGTAGTTTGTGTTGAATGTTACGTGTTGTGTGTAAATGTTGGTGTATAGTCATCGGTACACGGGATATAAATGGGTCTGTGTAACACGAGTGATTTAAAAATGTATATTTGTATTTAGGCACGAGGATGGCACATCACATCATGTGCATTTAAAGTATTAGTATGTGAACACGGGAAAGTGCACTTTAATTAATTCACGTGCAGTTGTACCGAGATTCCAATTGAATGATTGACGAGCAATCGAGTCTTGGTACAACTGCATAAAAGCAGCATGTTTTCACTCACTCGGGGTTGTGTGTTCGGTGAGTGGAGAACGGGATAGGAGACGGAGGTAATCATTGTAAAAATAATAAGTAGTTAAATCTGCTCACCGTGTTTTGTCTGTATAGTTCGTTTTGTTTGTCTCTTTATTTTGGCTAACAGTGCCGTCCGTGTCCTGTGTTTTGTGTTCAAACCTTTTATTTTCTGTTCTGTTTAATTATTAAATGCTGAGCGCATCAAAACCCCAAGTCTCTGTGTGTTACTTCCTGTTTCTGGTCTGACGTCACCCACTGCAGCCGTCTTTGTGACACGTGGTGTCAGAACCGGGACAACAGCGCCTCCAGGACTCAGGCCAGAGCGGGAACCGCAGCTTTTTTTTTTTTGAATAACAAAAGGAAAAGAAATGGGGAGAAGAGGCTGGAGAGGAGCACAGGAGGGCAAAGGGAGAAAGGCGGAAGCAGGGCTGTGGTGTTTCGACTGTGGCCAACCTAGCCATACCACCATACCCTGCTCCGTCCACAGGACCCTTCAGGCAATGGCCCAAAGACTGGGATGGGGGGAGTGGTGCCCTGGCTGTGGGGCATATGGGCACACGTTGGCCCTATGCCCCATGCAGGATGAAGAAGAGGAGCCCTTGCTGCCACGTCCAACGCCTGAATGGGAGGAGCCCGAGCGTCCACAGCCCAGCGGGAGGAGCCCGAGCGCCCACAGCCCAAGCGGGAGGAGCCCGAGCGTCCACAGCCCAAGCGGGAGGAGCCCGAGCGTCCACAGCCCAAGCGGGAGGAGCCCGAGCGTCCACAGCCCAAGCGGGAGGAGCCCGAGCGTCCACAGCCCAAGCGGGAGGAGCCCGAGCGTCCTACGCCTGAATGGGAGGAATCGGTGCGTCCACAGCCCAAGAGGGAGGAGTCGGTGCGTCCACAGCTCAAGAGGGAGGAGTCGGTGCGTCCACGGCCCAAGAAGGGGAAGAGGAAGGCAGAGCGTCCACCGCTCAAGTCTCCACCAGCAGAGGAAGAATGCCTGCTGGTTTTGCCTCCAGAGCCAGAGGGAGAGGAGCCGTCTCCAGCGCCAGAGGGAGAGGAGCCGTTGCAGCCGTCTCCAGAGGGAGAGGTCCCACCGCTGTCTCCAGAACAGGAGGGAGAGCCGCACCAGTCCCCTGCAAATGAGGGAGAGCCGCACCAGTCCCCTGTAACAAGGGTAGACTACACGCTGCTCCCGCCTCCGCCACCAGGAGACTACACGCCTCCGCCACCTCCACCGGCAGGAGCAGAGCAGCAGGAGCTGCCTCTGCCTCTGCCACCTTCACCGGCAGGAGCAGAGCAGCAGGAGCTGCCTCTGTCTCCGCCACGTCCACCAGCAGAGGGTGAATGCCTGCTGGGTCCCTGTCCACCAGCAGAGGGTGAATGCTTGCTGGGTCCCTGTCCACCAGCAGAGGATGAATGCCTGCTGGGTCCCTGTCCACCAGCAGAGGGTGAAGGCCTGCTGGGTCCCTTTCCACCAGCAGAGGATGAATACCTGCTGGTATCACTTCCCCCACCAGCAGAGGATGAATGCCTGCTGGTATCACTTCCCCCACCATCACGAGGAGAGGAGCTGGAGCTGCCTCTGCCTCCATCACCATCAGGGGGAGAGGAGCAGGAGCTGCCTCTTCCTTCACCAGAAGGACCAGGACTAGATGCTGGCGGTCCTCAGCAGCCCTTGCATAGGCTGCTGAGGAAAGCATAGGGAAGAACCGCCCGGCCGCAGTGGCCGAGAAGAGGGCCAAAACCCGCACCCCAGCTTGTCCTGACTCCCTGCCTCGCTTCACCGAAGGATGCTTGCCTCGCTTCACCCAAGGATGCCTGCCCGCCGCCCAAGGATGCCTGCCTCGCCGCCCAAGGATGCCTGCCTCGCCGCCTGGGGTTGCCAGTTGCTCAAGACGCCTGGGGTTGCCAGTCAGCTCCTCATCGCCTGGGGCTGCCTTTTCCTCCAAAGAGGGTACAGGGTACGAGGGAGAAGTGGAGCTCCCGCTGCCGCCTTCATGGCCAGGGGCTTCCCTCCCGAGTTCGCCTCCCGAGGGTCCGCTGCTGCACCCGTCGCCTCCCGAGGGTCCGCTGCTGCCGCCGTCGCCTCCCGAAGGTCCGCTGCTGCCGCCGTCGCCTCTCGAGGGTCCTGCTTCGCCTGGGGTCGCCAGGGACCCTGCTTCGCCTGGGGTCGCCAGGGACCCTGCTTCGCCTGGGGTCGCCAGGGATCCTGCTTCGCCTGGGGTCGTCAAGGGTCCTGCTTCGCTTGGGTTGCCAGCCGCCCGCGATCGCTTGGGTTGCCAGCCGCCCGCATCGCCTGGGGTTGCCAGCCGCCCGCGACGCCTGGGGTCGCTGGAACTGCTTCGCCAGGGGTCGAGTCGGCTCTGCTTGGCCGCAGGGGTCAGTGTGGCCGAGCCCTACCAGAGGGAGCTGCCGGCTATGGAAAAGGGGGAGAGGTCAGGAGACCCCTTCCCCTGCAGCAGTTTCGCTGCCGGAGATCTTGGGGAGGTCTGGAGACCACCAACTCCAGCAGTTTTACGCTGCTGGACTTGCCCCGCTGAAGGAGTCAGTCTGGGAGCTGTCAGCACGCCTGCTGACAGCCGCACCATTGGCAGCATTTCCGCTGCCAGTGGTACAGCGGAGGAGAGATTCGCCCCACTGTCAGCACGCCTGCTGACAGCAGGGCCAGTAGCAGCCTGGCTACTGGCAACATTGCCGCCCATCAACCCCTTAAAGTCCCTGTTCTTGGCCCAGGACTTCAAGCGAGACTTGTGGGATTTTAAGGGGGGAGGCCCACACCTCCACCACAGGGAGTACGGTGGCCGGAACCCCAGAAAGGGGAGGTACCGGCTACAAAGACAGGGGGAGAGGTCAGGAGACCACTTTCCCCAGCAGCAGTTTCGCTGCAGGAGTGGACCAGCATGCTGTCAGCCGTGCCACTACCGGCAGGGGTGCTGACAGCATTGCCAGCCATGGACCCACTGAAGCCTCCCTTCCCAGCCCGAGACTTTGTCCTGGACTGCTGGGTTTTTAAGGGGGGAGGTGGCAGTTGAGGCCATGTGTGCTGCGCACAAGGGGGGGTATATGTGGCAATGTGGCCACGCCCTTGTGCGTAGTTTGTGTTGTATGTTACGTGTTGTGTGTAAATGTTGGTGTATAGTCATCGGTACACGGGATATAAATGGGTCTGTGTAACACGAGTGATTTAAAAATGTATATTTGTATTTAGGCACGAGGATGGCACATCACATCACGTGCATTTAAAGTATTAGTATGTGAGCACGGGAAAGTGCACTTTAATTAATTCACGTGCAGTTGTACCGAGATTCCAATTGAGTGATTGACTAGCAATCGAAGTCTCGTACAACTGCATAAAAGCAGCATGTTTTCACTCATTCGGGGTTGTGTGTTCGGTGAGTGGAGAACGGGATAGGAGACGGAGGTAATCATTGTAAAAATAATAAGTAGTTAAATCTGCTCACCATGTTTTGTCTGTATAGCTCGTTTTGTTTGTCTCTTTATTTTGGCTACCGGTGCCGTGTTTTGTGTTCAAACCTTTTATTTTCTGTTCTGTTTAATTATTAAATTCATCAAAACCCCAAGTCTCTGTGTGTTACTTCCTGTTTCTGGTCTGACGTCACCCACTGCAGCCAGGTGGTTCTTCCCCATGCTTTCCTCAGCAGCCTATGCAAGGGCTGCTGAGGACCGCCAGCATCTAGTCCTGGTCCTTCTGGTGAAGGAAGAGGCAGCTCCTGCTCCTCTCCCCCTGATGGTGATGGAGGCAGAGGCAGCTCCAGCTCCTCTCCTAGTGATGGTGGGGGAAGTGATACCAGCAGGCATTCATCCTCTGCTGGTGGGGGAAGTGATACCAGCAGGTATTCATCCTCTGCTGGTGGAAAGGGACCCAGCAGGCCTTCACCCTCTGCTGGTGGACAGGGACCCAGCAGGCATTCACCCTCTGCTGGTGGACAGGGACCCAGCAGGCATTCATCCTCTGCTGGTAGACAGGGACCCAGCAAGCATTCACCCTCTGCTGGTGGACAGGGACCCAGCAGGCATTCACCCTCTGCTGGTGGACAGGGACCCAGCAGGCATTCACCCTCTGCTGGTGGACAGGGACCCAGCAGGCATTCACCCTCTGCTGGTGGACGTGGCGGAGACAGAGGCAGCTCCTGCTGCTCTGCTCCTGCCGGTGAAGGTGGCGGAGGCGGGAGCAGCGTGTAGTCTACCCTTGTTACAGGGGACTGGTGCGGCTCTCCCTCATTTGCAGGGGACTGGTGCGGCTCTCCCTCCTGTTCTGGAGACAGCGGTGGGACCTCTCCCTCTGGCTCTGGAGATGGCTGCAGTGGGTGACGTCAGACCAGAAACAGGAAGTAACACACAGAGACTTGGGGTTTTGATGTGCTCAGCATTTAATAATTAAACAGAACAGAAAATAAAAGGTTTGAACACAAAACACAGGACACGGCACTGGTAGCCAAAATAAAGAGACAAACAAAACGAACTATACAGACAAAACACGGTGAGCAGATTTAACTACTTATTATTTTTACAATGATTACCTCCGTCTCCTATCCCGTTCTCCACTCACCGAACACACAACCCCGAGTGAGTGAAAACATGCTGCTTTCATGCAGTTGTACCGAGACTCGATTGCTAGTCAATCATTCAATTGGAATCTCGGTACAACTGCACGTGAATTAATTAAAGTGCACTTTCCCGTGTTCACATACTAATACTTTAAATGCACGTGATGTGATGTGCCATCCTCATGCCTAAATACAAATATACAGTACTGTGCAAAAGTTTTAGGCAGGTGTGAAAAAATGCTGTAAAGTAAGAATGCTTTCAAAAATAGACATGTTAATAGATTATATTTATCAATTAACTAAATGCAAAGTGAGTGAACAGAAGAAAAATCTAAATCAAATCCATATTTGGTGTGACCACCCTTTGCCTTCAAAACAGCATCAATTCTTCTAGGTACACTTGCACAAAGTCAGGGATTTTGTAGGCATATAGTCAGGTGTATGATTAAACAATTATACCAAACAGGTGCTAATGATCATGTAGGTTGAAACACAATCATTAACTGAAACAGAAACAGCTGTGTAGGAGGAATAAAACTTGGTGAGGAACAGCCAAACTCAGCTAACAAGGTGAGGTTGCTGAAGACAGTTTACTGTCAAAAGTCATACACCATGGCAAGACTGAGCACAGCAACAAGACACAAGGTAGTTAAACTGCATCAGCAAGGTCTCTCCCAGGCAGAAATTTCAAGGCAGACAGGGGTTTCCAGATGTGCTGTCCAAGCTCTTTTGAAGAAGCACAAAGAAACGGGCAACGTTGAGGACCGTAGACGCAGTGGTCGGCCAAGGAAACTTACTGCAGCAGATGAAAGACACATCATGCTTACTTCCCTTCAAGAATCGGAAGATGTCCAGCAGTGCCATCAGCTCAGAATTGGCAGAAAACAGTGGGACCCTGGTACACCCATCTACTGTCCGGAGAAGTCTGGTCAGAAGTGGCCTTCATGGAAGACTTGTGGCCAAAAAGCCATACCTCCGATGTGGAAACAATGCCAAGCGACTCAACTATGCACGAAAACACAGGAACTGGGGTGCAGAAAAATGGCAGCAGGTGCTCTGGACTGATGAGTCAAAATTTGAAATATTTGGCTGTAGCAGAAGGCAGTTTGTTCACGAAGGGCTGGAGAGCGATCACTAATGAGTGTCTGCAGGCAACAGTGAAGCATGGTGGAGGTTCCTTGCAAGTTTGGGGCTGCATTTCTGCAAATGGAGTTGGGGATTTGGTCAGAATTAATGGTCTCCTCAATGCTGAGAAGTACAGGCAGATACTTATCCATCATGCAATACCATTAGGGAGGCATCTGATTGGCCCCAAATTTATTCTGCAGCATGACAACGACCCCAAACATACAGCGAAAGTCATTAAGAACTATCTTCAGCGTAAAGAAGAACAAGGAGTCCTGGAAGTGATGGTATGGCCCCCACAGAGCCCTGATTTCAACATCATCGAGTCTGTCTGGGATTACATGAAGAGAGAGAAGCAACTGAGGCTGCCTAAATCCATAGAAGAACTGTGGTTAGTTCTCCAAGATGTTTGGGCCAACCTACCTGCTGAGTTCCTTCAAAAACTGTGTGCAAGTGTACCTGGAAGAATTGATGCTTGATGCTGTTTTGAAGGCAAAGGGTGGTCACACCAAATATGGATTTGATTTAGATTTTTCTTCTGTTCACTCACTTTGCATTTAGTTAATTGATAAATATAATCTAATAACATGTCTATTTTTGAAAGCATTCTTACTTTACAGCAATTTTTCACACCTGCCTAAAACTTTTGCACAGTACTGTACATTTTTAAATCACTCGTGTTACACAGACCCATTTATATCCCGTGTACCGATGACTATACACCAACATTTACACACAACACGTAACATACAACACAAACTACGCACAAGGGCGTGGCCACATTGCCACAATGACACATAAAACAAAGCACTAAGAACAAAACATAAAAACACCTAGTTGCCTAGGAATCAATACATAAAAGTAGCCCCGTTACATCATGACTGTTACCAATCTACATGGACAACAACCATTAAGGTAGGGAACTTTCCCATAACGATAATACACGAGAAGTTGCTGGAGTTCATTTGTTAATGAAATAACAATAAAAAAAGCCCTGGGTGATGCTTTACAGTTTACAAGCATTTTTTTTAAATTATAGACAAACGAAAAGTGACATTTTAAATCTAACATGAAAACACAACTGATTTATGAGAAGACATCACTTGGGCTTTAGATTATATATTTTTTTAGTTTCTTTGATATATATATATATATATATATATATATATATATATATATATATATATATATATATATATATATATATATTACTGTTTGAGGTCGTTTCTTTTCTTTATTTTTGTTGCGGGACTGTGTTCTTGTTTTTGTTTTGCTACTTTGTTTTTGCAGTGGAGGACTTGCCGGTTCGTTTACTTTTTGTTTTCCTCTCTGCTCGGGACTTATCTTTTCTATTTTTGTTTTGCAGTAATAATCATTTTGACCAATAAATGTTTGAGGTCATCCCTTTTTTTCTATATTTATTGGGATCTCGCGTCCTTGATGCACTGACTGTAGCTTCCCCCTTTATTGGTAATTTGTTTATATTTAATACCGGGAGGTAATCGCTCCGCAGTGGTAAGCTTTTTGCTAAGGGCGAGTCGTTACAATACATGCATGTTAGACTTAGTTTAGTAACCACTTTAATGTAGTTGTCTAGTTTTATAGCATTTAGAAACTATAATGCCAGTAGCGAATTTGCACATTTTACGTTTAGGTAAATAAATACATGAATCGAGGATCAGTTTAAAATGCATCAACATTTTTATTATTGAAAAGGACTTTCAGTTTTGTTTTGGTTTCTTCCTGAGATCGGTCTTGCTACTCCTGGTTAGATTTTTTTTCCATTTCTGCAACACAAAAAATAGACAAACAGTATTCCATTAGCAATACGTTTATTCTTGCTGTTGAGCTATTTTTTTATGAACAGGGTACAGGACTGTTATATATGCGTCAGTGGGCTGTATTCATCAAGGGTTTTACACCAATTCGCAATTACCAACACTTTTTTCTGAAAAGAATAAATGTACAAAATAAGCCACAAAATGAATGAAAAATGACTTTTAAATCATCTTTAAGCATCTTTAAATCAAACTGTACTTGCTGTGAGTTATGTGTGCTAACATTAATTTTGTATTTTATTCAGTTTAGGAGGCTGTGTGGTCCAGTGGTTAAAGAAAAGGGCTTGTAACCAGGAGGTCCCCAGTTCAAATCCCACCTCAGCCACTGACTCATTGTGTGACCCTGAGCAAGTCACTTAACCTCCTTGTGCTCCGTCTTTCGGGTGAGATGTATTTGTAAGTGACTCTGCAGCTGATGCATAGTTCACACACCTACTCTCTTGGATAAAGGCGTCTGCTAAATAAACAATTAAATAAGTTTAGAAAAGGTGTCAGTAATTGCAAATTGGTGTAAAACCCTTGATGAATATAGGCCATTATCTGTTATCCTTTTCAAATGTTGGCAACATGACTTCATTTAATATAAACCCATTGAAAGCTATAAACTCAGTCACCCAAATCAGGTTTTGAAAATCACTTTGTGACCTCCAGCTAAAATCGTACCCCTTTTGAAAATCAGGCTGACAATGGCCTGGACAATCCTGATACTGATGATGATGGCTTTGTCTGTTTTGTTTGTCAGAAGGTTATTCCTTCTACCCCAGAGGGAACTCAGTGCCATTAATACTGCTGGGTTTGTAATTTGTGATTAGCGGGTGGAGGGTCCAGGCCTATGTAAGAAATCACCATATTTTTGAAGTTCCATTTGCTTTCTGCATTAATATTTCTGTTCTTTAATGTTGTCAACAGGCTCCACAATCCCGGGACACTTTGAGACAGAACGGGATTTTAATCTTGTCCCTAAACTGAAAGAAATGAAATGCATAAATGAACCATTACACCTTTGCTGAAATGAATATTGCTGCTTAAATACCACGCGCTGCAGCAAACAAGTGTAGAATTGTATAATAATGAATTGTATTTGTATTGTACTAATAAGTTAACGTGTCACTATTTATTTTCTGTTCATTAATATTAAACTTCCCGTAACATGCCTGATCAGAGGCAGTGTGGGGAATTGGTTTGACTTGTTTGCTGCACACAGTAACTCAGCAACAATATTCATCTTAGCAAATATATAGGAGTTACACCTTAAAGGGGAAGTTGTTTTTCTTTTGTGTGTGTTCCATGTTCCCATATGTTGCTACAACTGTTTAAATAAGATGTGCGTATTGTTTATTTATTTATTTTTTAAATCCTGGCCACTTTTATTACACTATTAAATTGCAGTCCACTACAGCGCTCTGTTTCCAAGATGACTACACATGATGTACCCTTCAGAAGGACTTCAGAACTACATTTCCCTTCATCCTCTTTCTCATGTATCTATGATAGGGTGGTGATGGGAAATGTAGTTCTGAAGTTCTTCTGATGGGTGCATTTGAAGCCATCTTGGAAACCGAGCACTCTGGACTGCAATTTTAATAGTTTAGAAAAAGTGGTCAGGATGTCAAAAATAAATAAATAATAATAAACACAATACAACACACCTTATTTAAACAGTTGTAGCAACATATGGGAACATGTAACACTTTTATTACAAACTTTTTTTTACTTTCAAATCTTTTAATTGCACTAGGGTTACCATATGGCTCCAGATTAACCGGAGGCTTTGAGACAGACCGGGATTTCAAAATTGCCCCTACACTGAAAGTAATTCACGTATAAATGAGCTCCACCTTTGCTGAGATTAATCCTGCTGTGGTGGAATTGCTGTGCGCAGCAAACAAGTCACACTGATCAGCTGCTTCTGATCAGATCTCAATTAATGAATAGCTAATCTAACAATAGAGCAACGGGATGATGATGCTTTGATTGTATTTGCATAATAATATTGCCGATTGAATATTAACAAACAGAAAATAAATAGTGACTGGCTGCAATTCATTCTTAGTACAATTATTTGATGCGCATGGTATTTAAGCACCATTATTCATTGTAGCTAAGGATGGTTTATTTACACATTCATTTATTTCAATTTAGGGACCAGATTGAAATCCCGCTCTGTCTTGCAGCGTCCGGTTAATCTGGAGCCAAATGGGAACCCTAAATTGCACTCCTATATACTGCATGTTAAAAATGTAACTTTAAAAAGAAGCCTCACCTTCAGCTCTGCCTCAATTTTTTTACCACAGCTTTCTGTTTGTGGGAGTAATTGATCATCACATGTTCTATAAAATGAGGAAAAAAATAAAGTCATTTAAAAGTTCTTATTCTTGCATTGTAAATAATTACCCATGATTCAAAGCAGGGTGGTCAAACACGGTTCTGAGCCCCTATCCCAGGGGTCGGCAACCCCGGTCCCGGAGAGCCACGGACCCTCCTGGTTTTTATTACAGCCCCAGCTCCAGCTCCAGCCCCAGCCCCTTAAATTAATTGATTCAATGATTGGGGTTTAATAATCGGTCACAATTCCTGTGTTGTTGATAGATGATTTAGAAACGCCTACAAAACAACAAGCAGCTGCTGCAGGGTTGAGGCTCTCTCCGGGAGCAGGGTTGCCCTGCTGTTTTTTTTTTTTTTTCTCCAATCAGCGAGCTGCTCTCAAATTTAACTGTACCCTTAATTGAATTGACAATTTGCTTAATTTGACCTTTTGAAATTGTTTAGCAGTTTACAACAAGTTAGAGAAATCAAGTTCCTTGTTATACTATTTTATATTTAATTGGAAACCCCAACCATATAAAATACTGGAAAAAGCTCTGATTCGACAAATGAGTTCAGTTCCAGATGCCCCCGCTCCCCAGCCTCCCGCCGCTCCGTCACAAACGGTCACTCCCAGAGCTGTGGAGAACACAGAGGGAGAGAGAGAGAGAGATTATATAAATACTTATTGAATACATTTAAATAGGTTAAATACACATTAGTTTATTATTTATACCTCCCACCCCCAGTTTTGTTTCTGAAATTATGTGTTCTTGAAAATGTTTAGGCCTATATATCATCCATATATTATTCTGTAGTATCTGTAGTACAGCAAGGGCCAAACGTTTTTCATCTCCAGAATCATCAATATAATATTGTGTCAGAAAAGTTGAATGAAACGCGTTTGAATAATGTTGCGTCAATCCAATTACAGCTATGGTTGCAGATTAAAGCACCAGAGATCACAAGATTATTGAAAGAAAGGCTACAATACTTTTTTCAGCCTTTGCTGAGCCGCTGGTCGTTGGGGATGCTTGCTTTGGGGAGGCTGTAAACAGAAAGAAAGAAAGGTGTATTAATATTAGGCCTATAGAAGTCGGCACCCATCGCTTTTTCATACGTGTCGTGGATCATCGACCAAAGATCATGTTTAAAGTGGAGGTTTAGTGCAGGATTACATTATTCAATGCTACACAGAGTACCCTTATGGCCTATAGTGAGATTTGTTCAAGACAGGTCAATTGGTCAACTGGTTTGGTGGTTATATTTTATTTTCCAAAATATGTAAAACAAACTTCTTCTCTGAAACCGTTTCGCCGATTGGCATGTAAAATCGGCACACATCCTCGCCGCATGGTTCCAGTTTAGTTTGGTTCAAGGTAAGTTCAAAGGAGACAAGGCTACGGTTTCATTTTGTATTTACAATAGGGATTCCATATGGCACAATATAATATAGTATTAGTCATAGAAATAGAACAAATATATGTGGTATTAATCCTCTTTTTTTATCCACAGAAATGCACAGTAGTCCTACATGAATTTGTGTAGTCGTAGAAAAAAAAAAAACAGACTGGCTGATCGGACTACGATAGTAAGGTACTGTGTAGTATCGAATTCAGTGCCCCCTGTTTGTTATGCGCATGCGCTAAACAATATCTCGCTTGTCACAACACGTGCCCTGCTGATTTATCAAAAGAGGGTTCCAGGCGATTTTCAATCTACGCAGATACGCGCAGAGCTTGTCATTTAGGTTAAGCCTCAGCGAACTCCATAAACTTTTAATAATTCAGCAAAAATAAATAACTTAACATAAAAAACAATGCATTTGTTAAAGTTGTAATGCAACTTATACGAACAGCAGTACTGGATAATGTATGTGACTTGTAGGCCTATATATTAAGAAAACAAGGTAAACCTATGTTTACGGCTCTTTCTCAACTGTGAAAAAGGGTTTGTCTTCACAATTTTGTGGCAATTTTTTACGTGGCAGTTAATTTCATAATAAGGGAAAATTTCACCACCTTTTTAAAACACTGTGACAGAATAACTTTAGCCTACACAGGCCTACTTAGGCTACAATTCCTAAATAAACATTTGCAGTTAACAGACTTTCTCAAGCCTTTACAGTAGGCTACATCGACCAGCATTGTGTTCCATTAGTTAAAATATGCCAAATTTTAACAGTTTACCGGTATTTGTTTAGTTTGTTTATATTAGCAACCATGCATCCGACCCTCCTAAGATGGCGATCATGCACACGCATTCCAGCACACAAGCTTCAACTGCCTTGGCGCTTCTAGTTCTAATATCTAGTTCTGTGGTTTCTATATTCTCTATTGCAGACTTTCTTTCTTGTCATGTAAGCTAGGAAACATGTATTGAAAATTGCAGTTTGCAAAACAATATTATAAACCCGCAGTTTACAAACTGACTTGATTTCGAATTTTGCGATATTTTAGTAGACAAGCGAGGAACGGGAGGTTCCCAAACGAACCTTTGAACTCAGAAACATTTTTATTTATTTATTTATTTTTTTAGATGGTGGTAAACTTTTTTATAACCCGATGCACTAAAATATCAAAATAATAATAATAATAATCTTCAGCTCACCTGCACCAGTCTTCCCTTGCAACTCTTCGGCCAGTTGATTCTGGCCAATGTCGTTTAAAACTTCTACAGTGATTTTCGCGGCGCTCTTTTCGGTGAAGAGTCTGACAATCCGGTCCGCCACATTTATAACGGAGGCATCTTCCAGCTGTCCCGCTCCGATGCTGTTCCCATTGAACTCCTTTTCTGCCAGCTTGTCTTTCTGCCAGATTCTCCCCCTCCCTCTCAACTCTGCGTTCTCTCCAGCTGAGTCGGGATGTAGAAAATTGTGAAGGATCACCTCATTGCCACCCTAAAGCGCTTAAAGAAAGAGGAGCTCGACCACTTTAAAGACAATGATATTTTTTTGATATTTTAGTGCATCAGGTAAAGTTATGTGAAGTCAGTCACTTCCTTTTATGGTCATATAGGCCTACAGTAACTCGAGTTCGGAAAAGTTTGGAAAAGTAAACGAAAAGTGACTTGTCAACGTTTAAGTGTTTTTAATTAAATATATAAATACAAGTTTACCACCATCTAAAAAAAAGTTTAAAGGTTTGTTTCTGAGTTTAAAGGTTCATTTGGGAACCTCCCGTTCCTTGCTCGTCTACTAAAATATTGGATTTAGAACCCTTCAAATCACGTCAGCTTGCAAATCTGCGGTTTATAATATTGTTATTAATACATGATGTTTCACAGCTTACATGACAAAAAAGCAAGTCTGCAGTGAGAATATAGAAATCCTGTGACCGGTTCTTAGAAGTAAGCTACATTAAACCATAGGTTCTGAAAATGTTTTGTGTCGGCAGCTAAAACAACATCTCACTGCCTTCCTGCGACCCATCTCATTTGAAAATGATGTAGCCTAATATAAAAAAATCACTGGTCGCTTACAAGGGCTTGATTAGTGCAGAATAAGGGGGGGTTAATTTGAGGAACGGGGGTGCTTGTGTAACACAGAATTAGAGACATAAAGCTGGAAGCTTGAGATGAGAAGAGCTGGACGAGACAACGACATATAACACTCCGAACTCTCACGTCTCACCGGGTCAGGCAGCATCCTCTGGCTGTTGGGCGGCTATTGAGAATGAGAGACAGAACAAATAAGGACAAAGCTCTCAGTCCAGGTTGGAACCAGACGGCGTCTCTTAGCTGCTGGACGAACAAGGAGAATGAAAAGACAAACATAAAAGACACTCTCGATGAGAGACATAAAAGACAAAGGGATAGATCCCCAGGCAGCGTGGCTGGCAACTGGCCGGCGTGGAGAGTTAGGATAAAGAGTCTCGGGTCCGAGTTGGAGAGACGAAAATAGAGACCCACCCCCCCCACCCCCCCGTGGCGCGGCCCGGCTCGGCAGGTGGGGACTCGGCCAGCCAGAAGGGGCAGAAAGGTGCTCTGACCTGAAAAGAAACAAGGTAGATGGGATAGCAAGGTTGTGGCCTTGGTGAGGCTAGCGCATGAGCTGCGACAGGATAGTTGTGGCCGAGGGTCCCCTCTAGCCGGCGAGGAACCACCGGGGACGGCAGTGACTTGGGCAGGAGGCCCGGTCGGTCGGTCGGGGGAGTGAAAATCACTCCCAGGATCTCTGTGCGGACGGAGCGGTATTAGAAATAAGAGGAAGTGGAGGAGGACAAAAACAAACACAGACAAATGGCGGAAGCAGTGCTGGGTGTATAAATAGAAAAGAAGGAGAGATTGACATGCAAGCTATACCTAACGGGATTGCCCATACCGCTCTGGTCACGCCCTCTTTTACCTGACCAAATAGAGGAGCGCAAGCTATTGGCAGAGAGACTGGAACTTGATTGAAACTGAACTGCCCCTCCCCCACCCCCACCTGGAAGTAATTTGCATGGCTAATCCCGACCCCACTGAGAGCTGCCAGGGGCTAGAGAAGCCAAATACAAACATACAAATTGGAAGCTCAGCGGCGGCGCCCTCTACAGCGTCCACTGAATTACACCTAAAGGTTAACATGTAAAATACATACATTTTAGGAGTCTTAGTGGGAGCAGTGAGGTGCTTGGAAATGTGTTTGTTTTGTCTCACTGTGATGAGGGGAATGGCCTCCTCTCGTTTTTAAAAGTTCTTATGTTCTTATGAGGTCACGTCTGTGCCTGTTTTACTGGCTTACTGCGCTTATTCATCAGATCATTTTATACAAAATACTCAGTACATTTTCCCACAATGCGACCCAGCAGAAAGGTTTTCACGACCCAAGCTTGAAATGGTTTCTCCACAGTATCAGCCTCAGAAACCCTAAAAGGTTCTAGCTAGAGCCGTCACTTTGTAACGCACACACTCTGCTGTAGTTTACCTTTAACATATTTATTTGCATATTTAATATTCACATTTTGAAAAGAAAGTTTACACAAGGTACAAGTTTTCAATAACATAATTTCATAAACAAAACCCGGAAAATAATATAAATCATAAACGATTATTTATAAACAATGTATTTAACCTATTTGAATCTATTCGATAAATAATCTGAAAAAATGTCTCTCTCTCTCTCTCTCTCTCTCTCTCTCTCTCTCTCTCTCTCTCTCTCAAATTCAAATTCAAAAAATTCAAAAAATGCTTTATTGGCATGACAAAATGGAATTGAGTTTTGCCAAAGCAATTCAACAATGAACATTATCACATAACAACCCAGACAATACAAAACAACAACCACCCTCCCATTTCCCTCCCTCCCTCCCTCCCTCCCTCCCTGTATTTACAGTGGACATGGGTGCGCATGAGTGCCTGGACCCCGTGCTCCAGGGTGTCTACATCAGGGTCTGTCTCTCTGTCTCTCTGTCTCTCTGGCTGTGGCAGGCAGCTACATACTGGACAGCTAGCTCTGCTGTCTGCTGCTCCTCTCCTAACAGAACTGGCAGTTTTTCTAAGTCAGAGAGCAGCTGGAATGTTGTGGCCTGATTGGCCAGTTTGGGGAAGTACGTGTCCCTGATTTGCTTATACTGGGGACAGTGTAACAGGAAGTGCATTTCTGTCTCTACCTCTCCCAGATCACAGTGACAGCACAGCCTTTTTCTTTGGCAGTCCAGGTTTTTGTGCCGGCCAGTTTCGATGGCCAGGCTGTGGTCACTGAGTCTGTACTTGGTCAGGATCTGTCTATGTTTTGTGTTTTTGACCCTGATCAGATATTCTGCCAGGGTAAATTCTTTTTTTAGGGCCAGATAGCATTGTAATTTATTGTGTGATTCAATTTCGTTATTCCAATGTACTTTATAATTGTTTTCCAGATTTAAATTAATTTGTTTCATTTTTTGTGCTGGGAGTTTTTTGTTGGTGGTGTTCTGAAGCTCGCTGGTGTTAATTTGGCTCAATTGGCTGAGCTTCAGTACCATTCTACTGAGGGGATTCTCTTGTGGGGGCTGTGTGCAGCTCCACAGTGCAGTGTGGTGGTAGGACTGCGGATCAGCCTGCTGTAGATGGACACAGTAGTTGAGCGCTCGTTTCTGTATGGAGTGGAGTAAGGGGAACCGGCCCAATTCAGCCCTGCAAGCGCTATTTGCTGCACTCCTGTGAACCTGCAGGAGGTGTTTACAAAATTCCAAATGGAAAATTTCTATGGGGCTTTGATCCCATTTTTTATAATCAGGGTTCATAAGGGGACCCCAGACTTCACTACCATACAGAAGGATTGGCTTTATTATGCTGTCTAAAATTTTTAGCCAAATTTTTATTGGTGGTTTAATTTTGTATAGCCGATTCTTTATTGCATAAAAAGCCCTGCGCGCTTTATCTCTTAATGCATTTATAGCCAGGTTGAAGTTCCCAGACGCACTGATTTTTAGACCCAGGTAATTGTAGCTGGTGCTGTGCTCCAGGATGTTGTTTCCCAGGGTGAAGTGGTACCTGTTTCCCTGAGATCTGGCTTTCTTCTGGAATACCATAACTCTGGTCTTGTCCAGGTTTACTGTCAGTGCCCATTTCTGACAGTACTGCTCTAGCAGTGCCAGGCTCTGCTGCAGCCCCTGCTCTGTGGGTGACAGCAGGACCAGGTCATCTGCATAGAGCAGGAATTTGATTTCTTTGTCGTGAAGAGTGAGGCCAGGGGCTGCCGACTGCTCCAACACTGTGGCCAGCTCGTTGATATAGATGTTGAACAGTGTTGGGCTCAGACTGCAACCCTGTCTCACTCCACGCCCTTGGGTGAAAAACCCTGTTCTTTGGTTTCCAGTTTTGACACCACACTTATTCTCTGTATACATTGACTTAATGATGTCATAAATTTTACCCCCTACACCGCTTTCAAGAATTCTAAGGAATAGACCTGGATGCCAAATTGAGTCGAATGCTTTTTTAAAATCTATAAAACAAGCAAAGATTTTCCCTTTATTTTTTTGGTGTACATGTTTGTTTATTAGGGTGTGTAGGGTGTAAACATGGTCAGAGGTGCGGTAATTTGGTAAAAATCCAATCTGACTCTTACTCAAGACATTGTGTTCGGTAAGGAAGGCCAGTATCCGGGCGTTAATGATACTGCAGAACACCTTCCCCAGATTATTGCTCACACAGATGCCTCGGTAATTATTGGGGTCGAATTTGTCTCCACTTTTGTGAATTGGTGTTATTAGCCCTTGGTTCCAGATGTCAGGGAAACAGCCAGCAGCCAGGATGAGGTTGAATAATTTGAGCAGGGCCTCCTGCATCCTGGGGCTGCTGTGTTTCAGCATCTCGTTTATGATGCTGTCAGGCCCGCAGGCTTTCCTGGGCTTGAGGGCTTGGAGCTTCTCTTTTAGCTCTGGTCCTGTTATTGGGAAGTCCAGTGGGTTCTGATTGTCCTTGATTATGGTTTCCAATTCGTTTAGTTTTTTTAAAATAGAATTTTGGTCTGGATTTAATTCATTTTCATCTAATTCTTGATAAAGTTTATCAAAGTAATTTTTCCAAATGTTACCATTTTTGATTACCAATTCATGATTCGTTTTGGATGTGTTTAATTTGTTCCATAGTTCCCAAAAGGAATTTTGCTCTATGGATTCTTCAATTTGGGATAATTGTTTGGACACGTGTTCTTCTCTTTTTTTATTGAGAAGGTGTTTGTATTGTTTCAGAGCCTTGCAGTAGCTGAGTCTCAGTTCGATATTGTTTGGCTCTCTGTGTTTCTGGTTTGACAATTTTCTTAATTCTTTTCTGTTTGTTTTACACTCAATGTCAAACCATTTTTCATTTGATTTCTTTTAGAATTAGTTTTTTCTTGTTTGTTTTCTTGAGTTTTGATTTTGTTGCTGTTGTTTCAATATAAAATTCATTTCTTTGATGGCCGAATTGATTCCATTTTTGTCTAATTTAAAAATTTAGTTAGAAAGCTGTTTAGCATACTTTCTATTTCTGCACTATAAATTGTTTGTTTATATTCCTCAGCACTGCTTTGTGTCCACTTATAGGCTGGTTTAAGACCGTATAATTTGGCGGGTGGGGTCGGGTTTGAATTATTTAGTTTTGGGTTTGTTTTAGATACAGGACTGTTTGGCAGTGGTCTGATAGGGGTTTGTTGCCGGACTATAAATGCATTAATAGATTCTGGGTCCATGTCTGTGATAGCGTAGTCTACCACACTATTTCCTAAAGCAGAGCTGTATGTATATCTGCCCTGAGAATCCCTCTGATCCTGCCGTTAACGATGTACAGACCCAGGCCTTTACAGATATGCAGGACCTGCTTCCCACTCTTGTTCACCACACTGTCAAAACTATTCCTCTGTGTGGTGATGGGTGTGTGGTACAAAGAGGTCTGCTGTCCAATTACATGGCTGTTCCCCTCTGTGCTGATGTAGTCGACCTCTCTGCCGGTCCTGGCCTTGAGATCTCCACACAGCAGCACAGAGCCCAGGGATTGAAAATGGCTAATTTCTGATTGTAAATTTTGGAAGCACCCCTCTCGGTGGTAGGGGGAGTCAATTGGTGGCATGTAAACTGCGCACAGGAATGTGTCAGATTGGGATTGGATGATTTTTTTTCCAATTTTGAGCCATAAATGTGTCTCTCCTCTTTTAATGGGAGAGACAGTGTTTTTAAGTTCCTCTTTGTACCACACAATGATGCCCCCCGAGTCCCTGCCACGTTTGATGTGGGGGTTCTTTAGGAGGGGACTATCAGTTCCCTGTATCCATTGGGACAGTGTGTGGACACGTCCAAGACGACTCCATGTTTCATGGAGGATTATTACCTCCATGTTATTTATACTATTTACAAAGTCTGGGTCTGTGCTCTTCATTCCAAAGGTTGAGGAGCACAGACCCTGGATATTCCAGCTACTTATTCTCTCTCTCTCTCTCTCTCTCTCTCTCTCTCTCTCTCTCTCTCTCTCTCTCTCTCTCGTGGAGGATTGTGGGATCGCTGGAGCCTGTGAGGAGTTTGAGGAAGCGTAGGGTAGGAGTGTCGTTTGGTTTTGCGTTTTTGCTTTTTGTTTTACTTTAGTTTAACTTTAACGTTTGGTTGTTTAAATTAATTTGGTGTGTGAGCGTGCGTGTGTGAGAGTGAGTGCGTGTGTGCTGGGGTTTGTGCTGACAGCTCGTCAGCTGAGCCCCGGCGATGAGCTCTCATTCCCAGGGAATGAGAGATTTGACCCGCCGGTCGGTGGAGGATTGCTTGTAGTTGAAGGGGACAGGATCGTTTCTGCGTCCCGGATGAATAAAGGGCTTGTAATCTTTTTTAAAGATACGCAGGATGTGGATAAACTTGTGCAGCAAGGTTTTGTAGTGCAAGGGAGTTTAGTGCACGTATCGCCCCTTGCAACACCCTTTGCAAAAGTGATTTTATCAAATGTCCCCCCGTTTTTAAAGAATGAATTGCTGGAAAGGGAGCTGAGTAGGTATGGGAAAATCTGCTCCCCAATAAAGTCTATTCCCCTGGGTTGTAAAAATCCACAGTTACACCATATTATGTCTTTTAGGAGACAAGTGTATATTTTATTAAACAACCCCGGTTTTGAAATAAATGTTGCCTGGACTTTCACTTACACCATGCGCTGCTTCAAGTGCGGAGTCCAGGGGCATCAGAGGAAAAATTGCCCGATGAGAGCAGGTGAAACAGGGCAGGAGAAACAGGGTGAGGCTGACAGGGGTCAGGGAGCACAGGAGGAAGAGCAGCAGCGGGAAAGGGAGAACAATGAGCCTGGAGCCCCGGTAAACGAGGAAGACAGTGAAGAAAATGAGTTTACTGTGGTAAATAGGGGAAAAGGAAAAAAAAGAAATAAATGAAAACAAAGAGGGAAAAAAGAGACATAGAGCTGGAACGGAGCTCTGAGGCGGTCTCTCCAGATCACAGGCTCTCTCTGCCCGCCCGCCCTGAAGGAGCGGCGGTGCTGAGATTAAGACTGCTGGAGAACCGGGGTCTGGGAGTGGGGGCTGTAGTGCAACGGGGAGAAGTCCCCTGCTGCAGAAGCTCCCAACTCGGACTCGGAGGGAGAGACTCCGGCTCTGGGTCTCAGCCTGGAGCGGCGGTCCCCTCTTCTCGGAGGAGGTGGAGCACAGCGCCGAGTCGCAACTCGACGCTGTTGCGATACCCTCTCCCCAGACTCGCAAGAAAGCTGCAGAGAAGCTGGGTGTAGCGGCAGAGAAAATAAAAACGTCAAAGTAAATGTGAAAGTGAGGAGGAGAATGAGATGGATGAGGAAGACGGAGGTGATGTATCTGACTCCTCGGTGCTTTCCGAGATCCCTGACAGTCAAACCCCAAAGGAAAAACTATATTCGGTAGAAGAGATAAATAACTTTTTAAACACGACCAAGGCAAAACGTAATGTTGATATAAAGCAATTCTTTCCCAATCTTAAACTGTTTCTGTACTCTGCTAGTGTGGCTTTTAGAAAAGCCACTTTAAGAGAAATCGACCAGCCAAAGCGGTACAGACTTAAAAAATATGTACAAGTAGTCAGGAAAATGATCAATACAACAACTAAGGAGGTTTAAAATGGCTCAGTTTTATTGCAATTGTATACTTTTTGTTGTCGGTTTTCTTGTAATAGTTTTAAATAATTTTACTATTATGAAGGGGTTCAATTTTATCTCTCTTAATGTAAACGGCTGCAGACAGGATTTTAGAAGAGCACAAGTCTTTGGTTTTTTAGAACAGAAGAGGGCGGGATCGTTTTTTTACAAGAAACACATACAGATGAAGGGAATACTGTTGAATGGGAGGCGAAATGGGGAGGGCAGTGTGTGATGAGCCATGCCTCTAATAACAGCGCTGGGGTGGCTGTGCTTTTTAGATCGGGGTTAGGAGCAGATATTTTAGAAGTAAGAGAGATTATTAAAGGAAGGCTTTTAATAGTAAGAGCTAAGGTGAGGGGGGCTACTTTTAACTTAATAAATGTTTATGCCCCTAATATAGGGAGAGATAGGATGGTGTTTTTAAATATTTTAAAACAGACTATCTTAACAGTTAATGATGAAGACTTTTTATTAGTGGAGGGTGATTTTAATTGCACAGTGAATTTTAATATAGACAGAAACAGTATAGAACCGCATCCTCCTTCTGCGACCGAATTAGCTGCAATTTTAAAGTTCAGTGGCTTGGTTGACATTTGGAGGTGTTTGCATCCCACCACTCGCCAGTACACATGGTCACATCACATTTCACAGTACATAGTTAGAGCACGATTAGACAGGATTTATACATTTAAACATCAACTTAATATATTCACAAAAGCCAGTATAATACCAACCAGCCTGTCAGACCATCACTGTGTGCAGAGTACTGTTACACTACCTAAGGAAACACATACCACACCTTTTGGCATTTTAATACTAAACTATTACAAGATTTCAAATTTGTGCAACAATTTAGAGATTTCTGGAAAATTTGGAGAACACAAAAAGATCAGTACAGAGATCTGAGGCAGTGGTGGGATATTGGTAAGGTACAAATCAAAGTTTTTGTCAAAAGTATACCTCTGGTGCAACCAAGTCACTGAACGCAGCTGTGAGAGAGCTGGAAAGAGATATTCTTAAAATTGAAAGCCAGGCTGAACAGAGCACAGTGGCACAGGAGACCTTATGGAGCAGAGACAAGCCTTGGGCAGCCTGTTGGAGGAGAAGGTGCGGGGGGCACAGGTGCGATCAAGATTTATCGAGCTAAGGGACATGGATGCCCCCACCAGCTTCTTCTTCAGCCTGGAGAAGAAGAAAGCAAGCGGCAAGCAGATGCACTGTGTCCGGCTGCCCTGTGGGAGAGAGCTGCTGGAGCAGGAGCAGATCAAAGAGGCGGCGGTGCAGTTTTATACTGGACTGTTTTCCAGTGAGCCTTGCAGTCAAAATGACAGGGACTCAATGCTGCAGGGCTTGCCAACCCTGAGCGAGGAGGAGAAGAGGAGTCTGGAAGGCAATATCACTCTCCAGGAACTGACCACGGCAGTTAAGCAGATGGCCAGCAGGAAGGCCCCAGGGATTGATGGTCTGCAAGCAGAGTTTTTCCAATACTTTTGGAAGGAACTGGGACCAGATCTGCTGCTGGTGCTGAAGGAGAGTTTGAGAGATGGAGAGCTGCCGCTTAGCTGCCGCAGAGCTGTACTGACTATGCTGCCTAAGAAAGGAGACCTGTGCCAACTAAAAAACTGGAGACCAGTCAACATGAGTCAACATGTAGCTTCTGTCTTCTTGAGTGAAGTCTGCTATTCCCTAAAGGCATGTGACATTTTGGTCTTTGATCACGGTAACCCAAGGAGGCTGTGTGGTCCAGTGGTTAAAGAAAAGGGTTTGTAACCAGGAGGTCCCCGGTTCAAATCCCACCTCAGCCACTGACTCATTGTGTGACCCTGAGCAAGTCACTTAACCTCCTTCTTTCGGGTGAGACGTAGTTGTAAGTGACTCTGCAGCTGATGCATAGTTCACACACCCTAGTCTCTGTAAGTTGCCTTGGATAAAGGCGTCTGCTAAATAAACAAATAATAATAATAATAATTTTATGTGCCGATTTAAAAAAATTTTCAAAATGTCTGGCGATAAGACTGAGAGAAGTATTGAACAGTATAATACACTCGGACCAGACTTACTGTGTGCCAGGACGGTCAATATTTGATGATATATTTTTAATTAGAGATTTTTAAACTTGTACTCAGATGGGTGATTTTAATGTGGGACTGGTCTCCTTAGACCAGGAGAAAGCTTTCGATCGGGTCGACCACCATTACCTGTTTACAACACTGGAGGCCTTTGGGTTTGGCCCCAAGTTCATTAACTATGTTAAAATTTTGTACAGTAATGTTTTTAGTATTTTAAAAATTAATGGGGGTCTGAGTCGGCCTTTCCCGGTGTGCAGGGCATCAGGCAGGGCTGCTCCCTGTCTGGCATGCTGTACTCCCTCTCCATTGAGCCCCTGCTGGTTCTGCTGAGGAGCAGGCTGTCGGGATGGGTGGTGCCTTGTTCTGCCCCTGCTGTGGCAGTAAAGGTGTCCGCTTATGCTGATGACATTAATGTGTTTATTTGCAGCAACCAAGATGTCCAGCTATTACAGCAGAGCCTAGAGACATTTCAAGGCGTCATCAGCAAAAATAAACTGGGCAAAATGTGACACGTTCTTGTCAGGTAGCTGGAAGGAGGGGGCCCTCCTGTTCTGCCACAGACATTGAGGTGGGAGAGAACAGGACTAAAAATATTAGGTGTCTTTCTGGGAACTAAAACATACATGGATATGAACTGGGAAAGTCTTGTGGACAAAGTGAGAGGGCGGCTTCAGTGTTGGCGGGGCTGCTCTCTCGGTTGTCCTTCAGGGGAGGGTTCTTGTAATTAATAACCTGGCTGCCTCTATGCTTTGGCATAGGCTGATGTGCCTGGACCCTCCTCAAGGGCTGATTAATGAAATTCAAAAGATATTTGTAGAGTTCTTCTGGGGTGGGAGGCACTGGCTGAAGCCAGCCGTGTTGTATCTCCCTCGAGAGGAGGGGGGCAAGGGCTGGTCAGCATTGCCAGCAGGGTAGCGGCTTTCAGGCTGATGACAGTTCAGAGGCTCCTGTACGCCGGGAGGAGGCTCACTGGAGGAAAGTGGCCATTTTTTCATCAATAAAGTGGGGGCCTAGGGTTAGGAAAATATTTGTTTTAACTGACCATGACATCCTGAACAGTTCTGGTCTGCCTGCTTTTTATCTTAATATTTTTAAAATGTGGACGACTCTTAAAGTGAAAAGAGAGGAGGAGGATTTGACAGGGCAGAAACTGATGCAGGAACCTCTTTTCTTCAACTCTCTGTTCCCGCACCATGTCTCAGGTCAGAGGCATTGTGTGCCAGGTTTGCGAGGGCAGGGGTGACCAGACTGGCCCATTTAATGTTACCTGGGAATTCTCGCTGGCTCAGTGCTGCTGAACTGGGTGGCAGGCTGGGCTGGCGAAGTGAGAGACAGGTTGAAAAGTTATTAGATAGTGTCAGGGTCTGTCTCTCTCCAGGGCTCAGGGAGGTCCTGGGGAGGAGATGGCAAAAGGACAAGAGGAGGATCAGGACTCTGATTTCCCAGTGCTGCTTGTGTCTCCCCAAGTAGGTGAGGAAGAAGAGGAGAAACAGCAGGAGTATGGCAAGCTGTTAAAAATTGATAAAGTTATTAACAGAGTCTTCCACTGCCTAGAAAGCAAAGAGCTATATTTTTTAGTGTTAAAAATATTTTTATAAAGAACTAAAAGGAATGGTGGACTCCAAGTGGAGGGACAGTCTCTCTGTGAAGGAGGAGACTGCCCCGGTGTGGAGAGTTCTGTACAAGCCGCCACTTGACAAGAGAACTGGGGACTTGCAGTGGAGGCTTCTCCACTGCATTTTAGCAACGGGGAGGTTCTTGCACAGAGTAGACCTGAATGTCAGCCCTGTGTGCAGTTTCTGTGGGCAGGAGGAGACAGTGGTTCACGCGTACAGTGAGTGTGAGAGACTGCGGCCGCTGTTTCAACTCCTCACGGAGCTGCTGCAGGGGCTGGGAGTAAACTGTTTTTTATTTTTGGAACTCCTTATAGTTTTAAAGAAAAGGCAAAGTGTGTTTTAATTAATTTTATTACTGGCCAAGCTAAACTGGCCATTTTAAAAAGTAGGAAAAGTAGGCTGTCTGGAACAGGGATAGCTGATGTAGTCAGGCTGTTCAGGGTGCTGGTGGTCAGCAGATTAAAGGTGGATTTCGCCTATTTTAGCTTTCAGAAGATGGTGTGTGGGAGATATACTGTGCTCTGTAGAGGAGGGGAGCTCGCTGTGCTGCTGTAAAGCAATTTTTTAACTGTTTTAACAAGAGTACAGTGTATGTTTTTATGTTATTTATTTATTTATTTTTTAGATGCTGAGTTAGTTTTTATCAAACCCACACTCAGTACAATTATAAATTTATAAATTTGTACTTTTGTTTTTTTTGTGATTATTACATAGAATAAAGGACTTTTAAAAGTCAAAAGTCTCTCTCTCTCTCTCTCTCTCTCTCTCTCTCTCTCTCTCTCTCTCTCTCTCTCTCTCTCTCAGCAGTGACCCCCTCTAGTGACGTAACAGGTTTTTAGCGCGAGCGAGGATGCTTCTGGTAGTAAGTATTCTAAATACTGTAGCACAGCAGATTTGAAAAAAGAAAATATGTATTTTCAAAACCAAATGCAAAACCCTTTTTCACTATCTAAGTAGCCTACTCAATGGCGTAACTAGATTATATAAACGGGTGGGGGTTGTGATTATCAGGAAAGATTTCGACAAATGTATCCAGGTCCAACCTTTGCGCTCTGTGATATTCGATGTTAATTATTCACTGAGTCATTGTATCGCGCAGGTACGTTTTAATAGGTTTTACAACATGCAGCGCTTGACACAGAGGATTGTCACTCCCTTACAGTTTGACCCAACCACCTAAATATGTTTAATTCGAGCCCTGCCTTTAAAATGATTGTTTTTTTTTACCTGTAAGTGACCTCAACATCTTTCTATAAAACAACACTGTATAACCTTTCCAGTACAAGAAAAGTACATGATATCTCAAAATGGAGATAGGGAGCTGTGATAGAGAGAGAAAGGATCGATGCTGTAAATCTCCCTCCCGATTAGAAAGGGCGCTGTGTAAGGGGGAAGGTATGCTGCCTCCTAGATCTGCCACCTCGGTGGTAGGTGGAAACCGGAAGGTGACCATATTAGGAGGGGCGCGTAGCTGTAAGTACTCAGGACGATTCCATTGCAGTCAGCTGCAGCCCTCTATTGGAGAAACCAGGCGACGCGTTGATTGCAGGGAGGAGTTTGCTGGGTACAAAGGGGAAGCAGCTACGTCAAAACCTCCCCTTGCGCTGAGTTAAATAAAGCGATCGGCCGGAGCCGATGTTTGTTTTTTGTGATCACGTGTTTTGTTTTTGTGTGTTAACAGAGGAGCAGGAGGACGGGAGGCTGTAGCCAACGAGCCAGCACATACCCCAGAGCACGCCCCTCATCACACAGCACTTCACAGCACAGCACACGCACCATTGTGGAGAGAAGTGGCCCAGTATGCTCTTACATGCTTTCCCCCCATTCCCCCCAGGAGAATCTGGTTCTCCTCGATAAGCCAACTCCTCCACGGCCGGCTGTGGCAAATCCCATTACCCGGGATCTCCTCAGCCAGGCGAGGGGCACTCTTTGGCACCCGGACCCGGGCAGACTCCAGTTATGGGTCTGGCCCCTGAGCGGGACTGCTTGTCAGCCCTAGGGCTGTCGGACGCAGTGGTGTCTACAATCCAAAATGCTAAGGCTCCCTCCACTAGGTCATTATACACCTAAAAGTGGCGTCTGGTCAGAGGCCATGACCCCTGCAATTGCCCTATGGCAGTAATTTTGCTTTTCTTGCAACAATTCCTGGAGGAGGGCAGACCCCCCTCTACGTTGAAGGTATATTTGGCAGCGAAATCAGCATGCCATATACCAATTGACTCAGTGCCCCCAGGCGACCCGTTTTTTGAAGGGTGCTCGGAGGCTACGCCCTCCTAGAAAGGATGTCCTTCCTGAGTGGAGCCTGGATGTTGTATTGGAGGCTCTCGGTAAGGCCCCCTTTGGCCATTCCATAGAGCTGAAGTTTCTCCCTATGAAGCCTTTTTACTGGCCATTACCTCTGCTAAGAGGGTTAATGAGCTGCAGGCTCTGGCAGTGGACAGATGGTGGTAACAGCGTGGCGTTACGTACGAACCTGGTGTTTCTCCCTAAGGTGATTACGGATTACAGCTGGGTTACTCCACATACTTTTACCAGATTCTACCAATTGAATGTTGTGGATTCTGCAGTGCCGTCCCTAGGCACTAAGGTCCTTGAGGTCGCACATTCAAGCCATTTTCTGTCTTTTAGCTCAGCTAACCGGTGATGGAGACGTCCCTCTTCTGTCGTCCGCTCACGCTCCCTCGCGACAGCTTTGGTATAATATCCCAAAAGTGCATTGGTGGTCGTCTTCTCTTTCAGGGAACCGAGGTTACTAAACGTTCTTTAGCCTACTTTGAGAACTAATAACAAAATAATTGATTAATTTGTGGTTAAATATAACCATGTCTTTTCGTTGGCTTATTTAAGCCAGAGTTGTTGTTTTTTTTCTTCTTAAAACACAATTAACATTGTGAAATAATAATTGCTAAAAGCAATTAAGGAGTTCCAAAAGCATTACAGAAATGTGTGTGGGTTTCTTTGTGTGTGTTTTTTATTGTGTGTGTTGCCTGTCTGTCCTGCTGGTTTTTGTTCCAACCACTGAGCTGCTCTCAATTAATCCATTGAACCCTTTAATTGAAGTCATAATAATTTGCTTAATTTGACTTTTTAAATTGTGTAACTTATAAAACGTTGGGAGAATTCAAGTTCCTTTACACAGCTCTGATTAGGCAAATTATTATTTGTTCAATTAAGGGTTCAATGAAGTAACTGAGAGCAGCTCAGTGGTTTGTAACAAAAACCAGCAGGGCAGGCAGGCAGGCAGGCAGGCAGGCAGGCAGACGTAGGGTGGGAGGGTACTCCAGGACCAGGGTTGAGAGCCACTGGTAGGCTGCATAGTGAAATTTGAAATTGTCTGGAACTCCTCATAGTGTTTTACAAACCTTGTTCTCCTCGTTCCTTCTCCCTCGCAGGGTCGCTGCACTTCGTGGATCGGCATTGGACAGACCTGATCCAGCGGGTCACGGTAGTGTCGAACGTCTGTGACTACCTGCTTGAGGATCGCTTGCTGATCCAAGAGCAGTGCGACAACATTCTCGCGTTGAAGCCCGCCAGCGTTCTAATGAGGAAGCTGTTCGAAGAGAAAGACAGGTTTTTGGAAATCTTAAAAAAAACTGCATCCTCCTCTCATCAACGACCTGGAAAAAAATAAGAAATAAAAACACACACACACAAGCATGCACACACGCACGCAACATATTGGCAATAACTTTCTAATTAATTGACAATGCATTACAAATTAATTGCCAATACATTTACAGTACATTGCCAATGTATTAATAATGACAGTATTAAACAACGGTACATTAATAATCAATTTGCAATATTATTTCAATGTATTAACATGAAAGCAAATTTCCAATACAATATTAATGTAATATTCATTAATAATATACTAATATAATATATTCAAACCAGTACCTACAAATATTTGTACGTTTATGGTTTGGTCATTATACTAAAGTTGCTATAAACATTTTTTCAACACTGTTCAAATTTTTGCTAATTTCAAGTCCCTTTTTTTCACTGCGATTGTATGGATACTGAAAGAGCAGGGAACTGTCTGCCTTCACTAGGTTTCACTGGCCTACACTGACCCTGAGCTGTTCTGAGCTCTCAGTGTCTGTGCTGCACTGTCCTGAGCTCTCAGTGTCTGTGCTGCACTGTCCTGAGCTCTCAGTGTCTGTGCTGCACTGTCCTGAGCCCTCAGTGTCTGTGCTGCACTGTCCTAAGCTCTCGGTGTCTGTGCTGCGCTGTCCTGAGCTCTCGGTGTCTGTGCTGCACTGTCCTGAGCTCTCGGTGTCTGTGCTGCGCTGTCCTGAGCTCTCGGTGTCTGTGCTGCACTGTCCTGAGCTCTCAGTGTCTGTGCTGCACTGTCCTGAGCCCTCAGTGTCTGTGCTGCACTGTCCTAAGCTCTCGGTGTCTGTGCTGCGCTGTCCTGAGCTCTCGGTGTCTGTGCTGCACTGTCCTGAGCTCTCGGTGTCTGTGCTGCACTGTCCTGAGCTCTTGGTGTCTGTGCTGTACTATCCTGAGCTCTCGGTGTCTGTGCTGTACTATCCTGAGCTCTCACTGTCTGTGCTAACAGTTGATGTTCAAAGCAAGGCAAACCATTTTATTTAATCTCACAAACCCCTAAAACCACCCCCCTGGCTACGCCACTGCTGAGGAACACTGCTGCCATCCTGTGACTCCCTTTCCCTTTCTTAACTTCAGTTAAACCTTTTAAAGGCAAAAACATTTATTTTCCAGAGCATATAAACAACACATCTAAATGGAGCCACCTCGACAGCAATAGTGTGGCGAGATGGCAAGAAAGGGTCAACTGGCAGCAAGCTTGAACAAGTACGAAGGAGTGGAGAGGGAAATCAGAGCATTTGAGTTGAGCTGCAATTCCGCAATTCCACAACATCTTGAGCAGCATCTTCAAAATCTGTTATATATACTGTATATATATATATATATATATATATATATATATATATATATATATATATATATATATATATATATATATATATATATATATATATATATATCATGGATATCATAACTAACTTAATGATGATTATTAGACCAATAATCAAAATACTAATTACAATCTCAGGATGGTAAAGGTGTCATTATCTATGCGCAAGGCTAAGATTCACAAACATTGAATAATTTGAACAATAAAATTAATTTCTGTCAACTGGTCCAAACAAAAGTTTTAACATACATTGTATATAAATATATACATATACTTGCAGATACTTTTATATTCGGTTTAGTTTGTTTTTTGTGAATACAGCAGAGGTAATCCTGCCACATAAATAAGAACTATGGTCGCAAAGTGATTTTTAAAACTCAGTTAGCTTTCAATAGGTTTATATGAAATGAGGCACGTATCCATTTGTTCAACTTTTAAAAACAGTGATTTGGTTAATGGAATCTGGCTTTTAAACACTTTGCAAGCCAGTTTTTATTTGGGCTCTTTTAAAAATCAGGCCGATAATGTTGATGTTGTGAACACACTGCAGGACATCTCAAAAGTAATAGTTTGGTGTTTGGACAATGCAGTTACAATAGATTTCCGTCATTGTTACAGCTGTTTAGCCTCTGGTGTGTTTCATCTGCCTCTGCTTCAAACCATATTCGCACTGCGCCTGCGCTACAATATCACTGTACCAGAGTGCTATGGATTCTGTACTTCGGAGCTGTCAAAAAATATAGTAAAGTACTATAGAAGTATATGAAAATGTTATAGAATTATCATCCACCTAGCCATGAAAGTATTTCGCCAACTGTGGCAGGGATTTTGAGAAGCTGTTGACGTGAAGCGGTGACTCATTGCAGCCAATTGACAGAGGGACCTTTGAATTGTGCACGGGAAACTGAAAAGTAATATTGTTTCAGTATCAGAGTGCCCTCAGTGTGGAGAGAGACCTGACTGCCTGATGTTTAAAACAATAAGGGTGAGCAGTTTTCTGTACAATCTTTGGTCAGGAATTCATTGTAAAATGTAAAAACTTCTGTTTTTAAGATCTGTTAATGAGATGTGTTGTGTTTAGCAAAATGGATATCCAGTAGCATATAGAAAAAACAACAAAAAAAGAAGATGTAACTACCACATGACGAAGCTGTTGCGTTGCAATGTGCAGTTAAAACTATGGCTAAATTGGTAAACAAAAAAACAGGCTAACCGTAGATAGACAGCTTTGGGCATTGTTAATGCGATTGAGAAACATGGAAGTACAAATTCATACGAAAACAGACTAAATGTGACAGGCAGGGTGATCGATGGCTGCCGGGTGCTTCTCTCACTACTGAAGCATGCAGCATAGATATATGACTGTTTTCTGTTAATCATTACAGAAGATATATATATATATATATATATATATATATATATATATATATATATATATATATATATATATATATATGAGATTAAAAGAGTTTCGAAGGGGTTAGAGACAGCAGGTACAGGGAGTAACCCTGGAAGAGACACAGAACGACCAGGAACTACATTTCCCAACAACGGGGAAAACACACATTGCATGATGGGTAACAGCGGCAGCTTTAAAAAGCTGCTGGAATCAGATAGTGGGGGTGAGAGTGAGAACAGGTGCACACACGAGCCGTAGGACAGGAGAGTACCTAACCAAGACAAAAGTGGGCAGCTGCATTGGGAGCGAGATTGGGATATTAACCAGTGGTAAACCAGAGGAATACAATTTTAGCATTTGTTTCTAAAAGCGGTACAGCGTATTGGGGCACTGCATTGAAGCAACCTTGCGGACTACCATTGTCACCAGTCGGAGACAACAACTGTTTCTACAGCGGGACAGTGCACGGTGGTTCTACCTTGAAACAACACGGCGGACTACACGCTTCCCTGTATTGGAGCAACGCAGAGAACACGGATTGCTGTAGAGTGAGTACGCTGTGTTTTACCTTTGATATGCTGGGAGCTACTGAAGTACGGGACTTGTGTGTATTCAAACAGAGTGCTTAAAGACTGTATCAAAAGCCCACGAACAGGGCAAGTTATTAACCCAGGAGAACTGTGTCCATCTGGAAGTGTTGAACGGTGTAATAATACGCAGGGATGCAAACAGGGTTATTTAAACGAAACACAACTTTATTTTATGTCCAGGAAACAGTGGAACCTGCAACAAAAGAGAGGCGAGAGTTAGAGAACGCTCATTGCTCACTGTTTGATCACCTATACTAATTCTAATCTACACAGCACTGTTATTACTTACCTTAACGAAAGGTTGGCTGGGTGTTGGGGCCGTAATCTTCCGCAACAGACCTCTGGGGCAGTCGGGAGTACAAACCTGTGAGTAGAGGACGGGGACGATCACGACTCCAAAGCGCCATCTGGTGGACGTCCGCGCCCACCTGGAAAAGAGAAAGATACCACACAACCAAGCCAACACCGAAGGAACTTGGATACAACAAGCAACTACTTACCTGAGGGCCTCGATCCACAAAGAAAGTCCTGGACTGTGTTTATTTGAGTTTGTTTATTATTTGTCTTGATAACTGGAACTTCTGTGTGTTCATTTTTATTGAAGATAAGAGAAAAAGGAAAATCATTAAAACAGAAATCTCCTTGGACCTGGGTCTCTGTCACGTTCTTCTGCACCAAAACAGACACCACTTGCGCATCTCATACTTATGTGGACTATACCTGTTCACATTTGGTGTTAGGAGTGGGATGTGCTAAGCCTGTAATATCCATTACAGCACCCACTTGTCTGTTACCTGATTGCAGAAAATGGCTGATCTAGAAGCCCTGGTCCGTGTGATCATGAATGCCACGGTGGCACAACAAGGCGCCATGGTGGTACAACAGAACGCCACGGCTGCACAGCAGAACCTCGCAGCCGTACAACAGGAAACCAACCGGTTGCAGAATGAGCAGATACAGGAAGCAAAGAAGGAAAGGCTCGCCATTTTGCAACGGTTGGAAGAACTGGTTAGCACTCCGGCTCCTGCGGCGCCACCGCTTCTATCACGGTCAACGCATGTACTGAATAAGATGACCAACGGCGATGACATTGAAGCATATCTTCTAGCCTTCGAAAGGACCGCGACTAGAGAAGGATGGCCACAGGTGCAGTGGGCCGGTATATTATCGACCTTTTTAATTGGAGATGCCCAGAAAGCATACTTTGATTTGGCCACCGAGAAGGCCAACAATTACGATGTACTTAAGGCTGAAATCCTGGCTCGGGCCGGGATTACTACCGCCCTCCGGGCACAAAAGTACCACAGCTGGAGCTACAGCGGGTCCCTACCTCCCAGGTCTCAGCTGTTCGATCTGGTCCACCTGGCCAATAGATGGTTAAAACCCAAAGTGAATGACAGTCACAAGGTCGTGGAATGGTTGGTGATGGATCGTTATCTCCGAGTGCTACCCCCAACGATGAGGAAATGGGTTGGCCAGGGGAACCCTAGCACATTGGACGACTTCATTGCCTTAGTAGAGCGCCAACTAGCGGCTGAAGAGCTAGTGCGCCCTGGGGCTTCGGGTCATAGAGTGACGACAAGACCAGTCAGTTGGAAACCTCGGGTCCTAGACCAGAGGAGTAAGCCACAGTCAACGGAAATGAAGAGCGAAGTACCTGTGGTGAAGGGACAGGGGTCAACCGCAGCCGGGAGGGGATCGATTATTCTTTTATCGCTGTTATAAATGTAATCAAGTGGGTCATATTGCCAGGTTTTGCACACAAGACGAGCCTATGCAGTGTAATATGGGGAATTATTTGGAAGAGGGGGTCTTGGTCTCAGTTCAGCTCCTCCTACATGGCACAAGGCAGCCCCAGCTCAACGGAGGAAGCTGGTAGTCAACGAGGTGCAAAAGCAGGTGGAGAGGATGAGGTGTATAAAGGCCATTTCCCAGGGCAAGCAGGGAGAATGGATGAGATGGGAGAGTGTGGAACAACGCAAGATTGGCTGGCAAGACTTATGGTCAATGGAACAGAGCAGTATCAGTTTCCTTATAAGGTCAACATATGATGTTCTCCCATCACCACAGAACCTAAACCTCTGGGTAGGAGAGGATCCCTCATGTCCTTTGTGTTCATCACCTGCAACATTAAGGCACATTTTGACAGGATGTAAGGTGGCTCTTAGCCAAGGACGGTTTACTTGGCGCCATGACCAGGTGCTGCGATGTTTGGCCTTAGCATTGGAAGACAAGCGTAACATGACCAATAAGTTGCCACCTGTTCCATCAAAACATTACACACAAAAGACAACATTCCTCCGCCCAGGAGAGCAACCACCAAGAAAAGGTGTTAAAACCAATCCTCGCCCAGGACAACTGGAAGCTGCTAGAGACTGGAAAGTGCTGGCAGATGTTGGTCAACGGCTTATTTTTCCACCTGAGATTGCCACCACAAACCTTCGACCAGATATTGTCTTGTGGTCTGGATCAGCACGCCTTGTTCACCTGGTAGAGTTAACAGTGCCATGGGAGGATGCTGTAGATGAGGCGTATGAGAGGAAGAAACTGCGGTATGCTCAACTAGCCACTGAAGCGGAACAGCGAGGATGGAGAGTCTGGGTTTACCCAGTGGAAGTGGGATGTCGAGGATTTGTGGCACACTCTACAACCCGGTTTCTCAGAGATGTCGGATTCAATGGCCAAGAGTTGCGTCGCACAGTGAAGAACTTATCTGAAGCAGCAGAGAGGAGCAGCAACTGGCTGTGGTTGAGACGGAAAGATTCTGGCTGGGGATCTCAAGCACAATAGAAAGAAGGAAAGGCTGATGTACAGGTAAGTAAGCTGGGCTGAGTTGAGTGGGGGACGGAGGGGGGGTGATGCTGGGACGCCAGAATCACCGTCGAGCCCTCTTGAGGTGTCGTGGGCTAGTCGACGAAACACCGAGGATGGAAGGTGCCCACTTGAAGACCCCAGAGATGTACCCTACTTAGCTCAATCCAGACGGTTGTCATGCTGATGCGCTGGGGAGAGCGCACTATGGTTGATCCCCGGAGCCAGCATCGCAGCCGTTGTGTGTGCTGATGCGCTAGGGAGGCAAAATAAGCTGATCCCTGGAGCCAGCATTACACTTCAGCCATCAACACCAGACAGAAGGATATCTACATCATCATATGGAAGGAAGCGCAAATGGATGGAGACACATATGGATCACATTAGTTTACTGTGAAGCTACGTCTTAGTTGGTGCTTATCTTGGCGAGAGCCAAGTTCAAATCAGCATGAAGTTTTAACATCTACTCTCATGTAATGGAAATCATTTAGATATGGATACGTCCAGTGACTGCTGTGAATAGTGCAGCTGGCAACAAGGGAAAGACCTCGTGACAGCCTGGAGAGACAGCTGACTGGAGGAAAGAGACCCCATTGGGGCTGGCAACGGTTAGCTACCCTTGTCGGCAGTATCCAGCTCTGTGTTTACAGGATGCTGGAGACACCCGCCCAAGGCTTCAAAGAAATTAAAGAGAAAAATACCCCTTGAGTCTGCGAGAGCGGGGGCGGAAGATGACTCAACGTTGGACAATACGGTTAAGGACTTAGGAACGGAAACGGATATGAGTATGGAGAGTACTTCACAAAAGACTAGTTCAAGATCTGCAGTTAGCAAAGACATGGAACTCCAGGTTTGTGTCTGCGGCTGGAGCAAGGCGACAATGGTCAGGGGTTTGAAGATTCATCAAGGGAGAATGAAATGCTTGAGGGAGAAGGGACAAGGGCCTCGCATTGATCAGTACTTCTTACGAAGTCAGTCAAGTCAGTCGAATGAAATCCAGCGACAGGAAGCAAACCACAGTTCGCAGGATATCAGCACCCCTGTCATAGATGTGAGGAGGACTTGCATGGACACAGTTAGTGATGAACCTAATGATCCTTGTGAACCCGGTCAGACAAACCAGCGTAAGAGAGAAAAGAACCTCAACGGGCACAAGCCTGGAGTTAAATGGCCAAGAACTTGTGAGAAAACTGCATGGGACACAGTAAACACAGATCTCTGCTTTGCATTGGAAAGGTTAAGTGGAACAGTTGAAAAGAAACTGGATAAATTTGGGGACATCATCTACGCATATGGAAGCGAGAGGTTTGGAGTTGAAAAACGGAAAGTACAAACTATTCCTGGAAAGTCTAGACGGCAGCAGGAGATTGAACGCTTAGTTAGAGAAAGGAGACAGCTGAGGAAGCAATGGAGAAGAGCAGAAGAAAGTCAGAAGGAGGGACTCAATCTCTTACAAAGGGTCATAAAAGATAAGCTTGCAACATTGCGCAGAGCTGAGCGCCTACGGAAACGCTACAAAAAGAAGGAGCGTGCGAGAACTAACTTTTATAAAGACCCATTCAAATTTGTAAAGAAGTTATTCACCAGTGAAAAGAATGGCGCACTAAAAGCATCTAAGTTTGAGCTGGAGAGATATTTGGAGGAAACGCATACAGATTCAAAAAGGCAGGAACCTATGTCAATTCCTTCAGACATCCCACCTATCAATCCACCAGAATACCAAATGGAGGACTGTGCACCTAAGTGGAAAGAAGTAGAGCAAGCTGTGAAAAAAGCAAGGGCTTCATCATCTCCAGGGCCTAATGGAGTTCCGTACAGAGTGTACAAGAGTGCTTCAGGAGTTCTACGAATCCTGTGGAAACTGATGAAAGTAGCATGGGAAAAACAGGTTGTACCAAGAGCATGGCGGCGAGCAGGTGGAGTCTTTATACCTAAAGAAAAAGATTCTAGCAGCATCAGTCAGTTTCGCCCTATTTCCCTATTAAACGTAGAAGGCAAGATTTTCTTCAGCATTATTGCTCAGAGATTGTCAACTTACCTATTAAAGAACTGCTTCATTGACACTTCAATACAAAAAGCGGGCATTCCAGGTTTCCCAGGATGCTTAGAACACATCAATGTGATCTGGCAACAAATTCAATCAGCTAAAAAGGAGAGGAAGGAGCTCCATGTGACATTCCTGGATTTGGCTAATGCATATGGTTCAGTGCCACATGAACTTTTTTGGGCAGCATTTGATTTTTTCAGTGTACCAATGACAATAACAAATCTAGTGAAAGCCTACTTTGGAGATTTGCAATTTAGTTTTTCAACTTCAGAATTCAGCACTACATGGCAATGCCTAGAAGTTGGAATAATGGCAGGATGCACCATTTCTCCACTGGCTTTTACCATGGCAATGGAAGTAATCATTAGGGCATCAAAATGGGTAGTGGGAGGAGAGCTTGGCTTCTGGAATACGACTACCACCAATTTGAGCATACATGGATGACATGACAACCATGACTACAACAGTAGCCTGCACTAATCGGTTATTGGGCAAATTAACCAATAACATTGAATGGGCACGAATGCAATTCAAGCCCACTAAATCAAGGAGCATCTCTATAATTAAAGGTAAAGTAGTAGATAAAACGTTCTTCATTAATGGTGAGGCAATACCAACAGTGTCTGAGAAGCCAGTGAAGAGCCTTGGGAGATGGTACGACGGGGATCTAAAGGACACAGTTTGTGTGGGAGAAGTTAGACAACAAGCTGTGGAAGGGTTGAAGAGCATAGACAGCAGCGCTTTACCAGGCAAACTAAAACTCTGGTGCTTTCAGTTTGGCCTACTGCCAAGGTTGCTGTGGCCACTGACTGTGTACGAGGTTTCTTTGACAACAGTAGAGAAGCTGGAAGCTTTAATCAGTTCACACATAAGGAAATGGTTGGGAGTTCCACGCTGCCTCAGCAGAGTGGGACTTTATGGTAAAGGAATACTGCAGCTACCTGTCTCCGCTCTAACCGAGGAGTTTAAGTGCGCCAAGGTCCGACTAGAAATGACATTAGTAGAGTCACGCGACAAATGCGTAAGGGAGGCAGCACCTGTGTTGAAAACTGGAAGAAAGTGGGTGGCAAAGAAAGCTGTGGAGGATGCAAAGGCTGCCCTTCGAATTGGTGATATCATGGGGCAAGTTCAGCATGGAAGAGGGGTCTTGGTCTCAGTTCAGCTCCTCCTACATGGCACAAGGCAGCCCCAGCTCAACGGAGGAAGCTGGTAGTCAACGAGGTGCAAAAGCAGGAGGAGAGGATGAGGTGTATAAAGGCCATTTCCCAGGGCAAGCAGGGAGAATGGATGAGATGGGAGAGTGTGGAACAACGCAAGATTGGCTGGCAAGACTTATGGTCAATGGAACAGAGCAGGATCAGTTTCCTTATAAGGTCAACATATGATGTTCTCCCATCACCACAGAACCTAAACCTCTGGGTAGGAGAGGATCCCTCATGTCCTTTGTGTTCATCACCTGCAACATTAAGGCACATTTTGACAGGATGTAAGGTGGCTCTTAGCCAAGGACGGTTTACTTGGCGCCATGACCAGGTGCTGCGATGTTTGGCCTTAGCATTGGAAGACAAGCGTAACATGACCAATAAGTTGCCACCTGTTCCATCAAAACATTACACACAAAGACAACATTCCTCCGCCCAGGAGAGCAACCACCAAGAAAAGGTGTTAAAACCAATCCTCGCCCAGGACAACTGGAAGCTGCTAGAGACTGGAAAGTGCTGGCAGATGTTGGTCAACGGCTTATTTTTCCACCTGAGATTGCCACCACAAACCTTCGACCAGATATTGTCTTGTGGTCTGGATCAGCACGCCTTGTTCACCTGGTAGAGTTAACAGTGCCATGGGAGGATGCTGTAAATGAGGCGTATGAGAGGAAGAAACTGCGGTATGCTCAACTAGCCACTGAAGCGGAACAGCGAGGATGGAGAGTCTGGGTTTACCCAGTGGAAGTGGGATGTCGAGGATTTGTGGCACACTCTACAACCCGGTTTCTCAGAGATGTCGGATTCAATGGCCAAGAGTTGCGTCGCACAGTGAAGAACTGAAGAATCTGAAGAATCTGAAGCAGCAGAGAGGAGAGGAGCAGCAACTGGCTGTGGTTGAGACGGAAAGATTCTGGCTGGGGATCTCAAGCACAATAGAAAGAAGGAAAGGCTGATGTACAGGTAAGTAAGCTGGGCTGAGTTGAGTGGGGGACGGAGGGGGGTGATGCTGGGACGCCAGAATCACTGTCGAGCCCTCTTGAGGTGTCGTGAGCTAGTCGACGAAACACCGAGGATGGAACGTGCCCACTTGAAGACCCCAGAGATGTACCCTACTTAGCTCAATCCAGACGGTTGTCATGCTGATGCGCTGGGGAGAGCGCACTATGGTTGATCCCCAGAGCCAGCATCGCAGCCGTTGTGTGTGCTGATGCGCTAGGGAGGCAAAATAAGCTGATCCCTGGAGCCAGCATTACACTTCAGCCATCAACACCAGACAGAAGGATATCTACATCATCATATGGAAGGAAGCGCAAATGGATGGAGACACATATGGATCACATTAGTTTACTGTGAAGCTACGTCTTAGTTGGTGCTTATCTTGGCGAGAGCCAAGTTCAAATCAGCATGAAGTTTTAACATCTACTCTCATGTAATGGAAATCATGTGGTAGTATAATAGTTCCTGGGAAACTAGAAAGCCGGGCGCCCTACCTCGCCCCAGTAGAAGTAAATGGATGTGAGGTCATGGCTCTCATTGATACAGGCAGTGCAATTACCTTGGTAGTGTCCAATTTAGTACCTACCTCCCGATTGAATTATGATCTCAGTACAGGGATTATGTGTATACATGGCGATACTAAACCCTACCCCACTGCTCTGGTTGATATAACTTACCAAGACCACGTGTGTAGCATGAGAGTGGGCGTGGTTAAAAGTTTGCCGCACTGAGTAATCCTGGGAAGAGATTATCCCAGGTTTAAAACCCTGGTTGACATTAACGGGAAATTGAGCCATCCCGAGTTAAACACTGAAGTGGGCAATACCACCACTGAGAGTCTATTAACCTTATTTCCCTTTACAGACAGCAGCCTGTTTGAAGGAACAAGATCCAATAAGACTTATAAGTCACGACGACAAAGACTGTTAGAAAAGGGGTACGGACCGCAAGGTGCACCAGTCCTAGTGGGGGAACAAGGGAGAAGGCAAAGGAGAGAAACAGGCACCCAGTGTGCCGCCAGTGATATTATGAATACCACTGAGAAGGAAGTAATGGACATAGGGGAGAGTGACGAACCAGAAAACTGGTATGAACCTTTTCAACCCTCAGCCCGGAATTTCGGAAGGGAACAAGCCCAAGACAGTACCTTAGTAAATATCCGAGACAGGGTTATATCTGTGAATGGGGTGCCAGTAGAGGGTGCTGTTGTGAATCCTAGGGAACACTTCATTATTAAGAATGATTTACTGTATCGTATTACGTTGGTTAATGGCTCACAGGTGGAGCAGCTCTTGGTGCCCCAAGCATATTGTTTGACAGTCTTAAGGTTAGCCCACAATCATTTGTTTGGAGCACATTTAGGTAGTGAAAAAACGTTACAAAGGATTTGCCAACGGTTTTATTGGGTCGGCATTAACAAGATAGTGGAAAACTTTTGTAAATCCTGCCCTAAGTGTCAGAAAGCCAGTCCCCGACCACATTTCAGAGCTCCCCTCCAATCCATGCCTATCATTGAAGTTCCGTTCGAGCGGGTGGCCATGGATTTGATAGGACCCCTAAATAAGTCGGCTCGAGGGCATGAGTATGTTCTCGTAATTGTAGATTACGCTACCAGGTACCCAGAAGCGATTCCCTTACGAAATATGGCTTCTAAAACCATTGCAAAAGAGCTATTTCAAGTGTTTTCGAGAGTAGGGATACCCAAGGAGGTCCTTACAGACCAAGGGACCCCTTTTATGAGTAGATTGATGAAAGAATTGTGCATTATGCTGAAAATTAAACCAATTAGAATGTCAGTTTACCATCCTCAGACGGACGGACTGGTTGAGCGTTTTAATAAAACACTAAAATCTATGCTCCGAAAAGTCATCTCTAAAGATGGGAAGGACTGGAACTTGTTACTACCTTACTTAATGTTTGCTGTTCGGGAAGTGCCCCAGTCTTCTACAGGTTTCTCGCCATTTGAGATACTGTATGGACGCCAACCCCGGGGAATTCTAGACATTGCCAGGGAGACGTGGGAGGAACAGAACACCCTAGGTAAGAATGTAATTGATCACGTCATCCAAATGCAGAACAGGATAGATAGGGTCACACCCATTGTAACTAGTCACCTTCAGCAAGCACAACAACGACAAACACAACAATATAACAAAACAGCGAAATTGCGACAGTTTAATCCAGGTGATCGGGTTATGGTACTAGTGCCCACACCCGAGAGCAAACTGTTCACTCACTGGCAAGGACCATATGAGATCATTGAACAGGTAGGCGAGGTAAACTATAAGGTCCACCAATTCGATAAACGGAAAAAGGAACAGATATATCATATCAACCTGTTAAAACCATGGGTAGACAGAGAAGCATTAACGGTAGAGATCGACTTAACTCACGGTAGCTCAACTCCGTCCATAAACGAAGTACACGTAGGGGAAGAGAATCAAGCAGAATCTATAAATATCGGCTCAGAGTTAGATCCGAACAAAAGAGGAAGTACATCAGATGGTACGGCGTAACCAAGATGTGTTGTCAAAGACGCCCGGCCGAACCAGTGCCATACAACACCACATAATAACCCCACTCGGTGTTAAAGTCACACTTCGACCGTACCGTATACCTGAAGCAAAAAAGATAGACATTAGGAAAGAGATCACCTTGATGCAAGACCTGGACGTAATCGAAGAATCTTACAGTCCATGGAGTAGTCCCATAGTTATGATTGCAAAGCCAAACGGTACATGGCGATTTTGCAATGACTTCCGACAGCTAAATAATGTATCGAAGTTCGATGCATACCCTATGCCCCGGGTAGATGAGCTGATAGAGAAACTTGGAAAGGCAGAATACTTGACCACCCTAGACCTCACCAAGGGATACTGGCAGATCCCGTTAACTCCAGACTCCCGAGAAAAAACGGCGTTTGCTACTCCATGGGGTCTGTTCCAGTATAAAGTGATGCCTTTTGGGCTTCATGGGGCACCCGCAACATTTCAGCGCTTAATGGACAAGGTTTTAAGACCACACGTAGAATATGCCTCGGCCTATATAGATGACATTGTCATATATTCAGAATCGTGGGAAAGTCATGTACAGAAGGTAGAGGCAGTAATTAATAGTTTAAGAGAAGCAGGGTTAACAGCGAACCCAGAGAAATGCTTTGTGGGTTTAAAAGAGGCAAAGTATCTGGGGTATGTAGTAGGGGGAGGCAAAATTAAACCACAGGTTAATAAAATAGACGCAATAAAAAACTGGCCCACCCCGCAGACCAAAAACAAGTGAGAGCATTTTAGGTTTGGCAGGGTATTATGGGAGGTTTGTGCCGGAGTTCTCCACTATTACAGCACCATTATCGGATTTAACAAAAAATCGGCTCCAGTGAAAGTCAAGTGGAGCAAAGCAGCAGAGACAGCATTTCAGACAGTTATAAAAATCTTGTGTAACGAACCAGTGTTAGCGGTGCCAGATTTTTCAAAAATGTTTATTGTTCAGACAGACGCATCGGATGTTGGATTAGGGCAGTCCTGTCACAAATGAAGGATGGAGTGGAACACCCCTGATGTATCTGAGCAGGAAAATGCTGCCGAGAGAGAGGGTATGCTGTGGTGGAGAAAGAGTGCTTGGCAGTGAAGTGGGCGATAGAATCACTTAAGTATTACCTGTTGGGTAGGAAGTTTCTGTTGGTTACGGACCATTCCCCCCTTAAGTGGATGAAAGAGAACAAAGAGCGGAATGCCAGGGTAACAAGGTGGTTTTTAACTTTACAGCCCTACAGGTTTGAAATTGAACATCGCAGGGGTAGTCAAAATGCTAATGCCGATGGTTTGTCGAGGGTACACTGCTGGGGTGATAAAGTCGCTCGAACCAGTAGGTTAGAGCTGAGGAAAGGGATGTATGAGATTAAAAGAGTTTCGAAGGGGTTAGAGACAGCAGGTACAGGGAGTAACCCTGGAAGAGACACAGAACAACCAGGAACTACATTTCCCAACAACGGGGAAAACCCACATTGCATGACGGGTAACAGCGGCAGCTTTAAAAAGCTGCTGGAATCAGATAGTGGAGAGGAGAGTGAGAACAGGTGCACACACGAGCCGTGGGACGGGAGAGTACCTAACCAAGACAAAAGTGGGCAGCTGCATTGGGAGCGAGATTGGGATATTAACCAGTGGTAAACCAGAGGAATACAATTTTAGCATTTGTTTCTAAAAGCGGTACAGCGTATTGGGGCACTGCATTGAAGCAACCTTGCGGACTACCATTGTCACCAGTCCGAGACAACAACTGTTTCTACAGCGGGACAGTGCACGGTGGTTCTACCTTGAAACAACACGGCGGACTACACGCTTCCCTGTATCGGTGCAATGCAGAGAACACGGATTGCTGTAGAGTGAGTACGCTGTGTTTTACTTTTGATATGCTGGGAGCTACTGAAGTACGGGACTTGTGTGTATTCAAACAGAGTGCTTAAAGACTGTATCAAAAGCCCACGAACAGGGCAAGTTATTAACCCAGGAGAACTGTGTCCATCTGGAAGTGTTGAACGGTGTAATAATACGCAGGGACGCAAACAAGGTTATTTAAACGAAGCACAACTTTATTTTATGTCCAGGAAACAGTGGAACCTGCAACAAAAGAGAGGCGAGAGTTAGAGAACGCTCATTGCTCACTGTTTGATCACCTATACTAATTCTAATCTACACAGCACTGTTATTACTTACCTTAACGAAAGGTTGGCTGGGTGTTGGGGCCGTAATCTTCCGCAACAGACCTCCGGGGCAGTCGGGAGTACAAACCTGTGAGTAGAGGACGGGGACGATCACGACTCCAAAGCGCCATCTGTTGGACGTCCGCGCCAACCTGGAAAAGAGAAAGAAACCACAATACCAAGCCAACACCGAAGGAACTTAGATACAACAAGCAACTACTTACCTGAGGGTCTCGATCCACAAAGAAAGTCCTGGACTGTGTTTATTTGAGTTTGTTTATTATTTGTCTTGATAACTGGAACTTCTGTGTGTTCATTTTTATTGAAGATAAGAGAAAAAGGAAAATCATTAAAACAGAAATCTCCTTGGACCTGCGTCACTGTCACGTTCTTCTGCACCAAAACAGACACCACTTGCGCATCTCATACGTGGACTATACCTGTTCACAATATATATATATACAGTACTGTGCAAAAGTTTTAGGCAGGTGTGAAAAAATGCTGTAAAGTAAGAATGCTTTCAAAAATAGACATGTTAATAGTTTATATTTATCAATTAACAAAATGCAAAGTGAGTGAACAGAAGAAAAATCTACATCAAATCCATATTTGGTGTGACCACCCTTTGCCTTCAAAACAGCATCAATTCTTCTTGGTACACTTGCACACAGTTTTTGAAGGAACTCGGCAGGTAGGTTGGCCCAAACATCTTGGAGAACTAACCACAGTTCTTCTGTGGATTTAGGCAGCCTCAGTTGCTTCTCTTTCTTCATGTAATCCCAGATAGACTCGATGATGTTGAGATCAGGGCTCTGTGGGGGCCATACCATCACTTCCAGGACTCCTTGTTCTTCTTTACGCTGAAGATAGTTCTTAATGACTTTCGCTGTATGTTTGGGGTCGTTGTCATGCTGCAGAATAAATTTGGGGCCAATCAGATGCCTCCCTGATGGTATTGCATGATGGATAAGTATCTGCCTGTACTTCTCAGCATTGAGGAGACCATTAATTCTGACCAAATCCCCAACTCCATTTGCAGAAATGCAGCCCCAAACTTGCAAGGAACCTCCACCATGCTTCACTGTTGCCTGCAGGCACTCATTCGTGTACCGCTCTCCAGCCCTTCGGTGAACAAACTGCCTTCTGCTACAGCCAAATATTTCAATTTTGACTCATCAGTCCAGAGCACCTGCTGCCATTTTTCTGCACCCCAGTTCCTGTGTTTTCGTGCATAGTTGAGTCGCTTGGCCTTGTTTCCACGTCGGAGGTATGGCTTTTTGGCTGCAAGTCTTCCATGAAGGCCACTTCTGACCAGACTTCTCCGGACAGTAGATGGGTGTACCAGGGTCCCACTGTTTTCTGCCAATTCTGAGCTGATGGCACTGCTGGACATCTTCTGATTGCGAAGGGAAGTAAGCATGATGTGTCTTTCATCTGCTGCAGTAAGTTTCCTTGGCCGACCACTGCGTCTACGGTCCTCAACATTGCCCGTTTCTTTGTGCTTCTTCAAAGAGCTTGGACAGCACATCTGGAAACCCCTGTCTGCCTTGAAATTTCTGCCTGGGAGAGACCTTGCTGATGCAGTATAACTACCTTGTGTCTTGTTGCTGTGCTCAGTCTTGCTATGGTGTATGACTTTTGACAGTAAACTGTCTTCAGCAACCTCACCTTGTTAGCTGAGTTTGGCTGTTCCTCACCCAGTTTTATTCCTCCTACACAGCTGTTTCTGTTTCAGTTAATGATTGTGTTTCAACCTACATATTGAATTGATGATCATTAGCACCTGTTTGTTATAATTGTTTAATCATACACCTGACTATATGCCTACAAAATCCCTGACTTTGTGCAAGTGTACCTAGAAGAATTGATGCTGTTTTGAAGGCAAAGGGTGGTCACACCAAATATGGATTTGATTTAGATTTTTCTTCTGTTCACTCACTTTGCATTTAGTTAATTGATAAATATAATCTATTAACATGTCTATTTTTGAAAGCATTCTTACTTTACAGCATTTTTTCATTTTAGTCATTTTAGTCATTTGGAACTTAAACGTTGTGTGTTTAATCTGTGAATTTTTTGCATGAACACGTGGAGAAATTACGGGCACCAGGTATGGAGTGAAATCGCTGTCAAAAATACGAGCGTGCAGAAATACAATTTTTGTAAGCGTAAAACATACAAAAAATACAACTTATCACATTTTTTTCATTTACATTTTTTTTTACACTTACAGTTCTGGAAAGTACAAATCTGCTCTCTGCACGCTCGACAATTTTGACAGTGTTTCCTGACTCGACGCCCAAAAGAGTCGATTCCCAATTCTGAAGATAGCATTTTTGAGAATGGACTCCAAGGACGTGGAGTCTATTCTTTAAATGGCTCGACCGGGAGGTTACCAGGACTGCGGGCGGCATGTACTGTGTTTTAATTATTAGATGTATAAAGCAAAATGATTAAGGTTTCAATGTTAGCACACGGTTATAAAAAATGGGAGCTATACATTGGACACCCCTACTTTAGGAATAGTTTTTTTTTGCCAATGGATTCTTTAAATGACTGGAGGGGAGGTGCTGTCACTGGGATGTGGGCGGCATGTACTGATAGCGCTTACTCATTCTCTTTGTATGACTTCACTGCATGAAGTGGGTGATGGTCAAACAGTTTATCAACATCAACAGCTTCAAGATTGGTGTCATGTACTGCCATGTAGGCAAAATAGTGATATTCAAAACCTATGGTTTGCCACTTCCTAACAATTAGCTTGACCATTGAATTTATCACCAGTACATAACTAATTTGTCCAAATAGTGGTTCACCCTCTGAAGATCAAGACAAAATCACTGTCATTCCTGACCGATACTCATTCACTCAGTTCCATTCATTTTCACCCAAAAAGGAACATGTAGCTCATTGAAAAGTGGAAAATCATCAAGAGCAGGTTGAACCTTTTCAGCTTCTTCTAGGGATGCTAGAAACATGCTACATCCTGGTCCAACTTCTGTATTTTCTTTTAATAACAAGCCAGAAAGGAAATGGTAGCAAAGCATCATCTGATGCCTGAATGCCACAGTTTTACAAATATTTCTGTAGTTACACACCACATGGCTGAGACACTTGAAGAAGTTGTGCTTTGCTTCAAAGCGCATTGTCCAAAGCTGGATTAAAGGCCCCAGCCTTCTAATTGTTCTTGGATAATGAAGCATGAAATGGTGCTTTGGTTTTAAATGTAAGTGTAAATGTAACAATTCAAGAAACAGACTGTGGTGGTCCTTGATCAGATGCTTCAAATATATTGTGGACTTTGAAGTCAATGATGGAGAGAAAATAAACTCCATACATTCCAATAATAAAAGCAGCAATCCCCAGTACTTATTGTCCCTTGGTACTTTGTCACCTATAATTAAAGGAAGCAATCTTAGCAAGCACCACATTTGAGCTGCTCTTTGTCTCATTGCACCATCTGTGATTCTAAGATCTTGTTTACTCAGAACTGTAGGCTTGTTTGTCTTGTAAGCAAAACCATTGTCAAAGCTTGTAATTCTGTAGTTTAGATTTAGATTTGTAGTTTAGAACTAAAGTGCTTTTCTTCAATTAATGCATTCAACACCAGTTTTAATTTATATGGGCCTACCCCTTCTAGAATATCATGCATGATATCTGGAGCAACGTTGTCGACAACAAAGAAATGTAGGTCATTAATTACACTGCATTGCTTTATTCCCGTTTCAGCTATGTTGTCCTGCTGAAGATCACTGTTGTAATTTTCAAGATTACGTAGCAAAGTCTCATCCTCCACAGTTAGTGTCCTTAAATCTTCAACCACAGCCATTTGCTGCTCCTCTCTGCTGCTTCAGATAAGTTCTTCACTGTGCGACACAACTCTTGGCCACTGAATCCGACGTCTCTGAGAAACCGGGTTGTAGAGTGTGCCACAAATCCTCGACAACCCACCTCCACTGGGTAAACCCAGACTCTCCATCCTCGCTCTTCCGCTTCAGTGGCTAGTTGAGCATACCGCAGTTTCTTCCTCTCATACGGCTCTTCTACAGCATCCTCCCATGGCACTGTTAACTCTACCAGGTGAACAAGGCGTGCTGATCCAGACCACAAGACAATATTTGGTTGAAGGTTAGTGGTGGCAATCTCAGGTGGAAAAATAAGCCGTTGACCAACATCTGCCAGCATTTTCCAGTCTCTAGCAGCTTCCAGTTGTCCTGGGCGAGGATTGGTTTTACACCTTTTCTTGGTGGTTGCTCTCCTGGGCGGAGGAATGTTGTCTTTTGTGTGTAATGTTTTGATGGAACAGGTGGCAACTTATTGGTCATGTTACGCGTGTCTTCCAATGCTAAGGCCAAACATCGCAGCACCTGGTCATGGCGCCAAGTAAACCGTCCTTGGCTAAGAGCCACCTTACATCCTGTCAAAATGTGCCTTAATGTTGCAGGTGATGAACACAAAGGACATGAGGGATCCTCTCCAACCCAGAGGTTTAGGTTCTGTGGTGATGGGAGAGCATCATATGTTGACCTGATGAGGAAACTGATCCTGCTCTGTTCCACTGACCATAAGTCTTGCCAGCCAATCTTGCGTTGTTCCACACTCTCCCATCTCATCCATTCTCCCTGCTTGGCTTAGGAAATGGCCTTTATACACCTCATCCTCTCCTCCTGCTTTTGCACCTCGTTGACTACCAGCTTCCTCCGTTGAGCTGGGGCTGCCTTGTGCCATTTAGGAGGAGCTGAACTGAGACCAAGACCCCTCTTCCATGCTGAACTGCCCCATGATATCACCAATTCGATGGGCAGCCTTTTCATCCTCCACAGCTTTCTTTGCCGCCCACTTTCTTCCAGTTTTCAACACAGGTGCTGCCTCCCTTACGCATTTGTCGCGTGACTCTACTAATGTCATTTCCAGTCTGATCTTGGCACACTTAAACTCCTCGGTTAGAGCGGAGACTCGTAGTTGCAGTATTCCTTTACCATAAAGTCCCACTCTGCTGAGGCAGCGTGGAACTCCCAACCATTTCCTGATGTATGAACTGATTAAAGCTTCCAGCTTAGGTACTGTTGTCAAAGAAACATTGTACACATATTTATTCACTATCAAAATTAAGGTTTCAAAACAAAATACAAAACAAAAAGGTTCAAACAATCAAATGCTGCTGCAAACAACATGCCATCACCACAGGAGCACAGCCTGCTACTCCTGTATCCCTCTACTACACACCAAACAAACCTCCCTTTAATAGGATGCAGCTGGGCATTCAATCAGGGATAGAGCTGGAGATTAACCCCATCCCATCTAAACACACACACATGCATATTTACAGGAAAGTGGGTGGTGGTTTTCTTTATCAAAAACACTTACATACATTTTCTTTTACTCTTTTTAGGATACCAAAGAAAAGAAATGAAACTTGAAAAGACAATGACTTGGAAACCATGTATTTTCTTCCTGTTTCTACTATGTATCTTCATAATGTCCTTATTTTCTGGAGTCATTGAAAGATTTAATAAACAGCAAATCCTGAAGATGGATAAATTAAAATCAAGTTCCAAATCAACAATGACCACTATTAGAAAGGATCGAGGGATATGGACTGTAAACTCAATTGGCCGTCTTGGCAATCAAATGGGTGAGTATGCAACTCTGTATGCCTTGGCTAAGCAAAACAATCACCAAGCATACATACTTCCAGAGATGCATGAGTACTTAGCACCAATCTTCAAGAACACTTTACCTGTGCTTCATAGTAAAATTAACACAAACATACAATGGAAACATTATGCGCTCCATGACTGGATGTCCAATGAGTATTACAACATTCCTGGGGATTTTGTGAAGCTAACAGGCTATCCTTGCTCTTGGACCTTCTACCATCATATTAAAGAAGACATCCTTAGGGAATTCACCTTCCATGATTTCCTCAAAGACAAGGCCAACCGGTATCTGCAAGGTATTAAAGGGAGTCGGGAAAATGTCACCTTCATTGGAGTCCATGTGCGAAGGGGGGACTATGTGCATGTTATGAGAGACGCATGGAAGGGAATGATAGCAAATAAGGCCTACATTGATAAAACCATGTCTTATTTCAGGAACAAGTATCAAGAACCTGTGTTTGTGGTAACCAGCAATGGCATGGAGTGGTGCAAAGAGAACACTGATGCTTCTAAAGGAGATGTGTGTTTCTCTGGTGATGGAAATGAATCAAACCCAGCAAAGGACTTTGCTATTCTTGCTCACTGCAATCACACCATCATGACTATTGGGACATTTGGCTACTGGGCTGGGTATCTTGTTGGTGGGGAGACGGTTTATCTCTCCAACTTCACACTCCTGAATCACCATTCCTGAAATTATTCAAGTGTGAAGCTGCCTTCCTTCCTGAATGGCATGGGATCCCAGCTGACCTTTCACCCCTTCTGAATTCAATCAAACCATAGATCGATGAATTGCTCTACTTCACTTGTAACAATGAACAACTTGACCAAAAATTAGGAGGACTCGCTGACAGCACGCGCTTCAGAGGACACGCATGCTTGCCTTCATCTCTCCCAAGTCAATAAGGGAGCTGCAGCACTGAGACAAGGTCTTAAAAACAATTGGATATTCCAAATTGGGAGAAAATGGGTAAAAATAATTGCCGATTCCAAATTTAAAAATAAAAAAATTAAAACCAAAAAAGCTTGGAGAACAAAACAAGAGAGAATGGTATTCCACGCCAAACAAGGAGGTGAGTGAAATGGGGACAGTTTTGGCTGAATTCAGAAAACTCTGTAAAGATGTGAACACCAGCCTTCAAATAGTAGAATAGGCTGAAAGCAGAATTAATGAAATGGAAGACAGCTGTATCAGCCAGGAGAGATTGTTAAGAAAGAAAGGCATCGTTGATTATTGCAATTCAATCTGATCCGCAGGATATATTACAATCCAGAACAATATTTCAAGCAGTTTCTCAGATAACAAACATCATTGTACCACCTGAGCCACGCCTGATATGTCTTGGCGATATGTCTTTATTGACAAATATGGGCATTGGGGATGTTTGATTTATAAGATGGCACTAATAACAGCTGATAAATGTATTGCCCTTTGTTGGAAAAATGATAACTCCCCAAATATATCTATGTGGTTTGGGAATGTCCTTTGTGAAAAAAAAAATACTGTAGGATTTGCAAAAGGAACCAGCTCTATTTGAAGAGATATGGGGTGGATTTATTAACTTCCTTAACTCTTCAACTTATTTTGCCACCACAAAGTATAGCTCCCTCCTGACCAGAGTTTACCCACAGTCCAGTTATTTTTGTTATATATGTTATATTATATAACATATAATATAACATATATTATAGAACATATAATAACACAGCTGCTAAAAATGTGTTTATTTTAAGCAGCTCTTAAAATAAACAAATCCCCTGGGCCGGATGAGATCCTCCCAATAGTACTCAAAGAAATGAAAGAAGTTATTTACAAACCGCTAACCAAGATCATGCAACAGTCTCTTGGGGTTGTACCGACAGACTGGAAAATTGCAAACATAATACCGATCCACAAAAAGGGAGACAAAACCGAACCAGGTAACTACAGAGCAATAAGCCTGACTTCTATTATATGTAAACTTATGGAAACTATAATAAGATACAAAATGGAAAATTACCTATATGGTAACAATATCCTGGGAGACAGTCAGCATGGTTTTAGGAAAGGGAGATCATGTCTAACTAACCTGCTTGATTTTTTTGAGGATGCAACATCGACAATGGATAATTGCAAAGCATACGACATGGTTTATTTAGATTTCCAGAAAGCTTTTGACAAAGTACTGCATAAAAGATTAATTTTCAAACAGAACGCAGTAGGGATTCAAGGAAATGCATGCATATGGATTAGGGACTGGTTAACTTGTAGAAAACAGAAAGTACTGATTAGAGGAGAAACCTCAAAATGGAGCAAGGTAACCAGTGGTGTACCACAGGGATCAGTATTATGTCCTCTCCTATTCCTAATCTACATTAATGATTTAGATTCTGGTATAGTAAGCAAACTTGTTAAATTTGCAGATGACACAAAAATAGGTGGAGTGGCAAACACTGTTGCAGCAGCAAAGGTCAAATCTTCCATTTTGGATCTTATTCTAGTTTCCATAAGTTTACATATAATAGAAGTCAGGCTTATTGGTCTGTAGTTACCTGGTTCGGTTTGTAAACTTTCTTATGTATGTTCTTATATGTTATTAATTTTAACAGGTTGTTTGGGTTTTTTTTTGGTTTGTTTTTGTTAAGTACTGCATTATGTTTCAGGAAGGTATGGTGGGAATCCATGTAGAGGAACTACTGTTTAACTTTTCTATTGTTTTTATAATTTTATTTTCTGTCATTCTACTGTGTTTTGTATAGTTTGTTTGTTGTTATATAGATTTTTATTACAGAGTTTCCAAATGTGAGGAAGAATGACACAAAACTGACTTTAAAAAAAAAAATTGTGAATAAACTTGAAAGATGAAATACCAGAGCTTTTAACAGTTTGGGTATATTAGCTGCTATTTTATCTGTTTCCATACTTTTGTTAAGCGCTTTGTGATCATTTGTCTTTATTATTATTATTATTATTATTATTATTATTATTATTATTAATAAAATAAAAAAATACCCTGGAGTTGAAGTGTGCAATGTGTAGTGCAGTGCATGGGAGAGAAAGGAATTGGTTAGCATGGTAACACACTGATAAGAATGGTAAAGCAGGATATCAAAGAGGGTTAATCATTGGAAAGGCACAGTGTGAACATGGCAGGATATGAAAAGCATCCTCGTTTTCACCAGGAGTTTTAGGCTTCTTTCAAGGATCAGCAGGTGACAGCAGAGCATTGTTAAATGATCACTCAGACAGACATGCTATTGCTTAAGAGAAAACCCCATGCAAACTAAAGGGGCTATTCTGCAGGGGGATGGTTTCATGATAGAAACATGTCACATCACATGCATCACAGGAAAGCCTTTTATTGCAAAAGTGTCAACCTTTCCTCATTTACATCTGAAGAGAAAACACTGAAACCACAGTTAAAGACTAGAAATCAATATTATTCATTTTTAGAGTAATATAGTTGAATATAGTTGTGCATCTATTTCCCCTAAGAGAAAACTTCTACAGTATATATATATATATATATATATATATATATATATATATATATATATATATATATACAGTACTGTGCAAAAGTTTTAGGCAGGTGTGAAAAAATGCTGTAAAGTAAGAATGCTTTCAAAAATAGACATGTTAATAGATTATATTTATCAATTAACTAAATGCAAAGTGAGTGAACAGAAGAAAAATCTAAATCAAATCCATATTTGGTGTGACCACCCTTTGCCTTCAAACAGCATCAATTCTTCTAGGTACACTTGCACAAAGTCAGGGATTTTGTAGGCATATAGTCAGGTGTATGATTAAACAATTATACCAAACAGGTGCTAATGATCATCAATTCAATATGTAGGTTGAAACACAATCATTAACTGAAACAGAAACAGCTGTGTGGGAGGAATAAAACTGGGTGAGGAACAGCCAAACTCAGCTAACAAGGTGAGGTTGCTGAAGACAGTTTACTGTCAAAGTCATACACCATGGCAAGACTGAGCACAGCAACAAGACACAAGGTAGTTATACTGCATCAGCAAGGTCTCTCCCAGGCAGAAATTTCAAGGCAGACAGGGGTTTCCAGATGTGCTGTCCAAGCTCTTTTGAAGAAGCACAAAGAAACGGGCAGCGTTGAGTACCGTGGGCGCGAGTGGTCGGCCAAGGAAACTTACTGCAGCAGATGAAAGACACATCATGCTTACTTCCCTTCCAATCGGAAGATGTCCAGCAGTGCCATCAGCTCAGAATTGGCAGAAAACAGTGGGACCCTGGTACACCCATCTACTGTCCGGAGAAGTCTGGTCAGAAGTGGCCTTCATGGAAGACTTGCGGCCAAAAAGCCATACCTCCGACATGGAAACAAGGCCAAGCGACTCAACTATGCACGAAAACACAGGAACTGGGGTGCAGAAAAATGGCAGCAGGTGCTCTGGACTGATGAGTCAAAATTTGAAATATTTGGCTGTAGCAGAAGGCAGTTTGTTCGCCGAAGGGCTGGAGAGCGTACACAAATGAGTGTCTGCAGGCAACAGTGAAACATGGTGGAGGTTCCTTGCAAGTTTGGGGCTGCATTTCTGCAAATGGAGTTGGGGTTTGGTCAGAATTAATGGTCTCCTCAATGCTGAGAAGTACAGGCAGATACTTATCCATCATGCAATACCATCAGGGAGGCATCTGATTGGCCCCAAATTTATTCTGCAGCATGACAACGACCCCAAACATACAGCGAAAGTCATTAAGAACTATCTTCAGCGTAAAGAAGAACAAGGAGTCCTGGAAGTGATGGTATGGCCCCCACAGAGCCATGATCTCAACATCATTGAGTCTGTCTGGGATTACATGAAGAGAGAGAAGCAACTGAGGCTGCCTAAATCCACAGAAGAACTGTAGTTAGTTCTCCAAGATGTTTGGGCCAACCTACCTGCCGAGTTCCTTCAAAAACTGTGTGCAAGTGTACCTAGAAGAATTGATGCTTGATGCTGTTTTGAAGGCAAAGGATGGTCACACCAAATATGGATTTGATTTAGATTTTTCTTCTGTTCACTCACTTTGCATTTAGTTAATTGATAAATATAATCTATTAACATGTCTATTTTTGAAAGCATTCTTACTTTGCAGCATTTTTCACACCTGCCTAAAACTTTTGCACATATATATATATATATATATATATATATATATATATATATATATATATATATATATATATATATATATATATATATATATATATATATATATATATATATATATATATATATATATATATATATATATATATATATATATATATATATATATATATATATATATATATATATATATATATGCAATAAACAGAAATACCAATAGAGATCTCTGAACCGGTATAAATATAACACTATATAACAGAAACATACCAAAACCAAGAAATCCAAATATACTACAATATATATATTTATATAAAAAATGTAATCATATACTGTACAACTGAAGACAGAAATGGAGTATTTAGATTTCAGATCCTTAAGTTTCGAATGATACAGGATAGTTTATAAAATGTTGTGTCATGCACAGAGCTTCACAAAAATACAGTAAAATCATTTTTTTGCCGATTGCCGTTTTATTTAAACTTGCTGAAGTACCCGTACCATTGTTGTCATTTCAGCATCAAGCACCAGGATGGGAACAAATCCATACTTGGCCTCTATATTAACCAGATCTCGTCCCCCTCCTCCTCCTCTTCTTCCCTGTCCCCTTTTTGGTGACTCAGTGGCTGATTGGTGTGAGTTGAAGCTGCGGCGGCACTGTGTAGCACTGCATTACCAGGGCCAGCAGGCTCAGCGCAATGACCAGTACAATGAAGAAGACCGAGGCGGCCCACACGCTGTAGCCATGACCTTTCACCTCGCGGGGGTCTCAGTGGGGATGAGGTTGGTCAGATTCAGCGTGTAGCCCAGCGTCCAGCCGATATCGGTGTCATCAGCCTGAAAGAGAGGAGGGGTTGAGTGAACGAGGGGAACACATAGCACCAGTTATTCTGCAGCCCTGCGGAAGGAGATGCAACAAAAGTAAAGAGAGTAAGATAATATTAGAACGATCTTCAGCTGGTTGAAGTCTGAAAAGAAAAGCTGCTGGTGTTTCGCTTGCAGTTTATTAGTTTGTTGGCGAAAGGTTTGATCGCTGCAAGGACTGAAACTCCTTCACCCTCACCTTCTTCTCAAAGATGAGCTTGTTCCATGATTGGTTGTCAAATGTGTAGGCATCAACCAGTAGAGTGGTGATGTAATAGCTGGTGGCGCAGTACTCTCTCAGGTTATTCTCCTTCTCTGTGGCAAAGTCCATCTTCGGCTGCAGCAAAGTTGAAGAAGGTTTTGATGAGCGACTCGCACTGCGCGGGGCTCCCACTGCCCGTGAACGTCACTCTACTGTCAGGGAGGTAGGGCTCTGGCTTAGTGGGGCAGGGGGATTGAAAGATCTCTCCCAGCGTGGTATTAAGCCAGTGAGGAAGCAGGAGTGGACCACCGGCTTGGCAATGTTGTTTTCCTGGTGAAAGAAAAAACTTTAATGTCCCTGAATTAAAATACTCCGCTGCCCAACGTAATTCTATGATTACATTCACACTGTGCTGGGAAGCAGCTTCCTTTAGAGAAGTCCAAAAAACATTGTAAGAGGAGCTCCTTGAGGAACTGATTCTCCCAAGAAGAGCAGGACTAGCTGGATTGACCTGAGTTACCTTCACAAGCTTGGCAAGGACAGAGTTCATGAACTGCATTTTCCCGTAGCACAGGAAGCTGTGTGTGTACACCGTGTGTTTGTATCCTCCCAATAGTACTCAAAGAAATGAAAGAAGTTAATAATAAACTGCTAACCAACATCATAAAACAGTCTCTTGACACAGGGGTTGTACCGACAGACTGGAGAATTGCAAATGTAATACCGATCCACAAAAAGGGAGACAAAACCGAACCAGGTAACTACAGACCAATAAGCCTGACTTCTATTATATGTAAACTTATGGAAACTATAATAAGATCCAAAATGGAAAATTACCTATATGGTTACAATATCCTGGGAGACAGTCAGCATGGTTTTAGGAAAGGGAGATTGTGCCTAAATAACCTGCTTGATTTTTTTTGAAGATGCAACATCGACGATGGAATTCTCAAACTGAACACAGTAGGGATTCAAGAAAATGCATGCACATGGATTAGGGCATGGTTAACATGTAGAAAACAGAAAGTACTGATTAGAGGAGAAACCTCAAAATGGAGCGAGGTAACCAGTGGTGTACCACAGGGATCAGTATTAGGTCCTCTGCTATTCCTAATCTACATTAATGATTTAGATTCTGGTATAGTAAGCAAACTTGTTAAATTTGCAAACGACACAAAAATAGGAGGAGTGGCAAACACTGTTGCAGCAGCAAAGGTCATTCAAAATGATCTACACAGCATTCAGAACTGGGCAGACACATGGCAAATGACTTAATAGAGAAAAGTGTAAAGTACTCCACGCAGGCAATAAAAATGTGCATTATGAATATCCTATGGGAGATACTGAAATTGAAGAAGGAATCTATGAAAAAGACCTAGGCGATTATGTTGACTCAGAAATGTCTTCATCTAGACAATGTGGGGAAGCTACAAAAAAAGCCAACAAGATGCTCGGATATATAGTGAAAAGCGTTGAATTTAAATCAAGGGAAGTAATGTTAAAACTTTACAATGCATTAGTAAGACCTCATCTAGAATATTGTGTTCAGTTCTGGTCACCTCGTTACAAAAAGGATATTGCTGCTCTAGAAAAAGTGCAAAGAAGAGCAACCAGAATTATCCTGGGTTTAAAAGGCATGTCGTATGCAGACAGGCTCAAAGAATTGAATCTATTCAGTCTTGAACAAAGAAGACTACTCGGTGATCTGATTCAAGCATTCAAAATCCTAAAAGGTATTGACAATGTCGACCCAGGGGACTTTTTTGACCTGAAAAAAGAAACAAGGACCAGGGGTCACAAATGGAGATTAGATAAAGGGGCATTCAGAACAGAAAATAGGATGCACTTTTTTACACAGAGAATTGTGAGGGTCTGGAACCAACTCCCCAGTAATGTTGTTGAAGCTGACACCCTGGGATCCTTCAAGAAGCTACTTGATGAGATTCTGGGATCAATAAGCTACTAACAACCAAACGAGCAACGAAAGTTTGTAAACTTTCTTATGTTCTTATGTATCCATAGAGGTGGTTGGGACCCCCATGTAGAGTGATGAGGAGTTTTCTAAGGGGTAGCTGCAAAGGAGGTGATGTGGTAGTGGAGGGATGCAGAGTTACGAACGCTGGTAGGAAGGGGGAAAAACCCCCGCTTTTATACTCCATCCGGGAGCAGGGAGGACGTGATGACTTAGGGTTAGACGTCTGGGAGCAGGGTATAAGATTGTGGCTAGTGAGAGGTTCCCTCCCCGTTCCTCGATGCAGGGTGAGTGTCAGGGTGTTGTCTTTCCTCCCAAACTTTATTTTTATATTTCTTAGCAGACGCCCTTATCCAGGGCGACTTACAATTGTTACAAGATATCAAATTATTTTTACATACAATTACATTATTTTCTTTTTTTTACACATTATTTTTACATACAATTACCCATTTATACAGTTGGGTTTTTACTGGAGCAATCTAGGTAATGTACCTTGCTCAAGGGTACAGCAGCAGTGTCCCTCACCAGGGATTGAACCCACAATCTTCCGGTCCAGAGCCCTAACCACTACTCTACACTGCTGCTTTAGTTGCATACCATTATGTTTTTTGCAGAATCAGTTTGTTTGAGGAACTGAGTCAATAGACATTAACTGTAAAATCCTACCACTCATTTTTCCAAGTAATGTTATTTCACAAGTTATACCTCCCAGGCTGTTGTGACATACTGACTAACCGTTCATAGTCTTGCTGTATAACTTCCTTGTCTTTGTGTTCATTTTAGTATGCTTTTAAACTGAGCTCCATTGTACAGTATGAATTGAAGAATTAGCAACCTCTTGGTAGCCATCAAAAAAGTTGCCATTATCAGAATGTTGCTAATAAGCAAAACGCTACATATATATAAATTGGACAGGATTGGGTTCCTGTAAAAATGTTGCTAATAACCAAAAGTGTGTCTTTATCAGGGTCGCTAATAAGCGGCATCCACTGTATATACACATATCACTGCCTCACAAGCACAAGTGCAAAATTTGAATGGAACTTCACGGGACATCATCTTTTTATTAAAATAATTAAAATATGAAAACATGGAACGTGTCAAAAAAGAAATAAAAACATGGAATGCACACACAGTTAATGTCAAAAGTTTACACCCCCCAGTTCATGGAAAAACCTCAAATTGGGAAAGATAAAACAAATATTCACCTACACAACTCCTACCTACAGAAACTCAACTGTCCCCTTATCAGTTGGCAAAGTCTCTTGGACTGGTTTCAAGCAGGGATATGTACAGTATAAAAGAAGGATTGGAAGATCACTGTGCATTAGAGCTGCAGTCAAGCGACGGAGTGAGTTTTACTTGGAACACCGAACAAAGGTAAGTTTGTGGAAACACTTTAAGATTAGTGGTTGATGTTTGTAATGTACTTTACGATTAGTGGTTGATGGTGGATGTTTGTAATGTACTTTAAGAGTAGTGGTTGATGGTGGATGTTTGTAATGTACTTTAAGATTAGTGGTTGATGGTGGATGTTTGTAATGTACTTTAAGATTAGTGGTTGATGGTGGATGTTTGTAATGTACTTTAAGATTAGTGGTTGATGGTGGGTGTTTCTAATGTACTTCTGTTTGCTTCTTTTTGCCCATTTAAAACAATATACAGTAATGTTTCAATGCCCTGTACAGTGCTCCGATGCCAGGTGGCGAGAGGCACTTTAAAATTCTTAAATAAATAAATATATACAGTAGCCTCCAGAATTATTCACACCCTTGATACAATGTCACTGAAAGTTGGTTTTAGCAAAGAAAAATGCAAGTGTACATTCAGACTAACAGCACTGGACATTGCAAAAACACATCTGTCCAAAATAACTGCATTTTAATTTTCAGGATGTAAGCATTTTAATTTGCTCTTGTTAAAGGTGAGTGATTTTAAAAGAAGAGATGAGACGTTGTTCTTTTTGGTGGTCTTCATTTTAATAGAAACATATGTGCAGAGATTTACACTTAACTCTGACCCCTCATAGGTCAGAGGGCCCCTTGTTCTTTAAAACAATCTTCAGCAAAGAACTGAGCTGCTCTGTGTTACAAAAACCTTCTATAGGTCCAAATCTCTTTGTCTTGCAAGAAACTGGATACAATCTACACGTCAGCCCACCATTGTTTAAAACACATATAGCTCTATACAAGGCCTAGTCACAACACAAATTGAATGGAATGTAGAACTAATGCCTTTTGGGACTAGTTAGGATATAGGATAGTTGATTACATAAGCATGCATATACAAAAGAATATATGGATATATGTTTCCACTCAAGGTGGACATAGAATCTAAACTCCAAATAGTTCCCTCAGTCAGCTATATTGAATGGGGCCCAGTACAGAACTGCTGACATAATCCTCTGGGTTCACAGTACTTGGATGGAGTAGAGAACATGCATTCTGCCTGCAATGATCTTCTGTGTCCAAAGTTTGAATGGGGTAAAGGTCATTTATTCTACTTACATCCCGCATAATAAAGTGTGTCTCAGTCCCGGTAAGAAAATAAACCATAATAAATGAGATAATGTATTTTTCATTTCAATGACCAGAAAGATAAATTCAACAAAGTCCACAAGGGGGCACCAGCATGCTGCAAGGTCGATTTCTTGTATTCGTTTATTTATGATCTCAGATACCGTATCGATCAAAGGCGCAGTTAGTAGGGGTGCTGGTGGTGCTACCCCAGATGCTGTGAGAGGGTGAGGTGGCGATGCGGCATTTTTGGGGTTTTAGTTTGTTTCCCAATCATTTTAGTTTATAAATGAGCCAGACAGCCAATGGTATTGCCATGCGGGTGCTGGCATTGATGTGAGCTTTTCAACCAATTAGCAGTAAGCATTACTATGCAAAGGCGGGCGTTCATGGTTTCAACCTATCACTGATTGTGTCAGCACCAAGCGCTTGCGAGAGACGCCGTTTACTATACTTGATGCTTTCACTAACTGTGATGTCAGATGGCAAACCTTAAAAGTAAATCTTTAACTTTTAGAACAATGGAGAATAAAAGAATATTTAACTGTTTTCGTAGCAGCAGGTGCTGAGAGGCTCTGGGGGGTCCGACACACATGCGCATAAACTCTAGGACTACAGAGCATGAACTCCGGGTGAGATTTTGTGCAAACAGCTAATCCCTCCAAAAAAATAGTTTGGACACTAAGGTGAAGAAAGTATAATAATTTTTATTTTTGTGTTTTTATTTATTTCAGAACTTAATGCAGTGGTTTCATTTGCATGGTAGTTTCTATACTGTCATTTATAAATTATGTGACGTGAATAGAAAATACATTTTATTAACTAAAGCTGCGTATTTGTCCCAGTGCTAAACACAACAATTGAGTTGCATGTTTTGCCAAGATCGTAAAATTGCTACTCGTACAGCTGCATAAGAATGATATATACCTCTCTACCACAAAATATGTTCTTAAAAAAATCGTGTGAGAGAAGCTTCTGAACAGTAAGTGCAGAAATTTGTTATTGTGTATATTATTTAAGTTAAAATTTCAACGTAAATTCCAATATGGCCACCACACCATGTGAGCAATCTTTTTCAATCTTCAGCGGTTACTAATTTCCAATGGTCTGTACAATTGTGTTGACATTGAAGAGCATATATGCAATGGTGTTCTTTTTATGGGTTGCAAAAGTTTTTTTACAATTATCAATATGGCCACCAAACCATGTCACCAAAACGCATCATTTTCATAACACCAGTACTATGGTCATATAAAGTTTCATGACAGTAATGTATTGCATGTTGGATTTATACGTGAATATATGAAAATAGAGCTGTCGTCAAATGGTTATTTGGTCGCGGCAGCCATGTTTTTTAAACGAAAAATCTTGCATTGACAAGCATAAGAAAGGACCTTGCCGCGAGCATGCGTGCCAATTTAGGTGTCGATTGACGTTGCAGTTTAAGACAAGAAGATTGTTGAATATTTGGCGCCAATCCAGCGTAGGGGCCAAAGTAATTGTTCAATCACCTTGATTGAACATATGTTTTTTATAGGCCATTATTGCACAATCTGCTGCCATTGGCATATTTCCACCTTAACCCTTTAGACCCCAGAATAAATAGAAAACCTTCTTGTAGATTCCTGAGAATTTTGACCAAAGTGGAGAGTCTGCCTAAGTTTTATTCAAATAAACAGAACTAAAAAAAGTAAAATGTAGAATTACAATTTTTATTTATTTTAAACAAGACAAATTGTTTGTTGAAATGACACCAGCCTCGACAGTGTGTGCAAAGCATAAATTGTTGTTTTACTTTCACAAATGTCAGTCTTTGTTAAAAAAAAAAAAAAAAAAACAGAAACAAGTTTAAATATTATATATTTTATTTTCTTCACTTTTTTTAGCATATGATTCAATTACAGTTCATAGTACCTGTATCTCATCCAAATTGATGTTTGAGACAGGCGGGATTGATTCAGATCAATTTCTTAAACCATCTACGCTGCCGTTTCATCTGAAAAAAGTTTTCTACTTTTAGGCGCAGCCATCTTTGTTTTGGTTTACTTCAACCGCAAATAGCTTAAAAAAGTTCAAATGTACGAGATTTCCACTTCCAGGTTATAAGTGACTCCTCCTGTATCTAGCTGTTGTTAATTTAATTTACAGTCTTTTTTGAACCGGGTTTTTTGTTTAATTAATTAAGGCCTAGTCCTTGTTGGCACCCCTATTTTAGGGGTGCGAAATGGAGTTTTTTCTCCGGCCGCCTTTGGGCGACCGGTGCACCGGCTGCCACTGAGCAGTCGGTGTAGTCCAGCCACTAGGCTTTTAAATAGGCCTGTATCTAGCTGTGTATGCAGAAGTGTCATTTGACTATATGTTGATATACATTTTTAACGGCAAGAGTAAAATTTTCCAAAATTTCCACGAGATCCAATATGGCGGTCGAACAATGGGACTTTTTGATTCGGGGACGCCAATCTTGTTATCTGCACATAGCCAGCTACCTACATACCCGATTTTATGAGCCTGCGATAAGGTTTGGGAAGAAAGAAAAATAATAACTAGAGTTGCGATGAACTTTACGGCTTCCAAGCTGCTATCGAAATTTAAGCGCATTGGTTGTTATAGATCAAACGTTATCATCACAAACCATTTTGGACACAGCTAACAGTGTCAATTTTGGCACAAATATTGGAATTATTGGTTAGTAGCCAATTAAAATTTTATTTGGATGCACACAAAATTCTAAATAGTATGCAGTCTGGCTTCAGGCAGAGTCATAGTACTGTGACTTTGAAAGTAATGGATTATACAAGGCTAACACGGTTCTAAATTCTAAAAAGTGTGTGTATGTGTGAGTGAGTGTGACTGTGTGTGTTTGTGTGCGAGGGTGAGGTGCCCTGTGATGGACTGACATCCCATCCAGGGTGTAGTCACACCTTGCGCCCTGTGCCCATTGCTACCCTCTAAAAAAGATTAAGCAGTTGTAACATGGATTATAGTGCATAATCTAATGTTGAAGTTTAAGCACATTTATCTGCCACCATCCATGTGACCAACCAGTTTCAATGGTGACTGTTAGTTTCCATAGAGTTGCATCACAGTAACCTTTTGAAAGTAGGAAAGCTATCTATTTATAAAATAAAAATATAACAAAACTATTTACAACTTTGTCCTGAAAAACAATACATTTTTTAAAAAGTCTGTAATCGGCGAAAACATCTCTGTTAGAAACAAGTGAGCGATATATTTTTCCATTCACATTCCGAAACAGATTTACCCGATTACAAAACTGTACCAAGTATAAACTAGAGTTGCAAGAAACTTTACGGCTTCCAAGCAGTTATCGTGAAATTTAAGCGCATTGCTTGTTATAGATGAAACGTCATCACAAACCATTTTAAACACAGCTGACTATCAGTTTTGGCAAACATATTGGAATCATTGGTTTGTAGCAAAGTAAAATGTAATTTGAATGCAAACAATATTCTAACTAGCTTTTATAGGGAAATGCATTTAAGCAATCAGCTTCATTCAATTATTCAATGATAATAAATACATATTTGTTTACCTTCAAGGACCTAGTAAAGAAAAGAAAATCTCATAGATACCATACCATAGATATTATGGTACATCCTTGGAAATGGGGCGGATGCCTGCAATCCAGGCACTTCCATGTAGAAGTTCAGGTTGGATCCGTATTATTATTATTCACCCTGAACAATATTGTTTTCTGTCTGCTAATCCAATCGAGGATGATTATTTCAAATAATTTATTTATGAAGAGACCGTGTCATACTTTACAGTATGCCTGAGGATAGGAGTTGGTTTATTTATTCATTCATTCATATGGGAGTTGGCATGTATGCTATTTATTTATCTTCACAGTAATGTTTTCTGTCATGGTATTCACTTGATCTGTAATAAACAGGTTCTCACAATCTCAACTCAGTATTTTATTTTACCAATATGTATTTTTAAAGTAGATTTTCTCCACTTTACATTTTTGTTGAAATCAATTGATTTCTAGAAACTGTCTATCAATCTCTTCAATTTGTGTAACTGTAAACTTAATGTAAATACTTAGATATATTTATATAAGAAGCACAACCGTTTTTTTGTTGTTGTTGTTGGTTAGTTTTTTCGCACAGCTTGTTTCTACACTGTTCCCTGTGGGCGAATAACTAGCAGCTGCCAAAAAATAAACTCACTGAGGAGGGCACGAAAAGACTCACTGAGGAGAGCACGAAAATAAACTCACTGAGGAGGGCACGAAAATAAACTCACTGAGGAGAGCACGAAAATAAACTCACGCTAGTGTAGAAGGGGCAGCATTTAGAACTCACGTGTCAAAGGGTTAATAAAATGTTTTTCACGGCCAATTAGGATGCAGATATGACTTAACAACAATTGATGTAGTAATGGATGGTTAAAGAGAACTAACTTTGTCGTACATATTGCGTCTCGTTGCAGACAAACTTGCCCTTTTCTATTCCGACATCAACTATGTCTGTTGAAAGAGTCTTTGGAGTCGATTCCAGAGTTCAGGTCAGCCCCAAGCCCTCGCCTCCCTACAAGTAGAACTGTTTCCTCCAAGTGTCATTTGGTAGAGAATCAGTCATAGGAACAGGAATTGCAATTAACATGCCCCTCATCAATCGGAAGATGATCGTCACGAGCGGCCACCTTTATTATTATTATTTGTTTATTTATCAGACGCCTTTATCCAAGGCAACTTACAGAGACTAGGGTGTGTGAACTATGCATCAGCTGCAGAGTCACTTACAACTACATCTCACCCGAAAGACGGAGCACAAGGAGGTTAAGTGACTTGCTCAGGGTCACACAATGAGTCAGTGGTTGAGGTGGGATTTGAACCGGGGACCTTCTTGTTAGAAGCCCTTTTCTTTAACCACTGGACCACAAAGCCTGCCTGGTTTTTAACAGAAGTTATGCCAACACAATGCGGGTGACGTTCCCTGGAGTAGCAGCCGTGCAAGTGACAAGAGATGACCTGTGGGCCCCGCCAGAATATGCCAACTCCTATGCCCAGAATTATGACTACGGCCTGATCCTGCTGCCTGAGCGCAGAACGTTCTAGTGAGAACTGCTTGAAATGTGTTTCTCAACTGATAAAAGGGATTCAGTTAGGCCGCTGTTGTGTCTACTTTGAGGCGAAACTGCCTAATTGAAAACAACCCCTTATAAGGGAATCATCTTTGAGAAAGTTCTATAAATCATGCGGACGCGTTAATTTGCCTATTGTTGCTATGCTAATCCTGTATAAATATTGTGCTACCTTGTCAATAATCGAGAGCGAGTGTGTTCCTGTAACCGCTGCTGCTCTTCCCTTGCGCTCATTGTAATAAAGCTTCTTGAACTGCTACCGAGTTGAGTCATCAGTCATTTCATATTAAACAGGAATTTACCTACTACGCAGAAAATCTGTTTCTGTCCTTGTTCAGGACAAGATGGACTTTACATTTCTCACAGTTCATTTATGTGTCCTTCACAAAGACAAATCTGCCCGATTCCAGCCTTGCTGAAGCACCCCCAGATAAGTCCAATTTTCAGCTTTGCCCAACACCTGGTCGTCTAATGGTTAGACGGAGACCTGGAGAGGCCTACAAGCCACAGTGTCTCGCACCCACTGTGAAATGTGGTGGAGGATCGGTGATGATCTGGGGTGCTTCAGCAAGGCTGAATCGGGCAGCTTTGGCATGAATCAAGCCAAGTACAAGGTTGTCCTGGAAGAAAACTTGCTTCCTTCTGCTCTGACAATGTTCCCCAACTCTGAGGATTGGTTTTTCCAGCAGGACAATGCTCCATGCCACACAGCCAGGTCAATCAAGGTGTGGATGGAGGACCACCAGATCAAGACCCTGTCATGGCCAGCCCAATCTCCAGACCTGAACCCCATTGAAAACCTATGGAATGTGATCAAGAGGAAGATGGATGGTCACAAGCCATCAAACAAAGCCGAGCTGCTTGAATTTTTGCGCCAGGAGTGGCATAAAGTCACCCAACATCAATGTGAAAGACTGGTGGAGAGCATGCCAAGGCGCATGAAAGCTGTGCTTGAAAATCAGGGTTATTCCACCAAATATTGATTTCTGAACTCTTCCCAAGTTAAAACATTAGTATTGTGTTGTTTAAAAATGAATATGAACTTATTTTCTTTGCATTATTCGAGGTCTGACAACACTGCATCTTTTTGTTATTTTGACCAGTTGTCATTTTCTGCAAATAAATGCTCTAAATGACAATATTTTTATTTGGAATTTGGGAGAAATGTTGTCAGTAGTTTATAGAATAAAACAAAAATGTTCATTTTACCCAAACACATACCTATAAATAGTAAAACCAGAGAAACTGATAATTTTGCAGTGGTCTCTTAATTTTTCCCAGAGCTGTATATATATATATATATATATATATATATATATATATATATATATATATATATATATAGTTTTAGGCAGGTGTGAAAAATGCTGTAAAGTAAGAATGCTTTCAAAAATAGACATGTTAATAGATTATATTTATCAATTAACTAAATGCAAAGTGAGTGAACAGAAGAAAAATCTAAATCAAATCCATATTTGGTGTGACCACCCTTGCCTTCAAAACAGCATCAAGCATCAATTCTTCTAGGTACACTTGCACACAGTTTTGAAGGAACTCAGCAGGTAGGTTGGCCCAAACATCTTGGAGAACTAACCACAGTTCTTCTGTGGATTTAGGCAGCCTCAGTTGCTTCTCTCTCTTCATGTAATCCCAGACAGACTCGATGATGTTGAAATCAGGGCTCTGTGGGGCCATACCATCACTTCCAGGACTCCTTGTTCTTCTTTATGCTGAAGATAGTTCTTAATGACTTTCGCTGTATGTTTGGGGTCGTTGTCATGCTGCAGAATAAATTTGGGGCCAATCAGATGCCTCCCTGATGGTATTGCATGATGGATAAGTATCTGCCTGTACTTCTCAGCATTGAGGAGACCATTCATTCTGACCAAATCCCCAACTCCATTTACAGAAATGCAGCCCCAAACTTGCAAGGAACCTCCACCATGCTTCACTGTTGCCTGCAGACACTCATTCGTGTACGCTCTCCAGCCCTTCAGCGAACAAACTGCCTTCTGCTACAACCAAATATTTCAAATTTTGACTCATCAGTCCAGAGCACCTGCTGCCATTTTTCTGCACCCCAGTTCCTGTGTTTTCGTGCATAGTTGAGTCGCTTGGCCTTGTTTCCACGTCGGAGGTATGGCTTTTTGGCCGCAAGTCTTCCATGAAGGCCACTTCTGACCAGACTTCTCCGGACAGTAGATGGGTGTACCAGGGTCCCACTGTTTTCTGCCAGTTCTGAGCTGATGGCACTGCTGGACATCTTCCGATTGCGAAGGGAAGTAAGCATGATGTGTCTTTCATCTGCTGCAGTAAGTTTCCTTGGCCGACCACTGCGTCTACGGTCCTCAACGTTGCCCTTCTTCAGAAGAGCTTGGACAGCACATCTGGAAACCCCTGTCTGCCTTGAAATTTCTGCCTGGGAGAGACCTTGCTGATGCAGTATAACTACCTTGTGTCTTGTTGCTGTGCTCAGTCTTGCCATGGTGTATGACTTTTGACAGTAAACTGTCTTCAGCAACCTCACCTTGTTAGCTGAGTTTGGCTGTTCCTCACCCAGTTTTATTCCTCCTACACAGCTGTTTCTGTTTCAGTTAATGATTGTGTTTCAACCTACATATTGAATTGATGATCATTAGCACCTGTTTGGTATAATTGTTTAATCATACACCTGACTATATGCCTACAAAATCCCTGACTTTGTGCAAGTGTACCTAGAAGAATTGATGCTGTTTTGAAGGCAAAGGGTTGTCACACCAAATATGGATTTGATTTAGATTTTTCTTCTGTTCACTCACTTTGCATTTAGTTAATTGATAAATATAATCTATTAACATGTCTATTTTTGAAAGCATTCTTACTTTACAGCATTTTTTCACACCTGCCTAAAACTTTTGCACAGTACTGTATATATATTGTGGTAGCGTGGCAGGCAGTCAAGACTGACTAGCGGCAGGAACAGCAAACACCCACAGACAGAGTTATCGTTCAGCGCACTTTTATTCTCACAAAATAAAACAAAACACAGGAACAAAGTAAATATTTGAACCAAAATACTATAGACCCTTTTTACAAACAGAACAAACCAAAAGCCTATCTTCACTTGAAGATACTAACTTCACTGTATTGAAGTCCCTAACTCACACAGGACAGCTAAGCTGTTTTCCCTGTCTCAAATCCAGTTTATCAATTATTTTAATCCCTCTGTACTTACGTTCTCAACATTCAACACTCCTGCCACCTCCTTTTCTTTTTTCATCACTAAGCACAAAAAGGACCGTTTATATAGGACAGATAATTGCAAACACTCAGTCAATTAACACCCTATCTACCCAATTAGACGGGTGTTTTTTCCTTTTCTGGCTGAATACCATCAGCCCGAGAGGCTTCTGGGAAATGTAGTTTCCCCAGCCACTTCGGCCATGACGCCTATCATGAACTACAAGTTTTTCACCTTAACAGGGGAACATAGATCTTGTCAGCCTCAGACTGACATACTTATTAGCCCTCACTTCCCCACAATATATATATATAGTTTAAGTGATCAGGAAAAGAACTACAAGTTACACAGTGATTTGACACCTAGTGATATGTCCAGTGAACATTAAACCTTTCTGCGCAATGTTTTCTTAGTCTCTGCCCATAATGTAGGTACAGAAAATCCTTTTTTTTCCCCCCCAGACTGTGTCTTTACAACCCAGCGAACATGAACATATTGGGCCCATGCTGGCAACCGGCGCACTGTCAACCCTAACAAACTTCTTACTTATTTAAATGAAGTTCATTTGACATTTATTTTGTTGATGAAACTAATTCATTTTAAGTTGCCTTTACTGTTATTGCAATAAACCATACAGATTAGCATTCGTCGAGGGCATTTAACTTAACATAACAGACTTCATGGTACAAGTTGCACATGCGCACACAGGCAATCATTGCGTGTCAATCACTCGGCAATAAAGTTTGAAGAAAAAAAAAAAACACCAAAATCGAGAAAGTTTCTGTTTTCAACAAATAGAAGGTGAACTAGACTGTCGATATGTACACAAGCCACGTTTATTGTTGCAGCAATAAACAGGACTGTAATTGCATGTGTTGTTTGTGTTATCTTTTGATTTGTAAAATTAACTTACAATGTGTACGTTGTTACATATTTGGGCTAAGGTACACTTAACTCAAATAGAAAATCCATGTATTTTTCAGAAAAATAAATGATGCAGAAATTATACATTTATTTATGCAAGTCAAAATATGACTGCGTATTTTTTACATTTATTTTTCAACGTTGGATGAGTAGCAGGGCTTCGGGCACCTGGACTTCTGCAAAATGGCCAATTGTGTAATTAATACTTTGAGTGTTGTAAATAGCCCCGTTTTGAGGTAAACTCCTCAAAGCAGTGACACAGTAGAGAATCTGATTCTCAGGGCATTTTGGGGAGCAGAGTTGTATCTCACCTCACTGGACTGAACCTAGTTTTGAAGCCGAGCCCTCGAAACCATGCTGAGATATAGTCGGTCTATTGACTCAATGCCCCACGCCACCGTGCCAGCGAGGATTGTAACAATTTTTTTAAATTTTATTTTTTATTTATTTATTTTTTTTTATAGTTCAGCGCAACAATTTACCCACTGTCTCACTGCCTCCTCAAAGTGGAAATTGCAGGGAAGAAAATTGAACAAAATACAAATGCATGCTTGTCAAATGAAATTATTTTGTTTTAAATATTCTGTTACCGTATTGGTTCCTCGAACTTTAACCATGTAAAGTCTGATAGACGTAATAACTATCAGAAAAATCTCATTTTTCGAAATGATACTTTTTATTTTTTTGAAATTATGCTTTTTATTAAACATATAAGGAAGAGGGGGGCGAAACAAAAAAACAGAAGGGAGACCACAACAAAACAAAGGCAACAACTCGGGTAAGACAGCTATTAAATGTATTTATCTTAATGCTAGAAGTCTCAGTAACAAAATGTTAGAACTTGAAGCTACTGCACTAACAAGTAACTACGATGCGATAGGGGTTACAGAAACTTGGTTGTCTGAGAGTGATGGAGACAAATATAATATTAGTGGGTACACACTATATAGGAAAGACAGGCAGGACAGAAGAAGCGGAGGGACAGCACTATACTTAAGAAATAGTTTTCAAGCCCAGGTGTTAAATCTAGACAAAGAAAACAATGGCAAATCAATATGGGTCAGAATAATGGACAAAAATTAAAAGGGCATAATAATAGGAACATGCTATAGACCTCCAAATTCAGACGCGAAGCAAAATAATCTGTTATACAATGACATTAGAAATGCGTGTAGAAAAGGAGAAGCCATACTAATGGGGGATTTCAACTTCCCCTGGGCCGGATGAGATCCTCCCAATAGTACTCAAAGAGATGAAAAGTTATTTACAAACCGCTAACCAAGATCATGCAACAGTCGCTTGACACAGGGGTTGTACCGATCCACAAAAAGCGAGACAAAACCAAACTAAGTAACTACAGACCAATAAGCCTGACTTCTATTATAAGTATAATATAATAAGATCCAAAATGGAAAATTACCTATATGGTAACAATATCCTGGGAAACAGTCAGCATGGTTTTAGGAAAGGGAGATCGTGTCTAACTAACCTGCTTGATTTTTTTGAGGATGCAACATCGACAATGGATAATTGCAAAGCATACAATATGGTTTATTTAGATTTTCAAAAAGCTTTTGACAAAGTCCCACATAAAAGATTAATACTCAAACAGAGCATGATAGGGATTCAAGTAAATGAATGTACATGGATTAGGGAGTGGTTAACATGTAGAAAACAGAAAGTACTGATTAGAGGAGAAACCTCAAAATGGAGTGAGGTAACCAGTAGTGTACCACAGGGTTCAGTATTAGGTCCTCTGCTATTCCTAATCTGCATTAATGATTTAGATTCTGGCATAGTAAGCAAACTTGTTAAATTTGCAGACGACACAAAAATAGGAGGAGTGGCAAACACTGTTGCAGCAGCAAAGGTCATTCAAAATGATCTAGACAGCATTCATAACTGGGCAGACACATGGTAAATAACATTTAATAGAGAAATGTGTAAAGTATTGCATGCAGGCAGTAAAAATGTGCATTATAAATATCATATCGGAGATACTGAAATTGAAGAAGGGAACTACGAAAAGACCTAGGAGTATATGTTGACTCAAATGTCTTCATCTACAATGTGGGGAAGCTATAAAAAAGGCCAACAAGATGCTTGGATATATTGCGAGAAGTGTTGAATTTAAATCAAGGGAAGTAATGTTAAAAGTTTACAATGCATTAGTAAGACCTCACCTAGAATACTGTGTTCAGTTCTGGTCACCTCGTTACAAAAAGGATATTGCTGCTCTAGAAAGAGTGCAAAGAAGAGCAACCAGAATTATCCCGGGTTTAAAAAGGCATGTCGTATGCAGACAGGCTAAAAGAATTGAATCTATTCAGTCTTGAACAAAGACGACTATGCAGTGATCTGATTCAAACATTCAAAATCCTAAAAGGTATAGACATGTCGACCCAGGGGACTTTTTTGACCTGAAAAAAGAAACAAGGACCAGGGGTCACAAATGGAGATTAGACAAAGGGGCATTCAGAACAGAAAATAGGAGGCACTTTTTTTTTTTAACACAGAGAATTGTGAGGGTCTGGAACCAACTCCCCAGTAATGTTGTTGAAGCTGACACCCTGGGATCATTCAAGAAGCTGCTTGATGAGATTCTGGGATCAATAAGCTACTAACAACCAAACGAGCAAGATGGGCTGAATGGCCTCCTCTCGTTTGTAAACGTTCTTATGTTCTTAAAACAAACATCGGTATAAATCAATCAAAACGAGAAACACAATATAATCGCTGCAAACCAAACAAAACTCACCCCTCCAAAAAAATCTGCTGCACTGGGAGGGACCACGGGATAATTAGATTAGCCTTAGATAGATTATGCACAAAAAGAAACAAGCACTTGTGAACCAGTGGTAACGCTGCAACACGTTGTCCAGTAAAATAAAGCTAGTAAACTAAAGAAAGTTGAAGCCAAACGCTTAAAAGAACAATCTGCATACGTAATGTCAGTAGTAAAACCAAAAGAAAATATATATGAAAAGTATACAAGAAACAGTGTCCGTGCTCTCTCCTAAAATACAAACAGAAACATTAGGCACGCCACAGACACATTTAACAATTAAAACAAACATTCCGGGTCGCTTTACCAGAGCGAGTGGAATTACCGCGGCCGCAAACAAGAGTTATCCTGCTCGCCCTAAAGAGATTAAAACAAACACATCGAGCAACCGGCAAAATACAATTAAAGAAAACACAATAAAACAGAGATCACATTGGGAGAAATGCAAACGGCGCGGGGTTTACCGTCTCTGGGCGGATTAACAAACGAGACGTAAACTTGCAGTCCTGATCAGAAACAACGTTATGGTCAAGAGCAACAAACACAGCTTTTATAAATGGTAGCCTAGGTAGATTGAACACAATCAGCACACAATTAAGTACTTAGCGGTAGTCTGACCTGCTACAGTATTATTCACAGGGCCGCCAAAAGCCGTCATGGGCCTCGGGGAAGGATTGGCATGTCCCGCTGCCCCCCTGCCCCGTCCCCGAAATGGTACTACATTGATCCGACTTTGTAGTATACTGTAGTCTAAACCAAGCTTCTAAACCAAGCAATGATACTTGCAATCTTAGCAGTGTCTGAGGAAGATCATTTCAACCAATACAGTATTTTGATAATGGCTTTGAAGGAAACTACGACGCCTAGAAGTTTCAATATCTCAATTTTATTTACAGTATTCAAACTTTTTTTAGGTAAGTGAATAATTTTTTGTTGTTGTACAAACTCCATGTGTAATAGTCATTAATCGGAAGCTTACTTAACATCAAATAACATACGTTTTTTGCATAAACTACATTTTAATGGTGTTGCTATACACTATTTTATTTATCCCGTGCCAAAAATAAACCACTCATATCTGCTCTTAACTAATAGCCTGTATTGGTAAATATATTTGGATTTTAAGCAATATAACCGATCATTCTCTAATTGTGTTTACCACCAGCTGAAGAAAGTACTTTATTTATTTTACACGATACAATTTTTCTAACAAACTGCTGCACCACTTTGTTTTGAGCAAATTATAGATCTTAATAGAATAATTCATACTGTGGTATATATTGTGCAACTTTAGGGTTCTTTTAAAGTTTTTAAAAGTCTTTCAAAAAATACATAAAATTGCTATGCCGTTTTTTCAGCTTTTTGGTGTAGTAAAATATGAAATGCGACAGTTCAAATCATTGTGTGAAAGGAAGTGTTTTGACAGCGCTTGGAGGCTTTGGGCCCCGGGAAATGTCCCTGTCCTCCCCGCACTTTCGGTGGGCCTGATTATTCATGTTTAACACTTTATTAACAGCATCTAGGCTATCACATGAAGAAAAAGAAAACGGCTGTTTGCTCGGAAATGTATTTGTCCAACACATATACGTCTGCATGTTTGTGCGAGAAGTAAAAAAATAAATAAATAAATAAAAGTGAAGCCTACATATCTTTTAATGTCAAAGTTTAAATTCAAGTTTAAACCAGGACCCTTTTAAAAGTAGTTTCTTACAAAAGCATCTGTCATTGCACATCCAGCAAGTCGATCCTACTGTGATATTAAAGGTGTATCACGGCGTTGTTCTTGATGCTCCGGAAAGTCATCATTCAAATCCTCCCAGTAAATGGCACCTTGCGCATGATAGCAATATTGTGCAATAAGATGCATGCTAGAATGATGTTGCATGCACGTGGCAGATCTACACGCAGGTAATTCAAACAAGTGAATCATCTCTTAAGCACCCCGTTTATACGTTCTATTTATTGTGCATCTGGTTTTAACATGGGCCCTGTTGAAATGCTCCTGCGCAGCTGTGTTGGTGCTGGCAAAAGGCGTAATCAGCCACGGTAAAAGTGGATAGGCGCTGTCACCTAATATTACACCATTCGGTCAATGTCTTTGGAATTACGATTTTGGTTCAAAAGGAGACGTAACGGGCACAAGTTCAAACTAGAGTTGCTAGCAACTATGAAGGCTTCCAAGCAGTTATCGTGAAATTTAAGCGCATTGGTTATTCTAGATGAATCGTAATCATCAGAACATTATGTTCTTATGTTCTTAACTGTGCTAATTGTGTCAATTTTGGCACAAATATGAGAAGACTTTTGAAAATTGCCTGAAATTTTCATTAAATGTAAGATGGCTGCCACACCATGTGACCAAAGGCCGCCATATTGACCATAGCACAACATCCCATAGTCCTCTACATCCGTGTCAAATTTCATGCATTTTGGTGCAGCCCATAAGAAGTTATAGGCAGTTTTATAGCCAGTTGCGTATGTTGATGATGTCATGCATCACTGTTTGACCTTTAGGAGTGGTCAAAGGTCGCGGGCAATGACATTTTTTCATAGAGCACTGTGACAGGATGGCTGCAGGGAGGAACTCAGACCAGAACTAGAAACACACAGAGCAGACAGAGACTTGGGGTTTTGGTGAAGCTGAGCGCGTGATGGCGCTCAGCGTTTAATAATCAAACAGAAAATAAAAGGTTTGTACACAAAACAGAAACAGGACACGGCACTTTCGCCAAAATAAATATATAAACAAAACGGACTAAACAGTAACAAACGGTGGACGGACAGACACACAAACACGGTGAGTAAATAAATAAAACAAGTATCGTGCTGGTACTACCAGCACGCGATAGCAATTGTTATAAATATTTCTTTCTCCTCTCTCTCTCTCTCTCTCTCTCTCACCCGTTCTCCACTCACGAACACCCAACCCAGAGTGAGTGAAAACATGCAGCTTTTATGCAGTTGTACCGAGACTCGATTGCTAGTCAATCATTCAATTGGAATCTCGGTACAACTGCACGTGAATTAATTAAAGTGCAATTCCCCATGCTCACATATTATTACTTTAACCAGCACGTGAAGTGATTTGTGCCCTCCTCGTGCCTAAATACAAATCTACATTTTTAAATCACACGTGAAACACAGACCCGTTTATATCCCGTGTACCGATGACTATACCCCAACATTTACACACAACACGTAACATATAATACACAGGGGGCACTTTGCCACATATACCCCCCTTGTGCAAAGCACACATGGCCTCAATGGCCACCTCCCCTCAGTCCCAAAGTCCCGAAGAGGGGAAGCAAGTTGTTTCTGGGGGTGGCCATGGTGGAATGTCCGGCACCCCAATTCTTCGTGGCTGGCAGCTCCCTCTTCCGGGGCTTCAGCCACACTATCTCCTGCCGCGAAAGTGCAGCTGGGGAGCTGGTCTCCTGACCTCCCCTTTCTTCATGGCCGGCAGTTCCCCTCCGTGGGGCTCCGACCACACAATCTCCGGCAGCGAAACTGCTGCGGGGAAGCTGGTCTCCTGACCTCCCCCTTCTTCATGGCCGGCAGTTCCCCTCCGTGGGGCTCCGGCCACCCAATTCCGGCAGCGAAACTGCTGCGGGGAAGCTGGTCTCCTGACCTCCCCCTTTCTTCATGGCCGGCAGCTCCCCTTCATGGAGCTCCGGCCACAGTGTAGCGACCGAGGCAAAGCAGAGGCCCGGCGACCCCAGGCGAAGCAGGATCCCTGGCGACCCCAGGTGGCGGCAGCAGCAGCGGACCCTCGGGAGGCGGCGGCAGCAGCAGCGGACCCTCGGGAGGCGGCGGCAGCAGCAGCGGACCCTCGGGAGGCGGCGGCAGCAGCAGCGGACCCTCGGGAGGCGGCGGCAGCAGCAGCGGACCCTCGGGAGGCGAACTCGGGAGGAGCCCCTGGCCATAGAGGCGGCAGCGGGAGCTCCACTTCTCCCTCGCACCCTGCACCCTGTGTGGAGCAAAAGGCAGCCCCAGGCGTGCGGAGCGACAGGCAGCCCCAGGCGATGCGGGGCGCCTGGCAACCCCAGGCGATGCGGAGCGGCTGGCAACCCCAGGCGTGCGGGCGGCTGGCAACCCCAGGCGATGCGGAGCGGCTGGCAACCCCAGGCGATGCGAGGCAAGCATCCTTAGGCGGCGAGGCAAGCATCCTTGGCGGCGAGGCAAGCATCCTTGGGCGGCGAGGCAGGCATCCTTGGGCGGCGAGGCAGGCATCCTTGGGCGGCGAGGCAGGCATCCTTGGGCGGCGAGGCAGGCATCCTTGGGCGCAGCGAGGCAGGCATCCTTGGGCGCAGCGAGGCAGGCAGTCAGGACAAGCTGGGGTGCGGGTTTTGGCCTCTTCTCGGCCACTGCGGCGGGCGGTTCTTCCCCATGCTTTCCTCAGCAGCCTATGCAAGGGCTGCTGAGGACCGCCAGCATCTAGTCCTGGTCCTTCTGGTGACGGGAGAGGCAGCTCCTGCTCCTCTCCTCGTGACGGTGGGGGAAGTGATACCAGCAGGCATTCATCCTCTGCTGGTGGGGGAAATGATACCAGCAGGCATTCATCCTCTGCTGGTGGGGGAAGTGATACCAGCAGACATTTCTCCTCTGCTGGTGGGGTTGGCGGAGGCAGAGGCAGCTCCTGCTGCTCTGCTCCTGCCGATGGAGGTGGCGGAGGCAGAGGCAGCTCCTGCTGCTCTGCTCCTGCCGATGGAGGTGGCGGAGGCAGAGGCAGCTCCTGCTGCTCTGCTCCTGCCAGTGAAGGTGGCGGAGGCAGAGGCAGCTCCTGCTGCTCTGCTCTTGCCAGTGAAGGGGGCGGAGGCAGAGGCAGCTCCTGCTGCTCTGCTCCTGCCAGTGAAGGTGGCGGAGGCAGAGGCAGCTCCTGCTGCTCTGCTCCTGCCGGTGGAGGTGGCGGAGGCAGAGGCAGCTCCTGCTGCTCTGCTCCTGCCAGTGGAGGTGGGGCGCGTGTAGTCTCCTGGCGGCGGAGGTGGGAGCGGCGTGTAGTCTACCCTTGTTTCAGGGGACTGGTGCGGTCCCTCTCTTGTAGGGGACTGGTGCGGCTCCGCCTCGGAAGGGGAGACCAGCAGGCATTTTCCCTCTGCTGGTGGGGGACCCAGCAGGCCTTCACCCTCTGCTGGTGGACAGGGACCCAGCAGGCCTTCACCCTCTGCTGGTGGACAGGGACCCAGCAGGCCTTCACCCTCTGCTGGTGGACAGGGACCCAGCAGGCGTTCACCCTCTGCTGGTGGACAGGGACCCAGCAGGCATTCACCCTCTGCTGGTGGAGGAGGCAGAGGCAGCTCCTGCTGCTCTGCTCCTGGCGGTGGAGGTGGCGAAGGCGGGACCAGCAGGAATTCACCCTCTGCTGGTGGAGGTGGGAGCTGCAAGCAGTCCTCCCATGGCAATGGAGGTGGACCCAGCAGGAATTCACCCTCTGCTGGTGGAGACTGGGGCTGTGGACGCTCTACCTTCCCCTTCTTGGGCCGTGGACGCACCGACTCCTCCCTCTTGGGCTGTGGACGCACCGACTCCTCCCTTTTGGGCTGTGGACGCACCGACTCCTCCCTCTTGGGCTGTGGACGCACCGACTCCTCCCTCTTGGGCTGTGGGCGCACCGACTCCTCCCTCTTGGGCTGTGGGCGCACCGACTCCTCCCATTCAGGCGTGGGGCGTTCGGGCTCCTCCCATTCAGGCGTGGGACGTTCGGGCTCCTCCCACTCAGGCGTGGGACGTTCGGGCTCCTCCCACTCAGGCGTGGGACGTTCGGGCTCCTCCCACTCAGGCGTGGGACGTTCGGGCTCCTCCCACTCAGGCGTGGGACGTTCAGGCTCCTCCCACTCAGGCGTGGGGACGTTCGGGCTCCTCCCACTCAGGCGTAGGACGTTCGGGCTCCTCCCACTTGGGCTGTGGACACTCAGGCTCCTCCCACTTGGGCTGTGGACATTCAGCCTTCCTCTTCCCCTTTCCCCTTCTCTGCCTCCTCCTCACCTTCCTCTCCTGGGCCAGTTCCTCCTCTCCCTCTTGGTAGGGGCAGCGCACCACTGGGTGCCCGAACTCCCCACAGGCAAGGCACCAGCCTTGGTCCTCTAGACCACCGAGGAGGACCTCCAGATCCTGGCAGCCATCTCTCCAGTTCCAGCCTTCCATTTTTTCCCCTTTTATTTTTCAAAAAAAAAAAACAAACAAAAAAAACTGCGGTTCCCGCTCTGGCCTGAGTCCTGGAGGCGCTGTTTTCCCGGTTCTGACACCACGTGTGACAGGATGGCTGCAGGGAGGAACTCAGACCAGAACTAGAAACACACAGAGCAGACAGAGACTTGGGGTTTTGGTGAAGCTGAGCGTGATGGCGCTCAGCGTTTAATAATCAAACAGAAAATAAAAGGTTTGTACACAAAACAGAAACAGGACACGCACTTTCGCCAAAATAAATATATAAACAAAACGGACTAAACAGTAACAAACGGTGGACGGACAGACACACAAACACGGTGAGTAAATAAATAAAACAAGTATCGTGCTGGTACTACCAGCACGCGATAGCAATTGTTATAAATATTTCTTTCTCCTCTCTCTCTCTCTCTCTCTCTCACCCGTTCTCCACTCACGAACACCCAACCCGAGTGAGTGAAAACATGCAGCTTTTATGCAGTTGTGCCGAGACTTCGATTGCTAGTCAATCATTCAATTGGAATCTCGGTACAACTGCACGTGAATTAATTAAAGTGCAATTCCCCGTGCTCACATATTATTACTTTAACCAGCACGTGAAGTGATTTGTGCCCTCCTCGTGCCTAAATACAAATCTACATTTTTAAATCACACGTGAAACACAGACCCGTTTATATCCCGTGTACCGATGACTATACCCCAACATTTACACACAACACGTAACATATAATACACAGGGGGCACTTTGCCACAAGCACATATGACTTCCTATACGTGTTCCATTATAACTATGACCCTGTCGGCACGCCCTAGGAGTTAAAATTTCAACGTAAATTCCAATGTGGCGGCCGCGCCGTGTTTCAAACTTCAGCAGTTATTACTTTCCAATGGTCTGTGCAATTGTGTTGACATTGAAGAGCATAAGTGCAATGGTGTTTTTGTTATCGGTTGCAAAAGTTTTTTTACAATTATCAATATGGCTGCCAAACCATGTGACCAAAATGTGTCATTTTCATATCACCAGTACTTCACATGAGTCTCTATGGTCATATAAAGTTTCATCTGTAGTGTATTGCACCTTGTATTTATGCATATATGAAAATAGAGCCGTCATGAAACGGTTATTTGCGCGCCGCGGCCATGTTTTGTAACGAAAAAGTGTGGATTTTACAAACGGTAGAAAGGACCTGGTCATAAACATGCGTGCCAATTTAGGTGTCGATTGACGTTGCGGTTTAAGACAAGAAGATTGTTGAATATTTGGCGCAGTCCAGCGTAGCGGGCAAAGTAATTGTTTTTATCGACAAGAGTTTTGAAAAATTCCCAAAATTTCCACGAGATCCAAGATGGCGGTCGAACAATGGCAATGGCAGCCATAGGCATCTACTTACGTATGCATTTTCATAACTCTGCGATGCTGTTTGTGCGGAAAAATAATAATAATAATAAACATAACAATAACAATAGGCTTCCCAGCCTTTGGTTTGGAAGCCTAATAAGCCTTGCTGAGGAGCAAGTGAAACTGACTAAACTTAAACAGACTGACCCGGTTACGCGTACGCCTCCTTAAAGAGCGTCTGAGAGATGCGGGACTCCCGAGCGAGGAGGATGTTTAATCTGTTTACGACTGTAAATCGCCCTGGATAAGGGTGTCTGCTAAGAAATAAATAACAACAACAATAATAATAATAATAATAATAATAATAATAATAATAATAATAATAATAATCTGTTTAAAGTATTATCATCCAGTTTACATTCCTGCTAATTATGTAAACGAATACGTCTTTAGTTTAATACCTTGATTGCCAGAGTGTATTTATTTTCTTTATTTACTTATTAGTTTGTTTGTCTCATAACCAAGTAAACGTGCAGTAGGAGTTAGAACATTTTGAGTGCCGAGTGCTGGCACTCTGCTACCGGAAGTGCCTGGGTGGCCTGCGGTGTCCTGGGACACTGCCGTGAGTGTCCTGCATAGGATTGTATTGTACTTTGTGAGTGGCCTGCGGTGTCCTGTACTGCGTGAAACTCACGGTATTAATTATTATTGTTGTTGTTATGATTAATATTAATAATTACGTATGGAATTCTTTGGGGTGGTATGCCTATATTGTCGGACTTTAACGTGATAATTATAATTTGCTTCTGTTACCAGGTATTTTGTTTTTCTTTTATTCTTTACTGTTTGGTTAGTTTTTTCCCTTGTGTGTTTTCTGTATGGATTAATTTGGTTGCACATTCATTATTTGTTGCACCTGAGTGGAACGTACCCCTCCCTGAGTCATTGTTAATTACACACCTGACTGAATGGGGAAAGCAATTGACTTGGGTCTTTTAAAAGGGAGACCGTCAAATGGCAAAATATGGATTATTGAGGAAGGAAGTGGATAGGGTACTGCCACTAGGTCAGAAAGAAATAAATGCTATAGCAAAAGAAAAAAAAAAGATGAATGGATGGCAAGAGCAATGGGGAAATAATACAAAAGGAAGATTTTATAATAATATCCAGACAAAGGTTAGGCACAAAGCAACACGAAATAAAGATAGAAAGAAGACTGGGTAAGAAGAGAGCGGGGAAGATAGATGTGGATGAACTGTTTGTACCATTTGAAAGGAAATCGGATAGTCTAAAGAAAAAGGGGGCGCGGCTATTTAGAGAAGCCTGGCTTTGGGATTATTGTATTGTGTGCGTGCGTGCGTGCGTGCGTGTGTGTGCGCGCGCTGTTTCTTGCAACTTATTTAGATGTGCTGTAGTTTTTTTTTTCTTTTCGTTTTACTACACCCACTGGTTCCGTTGGAAGTTTTTTTTTTTTGAAGACTCACTATAATATTGCATTTCGCTGTGAATGCTTTTTTTTGTTATTTTGTTTTATCTATATTTTTTGCACGCGCTGAGTCAGACCAGCGTGTCTGGAATATCGGACCACATAAGACAAATGCTCTTTTCCTGTTCTACAGTCTCCACAACTCTACAAGACAACGCTGTTTCCCCGGTTATACTCTATTGCTAAACAACTGTAACGTGGGCTGCGTGTAGTATGGAAAAACGGCAATTTATTTCTCTTTGTATAATAACATTGAAGGACTGGCTGCACATCGGTTGACATTTTTTTTGTTTATTATATATAAGCTATATTTTGCTCTCTTTAACCAGCTCTCTTCTTTGGACTTTGTTTCTTTTTTTCTTTTCTTTTGTTCCTCCCTCGCTGCTATTCCCTGCATGATAATTTTATGGTTTATAAATTAAGATTCCCTGTTTTTTAAATAAATAATTATATATATTGTAGCGTTTCACGCAGTAGGCAGAACAGAAGGAGACAACACGCTGCTTTCAGGTTCAAAGCTTTATTTATGATGTTATCTCTGAGCACCCTACAGAGTCCAATGCTCTAGCTGCTTGCTCTGGAACAACCACAATGAGCGTGCAACACTCACTTTTATAACTTAGTTCCGCCCCTTTATGCTAATCGGGTGCTGGAGTGAACAGCTATCCCATTGGTCCCCAGCCGCACACCAGGACCAATGGGCACACACAACTAACAGCCAGGGACCAATGACAGGGACCAGGGCGCACCATTCGTGCAGGATAGCTCGCACAGCCACAGGGACAGGGCGAACCCGCAAATACAGGTAATACAGACGCGGGGACAGGAACACAATACAGTGGTAATAACAGCACACAGACAGTGGAAACAAGAGGGAATACAGTACACAAAACAAATACATGGATCGCTACATTACCCCCACCTTAGCCTTTTTGCCCCCAAAAGGTTCACAGGGCGTAATGCAGCATATGGCCGTGATCGGCAACCTCCACCCCTGAAACACAGACCCCCTCCCCGCATGTCTGGTTTTTCCCCTATGGGCTTTGGTGGGTGGGCCGGCGGGCCGTACTGTGCAGAAGGCAGTCTGCTTTCCTCCTCTGGCCTGAGTGACTCTCGGCACCCCAGTATCAGGGTCTCCCTCTCAGGCAACGGGTTCTCCCTCAAGCGGCGGCAGATCTGGGCTCTTCGGCAGCAGTTCTCTCGGCTCCTGCCCCTTGGTCACACCCCTTGCAGGAGCCCTTAAAAGAACTGGCGCTTCCAGTGGTGGCTCTCTTAAAAGGGCAGACGGCAGCAGCGCTCTCTCAGGCGGCGGTGGCAGCGGCGCTCTCTCTCAGGCGGCGGTGGCAGCGGCGCTCTCTCGGGTGGCAGTGGCAGCGGCGCTCTTTCTCAGGTGGCAGCGGCGCTCTCTCAGGCGGCGGTGGCAGTGGCGCTCTCAGGCGGCGGTGGCAGAGGCGCTCTCTCAGGCGGCGGTGGCAGCGGCGCTCTCTCAGGCGGCAGCAGCGCTCTCTAGGGTGGTGGTGGCAGTGGCGCTCTCTCAGGCGGCAGCAGTGTTCTCTCAGGCGGCGGCAGCATCACTCTCTCAGGTGGCGGTGGCAGCGGCGCTCTTTCAGGTGGTGGTGGCAGCGGCCGTGCTCTCTCAGGCGGCAGCGGCGCTCTCTCAGGCGGCAGCAGCACTCTCTCAGGCGGCGGTGGCAGCGGCGCTTTCTCAGGCGGCAGCGGCGCTCTCTCAGGCAGCAGCAGCGCTCTCTCAGGCGGCGGCAGCGCTCTCTCAGGCGGCGGCAGGGCTCTCTCAGGTGGCGGTGGCAGCGGCGCTCTCTCAGGTGGTGGTGGCAGCGGCCGTGCTCTCTCAGGCGGCAGCGGCGCTCTCTCAGGCGGCAGCAGCACTCTCTCAGGCGGCGGTGGCAGCGGCGCTTTCTCAGGCGGCAGCGGCGCTCTCTCAGGCAGCAGCAGCGCTCTCTCAGGCGGCGGCAGCGCTCTCTCAGGCGGCGGCAGGGCTCTCTCAGGTGGCGGTGGCAGCGGCGCTCTCTCATGCGGCAGCAGTGCTCTCTCAGGCAGCGGCGTTCTCTCAGGCGGTGGTGGCAGCGGCGCTCTCTCAGCCGGCAGCAGCGCTCTCTCAGGTGGCGGTGGCAGCGGCGCTGTCTCAGGCGGCGGTGGCTGCGGCGCTCTCTCAGGCGACAACAGCGCTCTCTCAGGTGGCGGTGGCAGCAGCGCTCTCTCAGGCGGCGGTGACAGCGGCGCTCTCTCAGGCGGCGGTGGCAGTGGCGCTCTCTCAGGCGGCGGTGGCAGCGGCGCTCTTTCAGGCGGCAGCGGCGCTCTCTCAGGTGGCGGTGGCAGCTGCGCTCTCTCAGGTGGCGGTGGCAGCGGCGCTCTCTCAGGCGGCAGCAGTGCTCTCTCAGGCGGCGGTGGCAAAGGCATTCTCTCAGGCGGCGGTGGCAGCGGCACTCTCTCAGGCAGCGGTGACAGCGGCGCTTTCTCAGGCGGCGGTGGCAGCTGCGCTCTCTGAGGCGGCGGTGGCAGCGGCGCTCTCTCAGGCGGCAGCGGCGCTCTCTCAGGTGGCTGGCAGCGGCACTCTCTCAGGCAGCGGTGACAGCGGCGCTCTCAGACGGCGGCAGCGCTCTCTCAGGCGGTGGTGGCAAAGGCGTTCTCTCAGGCGGCGGTGGCAGCGGCTCTCTCAGGCGGCGGTGGCAGCGCGCTCTCTCAGGCGGCGGCAGCAGCGCTCTCTCAGGCGGCGGTGGCAGCGGCGCTCTCTCAGGCAGCAGCGGCGCTCTCTCAGGTGGCGGTGGCAGCGGCTCTCTCAGGCGGCAGCGGCGCTCTCTCAGGCGGCGGTGGCAGCGGCGCTCTCTCAGGCGGCAGCAGCGCTCTCTCAGGCGGCGGTGGCAGCGGCTCTCTCAGGCGGCGGTGGCAGCGGCACTCTCTCAGACGGCGGCAGCGCTCTCTCAGGTGGTCTTGGCAGCGCACTCTCTCAGGCGGCGGTGACAGCGGCGCTCTCTCAGGCGGCGGTGGCAGCGGCGCTCTCAGGCCGCGGAGGCAGCGGTGCTCTCTTAGCGGCAGCGCGCTCTCATTCGGCGGTGGCAGCGGCTCTCTCAGGCGGCGGTGGCAGCGGCGCTCTCTCAGGCGGCAGCAGCGCTCTCTCAGGCGGCGGTGGCAGCGGCGTTCTCTCAGGCGGCGGTGGCAGCGGCGCTCTCTCAGGCAGCGGTGACAGCGGCGCTTTCTCAGGCGGCGGTGGCAGCTGCGCTCTCTGAGGCGGCGGTGGCAGCGGCGCTCTCTCAGGCGGCAGCGGCGCTCTCTCAGGTGGTCTTGGCAGCGGCACTCTCTCAGGCAGCGGTGACAGCGGCGCACTCTCAGACGGCGGCAGCGCTCTCTCAGGCGGCGGTGGCAAAGGCGTTCTCTCAGGCGGCGGTGGCAGCGGCGCTCTCAGGCGGCGGTGGCAGCGGCGCTCTCTCAGGCGGCGGTGGCAGCAGCGCTCTCTCAGGCGGCGGTGGCAGCGGCGCTCTCTCAGGCGGCAGCGGCGCTCTCTCAGGTGGCGGTGGCAGCGGCACTCTCTCAGGCGGCAGCGGCGTTCTCTCAGGCGGCGGTGGCAGCGGCGCTCTCAGGCGGCGGTGGCAGCGGCACTCTCTCAGGCGGCGGTGACAACGGCGAGCTCTCAGACGGCGGTGGCAGCGGCGCTCTCTCAGGCGGCGGTGGCAGCGGTGCTCTCTCAGGCGGCGGTGGCAGCGGCGCTCTCTCAGGCGGCGGTGGCAGCGGCGCTCTCTCAGGCGGCAGCAGCGCTCTCAGGCGGCGGTGGCAGCGGCGTCTCTCAGGCGGCGGTGGCAGCGGCGCTCTCTCAGGCGGCGGTGGCAGCGCCGCTCTCTCAGGCGGCGGTGGCAGCGCTCTCTCAGGCGGCGGCAGCGCTCTCTCAGGCGGCGGCAGGGCTCTCTCAGGCGGCGGTGGCAGCGGCGCTCTCATCGGCGGCAGCGCTCTCTCAGGCGGCGGCGCTCTCTCAGGCGGCGGTGGCAGCGGCGCTCTCTCAGGCGGCGGTGGCAAGCGGCGCTCTCTCCGGCGGCGGTGGCAGCGGCGCTCTCTCAGGCGGCGGTGGCAGCGGCGCTCTCTCAGGCGGCTGTGGCAGCGGCGCTCTCTCAGGCGGCGGTGGCAGCGGCGCTCTCAGGCGGCGGTGGCAGCGGCTCTCTCAGGCGGCGGTGGCAGCGGCGCTCTCTCAGGCGGCGGTGGCAGCGGCGCTCTCTCAGGCGGCGGTGGCAGCGGCGCTCTCTCAGGCGGCGGTGGCAGCGGCGCTCTCTCAGGCGGCAGCGGCAGCGGCGCACTCTCAGGCGGCGTGGCAGCGGCACTCTCTCAGGAGGCGGTGACAGCGGTGCGCTCTCAGGCGGTGGCAGCGCTCTCAGGCGCGGCGGTGGCAGGCGCTCTCTCAGGCGGCGGTGGCAGCGGCGCTCTCTCAGGCGGCGGTGGCAGCGGCGCTCTCTCAGGCGGCGGTGGCAGCGGCGCTCTCTCAGGCGGCGGTGGCAGCGGCGCTCTCTCAGGCGGCAGCAGCGCTCTCTCAGGCGGCGGCAGCGCTCTCTCAGGCGGCTGGCAGCGGCGCTCTCTCAGGCGGCGGTGGCAGCGGCGCTCTCTCAGGCGGCGGCAGCGGCTCTCTCAGGCGGCGGTGGCAGCGGCTCTCTCAGGCGGCGGTGGCAGCGGCGCTCTCAGGCGGCGGTGGCAGCGGCGCTCTCTCAGGCGGCAGCAGCGCTCTCTCAGGTGGCGGTGGCAGCGGCGCTCTCTCAGGCGGCGGTGGCAGCGGCGCTCTCAGGCGGCAGCAGCGCTCTCTCAGGCGGCGGCAGCGGCTCTCTCAGGTGGCGGTGGCAGCGGCGCTCTCAGGCAGCGGTGACAGCGGCGCTCTCAGGCGGCGGCAGCGCTCTCTCAGGCGGCGGTGGCAGCGCGCTCTCTCAGGCGGCGGTGGCAGCGGCGCTCTCAGGCGGTGGTGGCAGCGGCGCTCTCTCAGGCGGCAGCAGCGCTCTCTCAGGTGGCGGTGGCAGCGGCACTCTCTCAGGCGGCAGCGGCGTTCTCTCAGGCGGCGGTGGCAGCTGCTCTCTCAGGCGGCGGTGGCAGCGGCACTCTCAGGCGGCGGTGACAGCGGCGAGCTCTCAGACGGCGGCAGCTCTCTCTCAGGCGGCGGTGGCAACGGCGCTCTCTCAGGCGGCGGTTGCAGCGGCGCTCTCAGGCGGCAGCAGCGCTCTCAGGCGGCGGTGGCAGCAGCGCTCGCTCAGGTGGCAGTGGCAGCGGCGCTCTTTCAGGTGGCGGTGGCAGCGGCGCTCTCTCAGCTGGCGGTGGCAGCGGCGCTCTCTCAGGCGGCCGCAGCGCTCTCTCAGGCAGCGGTGGCAGCGGCTTTCTCAGGCGGCGGTGGCAGCGGCGCTCTCAGGCGGCGGTGGCAGCGGCGCTCTGTCAGGCGGCGGTGGCAGCGGCTCTCTCAGGCGGCGGTGGCAGTGGCGCTCTCTCAGGCGGCAGCAGCGCTCTCTCAGGCGGCGGTGGCAGCGCGCTCTCTCAGGCGGCAGCAGTGCTCTCTCAGGCGGCGGTGGCAGCGGCGCTCTCTCAGGCGGCGGTGGCAGCGGCGCTCTCTCAGGCGGCGGTGGCAGCGGCGCTCTCTCAGGCGGCGGCAGCGGCGCTCTCAGGCGGCGGTGGCAGCGGCGCTCTCTCAGGCGGCGGTGGCAGCGGCGCTCTCAGGCGGCGGTGGCAGCGGCTCTCTCAGGCGGCGGCGGCGGTGGCAGTGGCGCTCTCTCAGGCGGCAGCAGCGCTCTCTCAGGCGGCGGTGGCAGCGGCGCTCTCTCAGCGGCGGTGGCAGCGGCGCTCTCTCAGGCGGCGGTGGCAGCGGCTCTCTCAGGCGGCGGCAGCGGCGCTCTCAGGCTGCGGTGGCAGCTGCGCTCTCTCAGGCTGCGGTGGCAGCGGCGCTCTCTCAGGCGGCGGTGGCAGCGGCACTCTCTCAGGCGGCAGCGGCGCTCTCTCAGGCGGCGGTGGCAGCGGCGCTCTCTCAGGCGGCGGTGGCAGCGGCGCTCTCTCAGGCGGCAGCGGCGCTCTCTCAGGCGGCGGTGGCAGCGGCGCTCTCTCAGGCGGTAGCGCGCTCTCAGGCGGCAGCAGCGCTGTCTCAGGCGGCGGTGGCAGCGGCGCTCTCTCAGGCGGCGGTGGCAGCGCTCTCTCAGGCGGCGGTGGCAGCGCGCTCTCAGGCGGCGGTGGCAGCGGCTCTCTCAGGCGGCGGTGGCAGCGCTCTCTCAGGCGGCGGTGGCAGCGGCGCTCTCAGGCGGCAGTGGCAGCAGCGCTCTCTCAGGCGGCAGCGGCGCTCTCAGGCGGCGGTGGCAGCGGCGCTCTCAGGCGGCGGTGGCAGCAGCGCTCTCAGGCGGCGGTGGCAGCGGCGCTCTCTCAGGCGGCGGTGGCAGCGGCGCTCTCTCAGGCGGCGGTGGCAGCGGCGCTCTCTCAGGCGGCAGCGGCGCTCTCTCAGGCGGCGGTGGCAGCGGCGCTCTCTCAGGTGGCAGCAGCGCTCTCTCAGGCGGCGGTGGCAGCGGCGCTCTCTCAGGCGGCGGTGGCAGCGGCGCTCTCTCAGGCGGCAGCGGCACTCTCAGGCGGCAGTGGCAGCGGCGCTGTCTCAGGCGGCGGTGGCAGCGGCGCTCTCTCAGGCGGCGGTGGCAGCGGCGCTCTCTCAGGCGGCGGTGGCAGCGGCGCTCTCTCAGGCGGCAGCGGCGCTCTCTCAGGCGGCGGTGGCAGCGGCGCTCTCTCAGGCGGCGTTGGCAGCGGCGCTCTCTCAGGCGGCAGCAGTGCTCTCTTAGGCGGCGGTGGCAGCGGCGCTCTCTCAGGCGGCGGTGGCAGCGGCGCTCTCTCAGGCGGCGGTAGCAGCGGCGCTCTTTCAGGCGGCAGCAGCGCTCTCAGGCGGCAGCAGCGCTCTCAGGCGGCGGTGGCAGCAGCGCTCGCTCAGGTGGCAGTGGCAGCAGCGCTCTTTCTCAGGCGGCAGCGGCGCTCTCAGGCGGCGGTGGCAGCGGCGCTCTCTCAGGTGGCAGTGGCAGCAGCGCTCTTTCTCAGGCGGCAGCGGCGCTCTCAGGCGGCGGTGGCAGCGGCGCTCTCTCAGGCGGCGGTGGCAGCGGCGCTCTCTCAGGCGGCGGTGGCAGCGGCGCTCTCAGGCGGCGGTGGCAGTGGCGCTCTCTCCGGCGGCGGTGGCAGCGGCGCTCTCTCAGGCGGCGGTGGCAGCGGCGCTCTCTTAGGCGGCGGTGGCAGCGGTGCTCTCTCAGGCGGCAGCGGCGCTTTCTCAGGCGGCGGTGGCAGCGGCGCTCTCCAGGCGGTGGCAGCGGCGCTCTCAGGCGGCGGCGCGCTCTCAGGCGGCAGTGGCAGCGGCGCTCTCAGGCGGCGGTGGCAGCGGCGCTCTCAGGCTGCGGTGGCAGCTGCGCTCTCTCAGGCGGCGGTGGCAGCGGCGCTCTCTCAGGCGGCGGTGGCAGCGCGCTCTCTCAGGCGGCAGCGGCGCTCTCTCAGGCGGCGGTGGCAGCGGCGCTCTCAGGCGGCGGCAGCGGCGCTCTCAGGCGGCAGCAGCGCTCTCTCAGGCGGCGGTGGCAGCGGCGGTCTCTCAGGCGGCGGTGGCAGCGGCGCTCTCAGGCGGCGGTAGCAGCGGCGCTCTCTCAGGCTGCAGCAGCGCTGTCTCAGGCGGCGGCGCTCTCAGGCGGCGGTGGCAGCGGCGTCTCTCAGGCGGCAGTGGCAGCGGCGCTCTCTCAGGCGGCAGCGGCGCTCTCAGGCGGCGGTGTCAGCGGCACTCTCTCAGGCGGCGGCAGCAGCGCTCTCTCAGGTGGCGGTGGCAGCGGCGCTCTCAGGCGGCGGTGGCAGCGGCGCTCTCTCAGGCGGCGGTGGCAGCGGCGCTCTCTCAGGCGGCGGTGGCAGCGGCGCTCTCAGGCGGCGGTGGCAGCGGCTCTCTCAGGCGGCGGTGGCAGCGGCGCTCTCTCAGGCGGCGGTGGCAGCGGCGCTCTCAGGCGGCAGCGGCGCTCTCTCAGGCGGCAGCGGCGCTCTCTCAGGCGGCGGTGGCAGCAGCGCTCTCAGGCGGCGGTGGCAGCGGCGCTCTCTCAGGTGGCGGTGGCAGCGCGCTCTCTGAGGCGGCAGCAGCGCGCTCTCAGGCAGGCAGCGGCGCTCTCTCAGGCGGCAGCAGCGCTCTCTCAGGCGGCGGTGGCAGCGGCGCTCTCTCAGGCGGCAGCGGCGCTCTCAGGCAGCAGCGGCGCTCTCTCAGGCAGCGGTGGCAGCTGCACTCACTCAGGTGGCAGCAGCGCTCTCTCAGGCGGCGGCAGCGGCGCTCTCAGGCGGCGGTGGCAGCGGCGCTCTCTCAGGCGGCGGTGGCAGCGGCGCTCTCAGGCGGCGGCGCTCTCAGGCGGCGGTGGCAGCGCTCTCAGGCTGTGGTGGCAGCTGCGCTCTCAGGCGGCGGTGGCAGCGGCGCTCTCAGGCGGCGGTGGCAGCGGCGCTCTCTCAGGCAGCGGTGGCAGCGGCGCTCTCTCAGGCGGCGGCAGCGGCGCTCTCTCAGGCGGCAGCAGCGCTCTCAGGCGGCGGTGGCAGCGGCGCTCTCAGGCGGCGGTGGCAGCGGCGCTCTCTCAGGCGGCGGTGGCAGCGGCGCTCTCAGGCGGCAGCAGCGCTCTCAGGCGGCAGCAGCGCTCTCAGGCGGCGGTGGCAGCAGCGCTCGCTCAGGTGGCGGTGGCAGCGGTGCTCTTTGATTATTATTATTTGTTTATTTAGCAGCGCCTTTTCCAAGGCGACTTACAGAGACTAGGTGTGTGAACTATGCATCAGCTGCAGAGTCACTTACAGCACGTCTCACCCAAAGACGGAGCACAAGGAGGTTAAGTGACTTGCTCAGGGTCACACAATGAGTCAGTAGCTGAGGTGGGATCTTTCTTGCGCTCTTTCAGGCGGCGGTGGCAGCGGCGCTCTCTGGCGGCGGCAGCGGCGCCTCTCAGGCGGCAGCAGTGCTCTCTCAGGCGGCGGTGGCAGCGGCGCTCTCTCAGGCGGCGGTGGCAGCGGCGCTCTCTCAGACGGCGGTGGCAGCGGCGCTCTTTCAGACGGCAGCAGCGCTCTCAGGCGGCAGTGGCAGCAGCGCTCTCTCAGGCGGCGGTGGCAGCGGCGCTCTCTCAGGCGGCGGTCGCAGCGGCGCTCTTTCAGGCGGCAGCAGCGCTCTCAGGCGGCAGCAGCGCTCTCAGGCGGCGGTGGCAGCAGCGCTCACTCAGGCGGCGGTGGCAGCGGCACTCTCTCAGGCGGCAGCGGCGCTCTCTCAGGCAGCGGTGGCAGTTGCACTCACTCAGGTGGCAACAGTGTTCTCTCAGACGGCGGTGGCAGCGGCGCTCTCTCCGGCGGTGGTGGCAGCGGCGCTCTCTTAGGCAGCGGTGGCAGCGGCGCTCTCTCAGGCGGCGGTGGCAGCGGCGCTCTCAGGCTGTGGTGGCAGCTGCGCTCTCTCAGGCTGCGGTGGCAGTGGCGCTCTCTCCGGCGGCGGTGGCAGCGGCGCTCTTTCAGGCGGCAGCAGCGCTCTCAGGCGGCGGTGGCAGCAGCGCTCGCTCAGGTGGCAGTAGCAGCGGCGCTCTTTTATTATTATTATTTGTTTATTTAGCAGACGCCTTTTCCAAGGCGACTTACAGAGACTAGGTGTGTGAACTATGCATCAGCTGCAGAGTCACTTACAATTACGCCTCACCCGAAGACGGAGCACAAGGAGGTTAAGTGACTTGCTCAGGGTCACACAATGAGTCAGTGGCTGAGGTGGGATCTTCTCTTTCTCGCTCTTTCAGGCGGCGGTGGCAGCGGCGCTCTCTCAGGTGGCAGTGGCAGCAGCGCTCTTTCTCAGGCGGCAGCGGCGCTCTCAGGCGGCGGTGGCAGTGGCGCTCTCTCAGGCTGTGGTGGCAGCTGCGCTCTCTCAGGCTGCGGTGGCAGCTGCGCTCTCTCAGGCTGCGGTGGCAGTGGCGCTCTCTCCGGCGGCGGTGGCAGCGGCACTCTCTCAGGCGGCAGCGGCGCTCTCTCAGGCAGCGGTGGCAGTTGCACTCACTCAGGTGGCAACAGTGTTCTCTCAGACGGCGGTGGCAGCGGCGCTCTCTCCGGCGGTGGTGGCAGCGGCGCTCTCTCAGGCGGCGGCGCTCTCTCAGGCGGCAGTGGCAGCGGCGCTCTCAGGCTGTGGTGGCAGCTGCGCTCTCTCAGGCTGCGGTGGCAGTGGCGCTCTCTCCGGCAGGCGGCGGTGGCAGCGGCACTCTCTCAGGCGGCAGCGGCGCTCTCAGGCAGCGGTGGCAGCGGCGCTCTCTCTGGCGGCGTTGGCAGCGGCGCTCTCTCAGGCGGCAGCAGTGCTCTCTTAGGCGGCGGTGGCAGCGGCGCTCTCTCAGGCGGCGGTGGCAGCGGCGCTCTCTCAGGCGGCGGTAGCAGCGGCGCTCTTTCAGGCGGCAGCAGCGCTCTCAGGCGGCGGTGGCAGCAGCGCTCGCTCAGGTGGCAGTGGCAGCGGCGCTCTTTTATTATTATTATTTGTTTATTTAGCAGACGCCTTTTTCCAAGGCGACTTACAGAGACTAGGGTGTGTGAACTATGCATCAGCTGCAGAGTCACTTACAATTACGTCTCACCCGAAAGACGGAGCACAAGGAGGTTAAGTGACTTGCTCAGGGTCACACAATGAGTCAGTGGCTGAGGTGGGATCTTTCTCTTTCTCGCTCTTTCAGGCGGCGGTGGCAGCGGCGCTCTCTCAGGTGGCAGTGGCAGCAGCGCTCTTTCTCAGGCGGCAGCGGCGCTCTCAGGCGGCGGTGGCAGTGGCGCTCTCTCAGGCGGCAGCAGCGCTCTCAGGCAGCAGCGGCACTCTCTCAGGCGGCAGTGGCAGCGGCGCTCTCTCAGGCGGCGGTGGCAGCGGCGCTCTCTCAGGCGGCGGTGGCAGCGGCGCTCTCTCAGGCGGCGGGTGCAGCGGTGCTCTCTCTTGCGGCGGTGGCAACGCCGCTCTCAGGCGGCGGTGGCAGCGGCGCTCTCTTAGGCGGCGGTGGCAGCGGTACTCTCACATGCGGCAGCGGCGCTCTCTCAGGCGGCAGCAGTGCTCTCTCAGGCGGCGGTGGCAGGGGCGCTCTCTCAGGTGGCGGTGGCAGCGGCGCTCTTTCAGGTGGCGGTGGCAGCGGCGCTCTCTGAGACGGCAGCAGCCGTGCTTTCTCAGGCAGCAGCGGCGCTCTCTCAGGCGGCAGCAGCACTCTCTCAGGCGGCTGTGGCAGCGGCGCTTTCTCAGGCGGCAGCGGCGCTCTCTCAGGCAGCAGCAGCTCTCTCTCAGGCTGCGGCAGCGCTCTCTCAGGTTGCAGTGGCAGCGGCACTCTCTCAGGCGGCAGCGGCGCTCTCTCAGGCGGCGGTGGCAGTGGCGCTCTCTCAGGTGGCGGTGGCTGCGGCGCTTTCTCAGGCGGCAGTGGCAACGGCGCTCTCTCAGGCGGAAGCAGCGCTCTCAGGTGGCTGTGGTAGAGGCGCTCTCTCAGGCGGCAGGAGTGTTCTCTCAGGCGGCGGTAGCGTCACTCTCTCAGGCGGCGGCAGCGCTCACTAAGGAGGCGGTGGCAACGGCGCTCTCTCAGGTGGCGGTGGCAGCGGCGTTCTTTCAGGTGGTGGTGGGAGCGTCGCTCTCTCAGGCGGAGGTGGCAGCGGCGCTCTCTCAGGTAGCGGCACTCTCTCAGGCGGATGCGGCAGCGGCGCTCTCTCTGGCGGTGGTGGCAGCAGCGCTCTCTCAGGCAGCGGTGGCAGCGCCACTCTCTCAGGCGGCAGCAGCGCTCTCTCAGGTGGTGGTGGCAGGTCTTCCATCTGACACACTGGAGATGGTCCAGACTCCCTCGTTAACCTCCGGGAAAGGCCGCCCCTCCTCCGCTTTCGTTGTCGGCAGGCAGCACGCCACTTTGTGCCCAAACTCCCCGCAGGAAATGATGTTATCTCTCAGCACCCTACAGAGCCCGCTACTCTAGCTGCTTGCCCTGAACAACCACAATGAGCGCAACGCCCTTTATAACTTAGCTAATTGGGTGCCGGAGTTAACAGCTATCCCATTGGTCCCCAGCCACACACCAGGACCAATGGGTACACACAACTAACAGCCAATGACAAGGACCAGGGTGCACTATGCGTTCAGGGTAACTCGCACAGCCACAGGGACAGAGCGAACCCGCAACTACAGGTAATACAGACGGTTAGAGAGGAACACAATACAGTGGTAATAACAGCACACAGACAGTGGAAACAAGAGGAAATACAGTACACAAAACATAAATACATGGATCGCTACATATATATATATATATATATATATATATATATATATATATATATATATATATATATATATATATATATATATATATATATATATATATATATATATATATATATATATATATATATATATACAGTATATATGAATGATTTGTAATAGAAATTTAAATGACTTGACTCTTTTTCCAAAGTTATTATACTTTTCAAATATTCAGATATTTATTCTAAAGGTTTAAACATGTAAAAAAAATAAAAAAAATAATGCTAAACAGTTGAAATGAACCTAAAACCGCTGTTATTTTCAGCAGGTATAATTGGCTATCAGGGACAGGGAATAACCTTCTTTGAATCAAGGAGAATAAATCAGCTTTAATAACAGTTAGTTGAAGTGAGATATGTGACCATATGTGCAAGTATTTGAACTATTTTTGTCCCAGGTCAAAATAAAGTACCGTCTAACAACCCCTTTGTGAGAGGGCGGGGGGGAATCCTGCCTTGTTATAATACTCACTAATTTATCTCACATCACAACACATACGTTTATATTATCTCTTTATAGCAGGGACTGTTTCTACTATACATTTTCTGATCATGTTATAAATTATGAAGCTGGTGGAGCACAAAGGGAACTTCGATTGCATCCACTTCTGCGATTAGAATTTCTCTCAACACTACCTCCATTTTGGCTCTGCTCAGAACTGTTGTTCATCTACGAAAGCTGTCCACGCTGCGTCTGCACAGACCGTGACGTCAGACGCAGACTCCCGTTTGCAATCTAGCCGTCAAAAAGTATCGTGAACGCAGCCACTACTAAGCGTCAGGTGTGGACTAAACAACGGACGTGGGAAAGTGCTGGTGTGTGGTTTATGTCGGGAAACGGTTTGGATCGGATGTGACTGAGTTTGTTTCAGTTCCTGCTGAACTCGCAGCAGCACCGGCTATAAAGGAAACACATGTCGTTGTTGTTCTAACTGTCGTTCTTATCGTTTTTCTTTTTTTTTCTTTTGCAGATGCATTTAGGAAACTGTATAGAATGCCTGCCTGCCTAAAATATATATATA